>BPTQ01000005.1:284299179-284899179 GCA_019973895.1 Chrysanthemum seticuspe
TTGCTTTAGTCTTAGTGAATGCACTAGGTGGTACTACATTCTTAGGAGGTGAAACTGGGGCTACAGGGACAACCACACATGACGTAGAATCTAAAGAAGGCGGTCTACCAAGCACAGACTTAGAATGATTAGTGGGCCTAGAGGTATTCCGATTCTTAGGATTCTGTAAACGAGAGATTATGGCTTTAGTAACACATTTGTCATGACAATCAGAATTCATACTGTTACGACAAATAACACAAGGTGCATCAGACTGAATATCAAAGGTACTTAACGGTTTAGCATTCGTTACATCACTATTTCTATTACATTTGCTAGACGCAATATCTATAGTGGAAGCAACGTGAGTCTTATTCATAGTCCTAGGGTGTTCTTCTACTTTAGCATTCCTTATTGATCTTTTCTTAGGTCGCAACTTCCTATTCTTCGATTGAGTGCTCCTAGGCTGTGAAGTGCGGACGTTTGGAAAAGACGCAACTATTCCTGTTTCAGTAGAAGGAAGCACGTTAGCAACTTGTGATTTGGCAGTAGGGATTCTAGGTGCATGATTACTGAGTGTTACTGGTGCTAATCTCTTAATGATGGTTGGCGGAAGTTGTTCATACTTTCCTAACATTTCTCTTAGCTTAGAGATAGTGTGAATCAAATCTTGATTTTCAAACCGAATATTACCAGCAAAATTCATGACTTCTCTAGTGTGAGCAAGATAGTGATCAAGTTCGTTTGATGCTTCATGACGAGTCTTATTGAGTAAATCAAATATGACACCATATTCCTGTTTAACTTTTACAAGCTCTTGTTCATATTTTAAGATTTGACCTTTCAAAGACACGTTTTGATCATCCAGTTGCTCAATTTTAGAATCAAAAGATTTTATTTGCAACTGAGCGATTTTCTTTTGAAAACTAAGTTGATGATTGTGAATATCTTTTTCACACCAATGAAGACGACGTTTTGCATTGTAAAGTTCGTTAAGTAATCGTTTATTTTCAGCTTTTAAAGACTCGATCTGAAGCACATTATCAGTATTCTCAACAGTTACCACATAGTCTACATTATCAGCAGAGATATAATCAGATGCATGTGGCAAAGAATAGAATAACACAACATTATGGATATCAGCACAGATAACATCTTCCAAGAGTCGATCAACATCTTTTCTTAACAGTTTCTTTTTACGTTTAGTATTAGAAATAGATGTTTCAGTTTTCTCGAAAACGACCTTCGTCACTCCAAGTTCCTTATGAAAATCCTTTTCCCAAGCTAATGCACAACTTTTCAAATTTTTAACATTAGGTAAAAGATTTTTCTGAAAAATGTCTCTTTGTTCTCGCGCCAGAGGCGATTGAAAGTGTTGAACTTTGATTTCAGAATGATATTCTATCTCATGTTCTAAATTTTTGAGGTCAGCCATGAAAATATCAAAATATCTAAGAATTTTGCGATTTTCAGGTTTTGAGTTTACTTCACTGATGGAAGGTAAAGGACCATAAATTTGTGCATAATCTGGTTGGGGATTAACATTAGAAGACTCAGGTGTTTTGATGATAACCCTTGGTGTGTTAGAAGAATCCGTTGGTGTGACGAAAGTGACCGGTTTTGAATAATTAAAAGGTTTGTTGTAAACAACAGTTTTTAATTTTGATCGACTCTCGTCTTCTGCATCTAATTCCTCTTGATGATGATATTCAACAACACTCATAACAGAATTATCAATTTTATATTCTGCACTGGAAACTTCAGGATTTGGTTTGAATGTTTTGGTTGAAAGCTTTGGTTTGTAATCAGCAAGATTTGGTCCATATCCTTTTGGATCGGGTTTTAAGGTAAACTTTTCAATAGCAGTTACTGACTCACCATGTTTATAAACAACAGTTTTAAACTCTTTAAGTTTGCGTTGCAAGCCGATAATTTCTTAAAGAAGGTCATCTACCCGATTCGTTGAATGCTTCTTGTATGCGGAGAACTGTTTTTGACAAGTTAACAACTCAGCCTTAGTTTTTTGATTTTCCAAGGTGAGAGCGTTAATTTGCTTTTTATGTTCATGTTTCAGTTGTTCTATTTCAGTCAACAAAGCATTCTTCGAAGCGGCTAGATCACGCATCTGTCTCTCTAAATTTTTTTCGTTTTGATGAGATTTAGTAAAGGCTGCTTCAAAACCTTTTTCACGTTTTTCTTGAGTTTTGAAAAAGTTGAGTTGCTTTTGTAAACATTCAAAATCCTTGGTTAACAGTGCATTTTTGCTTTTTAAGTCCTTATTTAATGCATAACATTCTTCCATTTTGATTTGATGGTCTTGAATTAACCGAGAAAAATCTGGATGAGGCAACAGTTCGGCTTGTTCAACGTGAGTCACAACATGATCATTATTTAGATCCTCAAGTACAACCACGGAGTCAATTTGATTATCAAAGGAAACCATAAGGTCATCTTGATCGTCAAATGTAACTACAGGGTTAATTTGAAAATCGTCAGAATGAGATGTAGATGACTCATTTTGAACAGTCTGAGCCGTGCCGGATTCAGATATTGGCGGAGATATTAGTTCAGATATGATGATGGTTTGTTCGGGTACCTGAGACAAGCCATCAGTGTCATACACTGGGCCTGTTTCACTCATGTGTAACTCTTGCATATTAGCCATCAACATAACAGCTGCATTGGCCTGCAAGTCCTCCATATCATCATCTGAGTCTGCATCTGCCATAAAGCTTTGTTCTTTGTTTGTGAGAGATCCACCAGCTTCATCCTTAAGAGCCAAAAGAAGAGCCTCTTTGAAATAAGCACTGCCCCTAGTCCTTGGCTTTGGGCATGCATTAGCCAGGTGTCCCTTCTCATTGCAGTTGTAGCATCGAAGACCATTCAACCCATTCTGAGCATTTCCCTGTTCCACCACTTGAGCTCTGTTGTTATTCATACCTATAGCATTAAACCCTTGACCACCTCCCATTTGACGACCATAACCACGATTCTGAACTTCAACTCGTCCATTGTTCACAACAGCCTGATTTCGTGTATTGGATGAGGAACGAATACGATTGTTGGATTTGTTGGTATAACGGCTAAAAGCATTTGCAATCATAACAAATCCCTGTTGCAATGCTTCGAACGGATCGGATTCCTCATTAGTTTGACTATGAAGTGCTTGATCATTGTTGTTGTTGTAAGGAACCAATTGATTTTGTTGAGGTTGCTGTGATTGATCGTTTGGTGTGACTGAAGCAGTTGGTTGAGTTGCTTGTTGAGGAGGATAACTTTGTTGAGCATATAAGGCAAGTTGTTGATTTTCCGGATGTGTAGGTGGAGCAATTTGAGCACGGAGAATCCTTTCTCGATCAACTTCCTTTTCATGAGGCTTCAAGTAATCATACAACAATCCATATGTAGAATGATGCATATTCTTCGCTTGACGGAGAAAGATGACATACTTCTCCCATTCAGGACCAAGACTACTCAGGAACTTAGTATTCACTGCAATTCTTGGCATGATGATGTTGTGTTTATCCAAATCATTGATGATGTCTGAAAATCGATGATGATAAGACTCTAGTGTCTCTCCAGGTTCAATCATGAAGTGTTCATAAGACAAGTAAATTTTGGATTCCAAATCCTCCTGATTGAGTACCGATCCTTCCATAAGAAGATGAATATGGTCCCACATTTCCTTTGCAGTCTTTTGAGCATCAACACTTCGAAGAATTGGGTTAGGTAATCCTAAAAGGATATATTGCATTGCAAGCTCATCTGCTTCATAGTGTAGAAGTTCTTGAGGATTCAATTCTGCAACAGTAGCAATGTTCGTTTGTTCATCTCTTGGTGGAATGGCATTTGGATCTCCGGGTACAATGACAGTAGGCATCTCAAATGGACCTTCCAAGATAACCTTCTTTAAGAACTTTCCATGTGGCTTCTTCAGGTCACAAAACCTAAAGAACCTTATCACCCATTGATCGTAGTTTCCTGGAGTGAGCATTGGAGGTCTATCAAGTGATCCAGCCTCATGAATTGATTGTTGGCTGCTTAAAGCTTCACACATCTTTGCAAACCAAGTGGGTTCCTTCATAGTGTTCCTTGATGGATGTTGATTGAAGTCATTTGTGTAGGGTTGAGCTTGAAGATTTGGCGGTGGTTGAACCATTTGTGGTGGAGGAATTGCTCCAAGTTGTGGAGTATGTTGTTGATTAAATTGTTGTTGATAAATTGCTTGTTGTTGATTCCATTGTTGATGTTGTGGACTTAGTTGTTGTTGTCATTGAGGATAAGTGTAAGGGAAATAGTTAGAGTATGGTGGTTGAGACATGTTGAAAACTTGTGTTGGTAAAAATGGATCGTTGTAGTCGAATGAACCTTTGATGAAGAAGTATCCTTAGGCGTAGAAATCACAATAGCCAAGTAGCACTTATGCGTAAAAACACCAAAGTTACGCATAACAATTAGAAGTTACGCGTAGAATTTAGCTTACGCGTAAGTAGGGAAAAGACGCTAAAGTTATGCGTAGACAAAAGTTAGGCGTAGAAAGTTAGGCGTAGGATTATCTTATGCGTAAGACTATGCTTAGGCGTAAGAAAAGTCTTATGCGTAGGATTTCTACGCGTAAGCTTATGCTTATGCGTAATTTTAGGGTTTTATCCCAAGTGATCTTTTACACTTCACAGTGCAAAAGATATCCAAAGTCGACGTATTTTCAGGCTTATCCAAGCAAGAAAACACGGAGTAAACCAAGAAAACGAAGATCAAACCAAGGAAATACTTACGCGTAGTTTTAGGGTTTCACTACGCGTAGGTCTACTCGTAAATTTGATATTGCTCAAAGATGTTTCTAAACCAGTTTTTGTGTGATGAAATAGCTTCAAGATCACCAAATAACACAAGAATGTGAAATTTGATGAACCAAACCTTCTAAAACAGTTACGCGTAGAACTACACCCACGAATAAAAACTAGCTCAAAAACAATGATCCATGCATAAAGTTCCAAACTTTTTGCCAAAAAACGTTAGTTTAACACCTTATAACAGTGAAAGTACAAGAATCTTGGATTAAAAAGTGTAAAAAATGCGTTTTTAAGCTAACCAAAGAAATGGACTGTACGTTATGCGTGAGACCAAAACTCACTTCAAACAATACGTTCACCCAACTAGTAGGCGATTGATACCACTGTTAGGTCACTAGTTTTACAAACACAAGTAATATAGAAAGAGATAAGGCGATTGAACAAGAACCAAACACACACACACGATAATATAACACGGTTATGTGTAGAGGTGAATGAAAGGAAATAACTTGAACAACCAACCCTCAAGTGAAGGTTTACATAAGGTATTTATAGGAGGAAAGCTAGGGCAACACTCCTAGTTTCCATCCTTTCTTTAATGGGCTTGGGCCTAAGCTCATGGGCCTTCTACATAAGCTTAAGGCTAATAACCAACATAAAGGCCATAATAAGCTACCTATTACATAAGAATAACTAACACTTGAATTATAGTTTAGGAGTGATTCCAACATTGTGAAACTATATCAGAATTCTATAGATAACTTAATTCTCTTTGGACCAAATACTTGTCAATTGGGTCAAGCCAAATTGCATATAAAGTATTTACGAACCAAGTGCATGCAATAATGTATATTCATTGAACAATACAAGAACCTTACATTCATGTGTTCACAAGAAGACAGAACTGTTCAAGTATTATATGTTCATGTGTTTACAAGAAAGCAGAATATTTCAATAATGCATTATCAGTCTTTGAATAATTCAAAGCCTCATGTTTATGTGTTAACGATAAGACATAACACATTTACTATATATACTTTATGTTATAAGTCATTGATTAATTCAGGGACTTTATAATTATGTCTTAACATGTAAGCATTATTCTACTAACAAAAGTAATCATGAACGCAAACTATTGAGTTCTATAGTAATTTCAAGTTAATTTTATACTTAAGAATTATGATCATTATCTTATAACCATAATTATGTTGACTAAAACATGTAGTCTAATGTTGAAGTATCTATACTCAATATCATGACATTTGAATGTAGTAGGGCAACAAACATCTAGCGTGCTCAAGTCCTAGTAGAATCATTTTTAGAATGTAGTAGGGCAATAAACATCTCACGTGTTTAAGTCCTATTAGAATTCTTATTTACATGTAGTAGGGCAATAAATATCTAGCATGTTTAAGTCCTAGTAGAATTATTAGTTTTCTTACCTTGCGGTCAAGATATACCAATAATATTGTTGTTCCTTGCACACACTTTGAGATTTCTCCCACTTATGTAAGGTACAACATCATATTATGAAAACAAACAACATGTGATTGATTGTTCAAACAATATGATAATGTCATATATATATCATAAGTAGTTTTAGAACCATAACCTGTAATAAGGAATTGTGGATTATTATTCTATAGATAACTCTTCAAGAAGCGACAGCAGGAAGGCAGTGAGTTATCTAATAAAATAAAATGCAATTTTCCTTTAAGCAATGGTTGTTCATATTCGGAAAGTAATGGATTATTTCAAAGCTAGTTTGAAATGATATGGGTGACTAATAGGAAATAAATCCCGTAGCTCCCACTGAAATTGACAACATTACATGAATGATATTTCAGTAATAAAATGCAACTGCTCCCACTGGATTTGTCAACATTACAAGTGTTACATTTCCAGTAGAAAGCATATAGCAGTTTTATATACTTTCCTATTCTCTTCAAATGCCTACGAGTAGCATGTACTTAGGTATTGAACAGAGTATATGAAGTTCTACTTATGTAGACAATCGACTTGCCATTCTTTCATTCAATTAACTTGAATCTTTAGCATGCAGTTCCTCCTTTATCGTCTACATAGCCCC
Organism: Chrysanthemum seticuspe; assembly: GCA_019973895.1. Taxonomy (NCBI): domain Eukaryota; kingdom Viridiplantae; phylum Streptophyta; class Magnoliopsida; order Asterales; family Asteraceae; genus Chrysanthemum; species Chrysanthemum seticuspe. Next base: position 284,306,041 of record BPTQ01000005.1, read on the forward strand.
AAGGGTAATTAGCACTTTAGGAATAATAAGAGTCCAAGAAGATTACCTAACAAATATGCTAGTAATTCCTTTACTCTTTGCGGTTTAAACTCATACATCGTGACAATTGTAGGATGTTATTTATTTTGGTAGCTCTAAATACAATGTTTCCAGTTACACAAAATATTCTATCTTTCAATTAACTCGAGACCACAAAAGGGTAATGAAAGATCATTAATGAGTTTATCAATTTGTAATCCTATCTTAGTTTGTCAGCTAAGGAGAAAAGATAGGTATAAGTCTCACTCTTCTTACTAGGAAAAGAGACTAAGTTTGTCTTTCAAAGAAAAACAACTTTGTTTACGAATTATGTTGCAGTAACACAATTAATCAGAACATAAAAAGTTCAATTCTATTATTTTTGATAATTACATTCTTAAAAGAATTAACTACCCAATTAATTATTAATTAAGACTAAGATCCATCTTGCAACCCTACTTAATTACCATAGGTCTCACCAGTGTGTAAAAAAATAGGACAAGAATTGCATGTGTGTGACTAGTTATTTTTATTAAAAATTGACAAGTATTGCATGTAGTTGTCAAAACAAAATTAAACGAATAACTAAATTAAGTTTCATGCAGCCTTTTAAACATGTTTATTAATAAGAAACGTGTAACCCATAATCGCAAAAACGAGATGGCTCGTGATGCCACTGTTGGGATTTTAGAACAAGTTAACCAATTAACCTCTACGAGTAAACAGCGGATAAGGATCTAGTAATCGCAATTAGGTTAAACACGTAATTAATAAACAATTAATTAATACAATAATTATTTAATAAAAGGGATAAAAGAAACCCTAACCTTGCTTGGCAATTGATCTTTAGTAATGGACAATAAAACCAATACGAAACTAAGCACCTAAAATAGATGCCTCAATGAGTATCACACACAAACACTTAAACCAAGTACATTCGATTAGATGCTAGTCGAGAACGTTTAAACAATCAACCCCTTGATTACTTGAATACCACTAACAAAACGAACAACTTTGCTTTTGTCCTTTCCTTCTTGCGTCAAGCGAAACAAACCCTTTTATTGAATACATATGCTATCGCAGTAAACAAAAAAAGGGAATGTGCATAGATTTCTATGCATGGAACATCATACATATACATAATGCATGTACATCATCATTAGCATGCAACATGTGGTTTTCTTTGATATTCGCAGGTCAAAAAAAAACAAGCCAATCCTTTTCTTTCTTATGCATGTGAGTGGGACAGAACCGATTAATTAGTATTCGGTTAGGGATAGTTTTTTTTTTTTAGTCGTCCCTTTTAATGCAATGTTGTGTTTCTTTATATAGTCTCATCAACTGACTATACTCTTGGGCTCAAACCTTGCGCACCAAGCTACAAACCCAACACCACCCGATCGTTTATGGTGGTCTAGGCCCAAGGCTCACCATCTGACCCACTTTGAAACTTTAACAACTCCAATGGGTCGTTTATAGAATCGGGTATGCATGCATGCAAGAAACGGGTCGTTATATATTCAAGTATAAAACGTTCATCACGTACTCTCGTGTTTAACGTGTGTGCCCCCATAGGCTCACACACTTCTAATCGTTTACGTGTGCCTTTAACTCCCACAAACCAACAAAATTGCTTTATGTTTAATTTATTAATGTTTCGGTTTTGGCGTGTCGAGAGCCTATGTTGGCAATCTGTTCTTGAATTTGCTTATGACTTTGTTGGCTTCTCATTTTATTAAACACGTAAAGGTTTTGTAAATATGTTCATCAAATGTTTCAAATGCTTAAAAAACTTTTCATGGTCGTAAGCGGGTTCTATATAATGGTTTTTAGTTATTTAAAAGTTGTTGACACACATGGTTACTACTGCATCTATATTGTTTTAGCATTCATTCTGGCACGCTAACCTTTTTCTATCGTCAAATCAATATTTATTTAGTTATTTATATGCCATATAGCTGTTATGAGAGAATGCTTGTAATATGTGATAGTGAAGGTGAGGGTGATAACATGGCAATGATAGACGGAAAAAGTTGTCGAAATTTGGGTTTGAAAATGAGAAAGATGAAGATCGAAAAACAAAATGACATTTTAGTCAAATTATTTAAAAAGTTTTTCATTTTGTTTAAAATTTGAAAATATTCAAGTGTTACTGGACTTTTTTAAAGCTCACGTGCATTTTGATAAGTGTTGTGAAACAACGGCCTAATAGCAATAACACATAACCAATGTATGGAAGAATAAAATAGAGAGAATCGAGACCAATATATTTCATTGAGATTGATTACACATACTACAAATGATCCTCAATTTATAGGACTCTCATAATCAAAGTATTTAGTACAATCATAAAGGGGGAATATGAAAGATGAAAGGTTTGAGGGGTTAAGGTATATAGATAGCCACAATCATAATTATTCATAACACTCCCTCTTGGCTATCCATCATTAATTCTCATACGCTTAGATATGATGCCTCATTAAAAACCTTGCTTGGAAAACCCTGTGGGACAAAACCATAGCTAAGGAAAAAAGAGTGCATCGCGTATATTCTCCCTCTGATGATTAGATCACTTAAGTTTACTGAGTCTTTGCATTCCAATGCCCTGAACCAACTTCTTAAATGTTGCAGTAGGAAGTGCCTTGATATAAGTCTGTTAGGTTCTTGCATGAATAAACCTTATGGACAATAATATAGCCACTATTCTGTAATCATTGGTGAAAAGGAACTTCGGTAGAATATGCTTGCTTCCGTCACCTTTGATGTAGCAGTCCTTTGAGCAATGTATGCTGCACTATTTTCATGTACGACTGTTGGAGCTTCATGGCCTGAAGAAATACCACATGATTCACGAATATGTTGTATCACACTCATTGTTTGCTTTACGGAACGCCATGAAATGTCAGTACTAGAAAAATAGTACATAACTTCTTCATACGCTTGGGGATGTTGCCTTATTATAACTTTGCTGAAAAAAAACAAGGAAAAGGGAAAAAAAAAGTGTAACGTTTGAATTCCTTAAGTTGGCACAACCAATATCTTAATCAATTTCATGGCCAGAGTCTTTTATATATAAATTTGGTCGAGTCACGCATGAAAGAATTTGTTAAATACTATTTTCACCAGTTGTGATTCATACCTCCAATATGAGGACTCAACATTCATTGTACATTCTTTTACTTTGAAACAAATTCAAAATGAATGATAAATTATATCATATATGACGAGCAAGAATCGTCATTATTTCTTATACGCTTAAATTTGACACTTCCAAACTAATATTGTGATCATCAGCTTTGTATATTGAAGGGGCCTTGCAACATGTGACCTCATAGACATGAGTATCATTTATCCACCAAAGTATATCTATCAACTTAAGGATTTAATCCTTATTATGTTCAATTCATATATTACGACGAACTATGTTTGTCAAGTCAAATTCATTTTATAAGTACTCAATTGCCTTTGTAAACACCCTTGGAGTTCCATCGATATTCAAATAATCAAACTATATAAAACTTATAACATATTAAAATCCAGATACTTTATAAAGTTTTATGAGAAACTTATTCATTTTCATGGCTCGTCACCAAGTATACATTAATGCAATCGTCACATGTATGCCCATATCTGTTTTAAACCATATCGTTGAATCCAATTATAATCTACTTGTATTCTCGAGAATTTTCTAATGGAAATTCAAAATCGACGAGCTCTATTCATATATCCTTTAGCCGCACATCAATTATTTCTTACATTGCCAGACTTCTATAATAACAAATTACATTAATGGATCCACCACATAAGAACATATCTCCTTATGATTATTTTCATGTCTTTACGAAAATATTGTGTACCATTAGTTATGCCTTAAACACGAAAATTTCAATTCTTTAATTTCACTTTCTCATAAAGATTGGTACATATCCAATAATTTTACACATTCATATGTACGGACTTCAAGTCCCAGTAACCATGTCTCATCACAAGAGACTTAACTCTTTTCATTAGTTACTTGCGTCTTTATATTTTGGCCAATCATCTTGCAAGTTTGTTTTCAAGATCCTCACTCTTATTATAGCACTATATTATTATCATTATCTTGCGCAATATTATACTCAATAGTACTATCGACGTCGATTCATTTTAGTTCGATTCCACACTTTACTAGACATTACAATCTATCATTTGTTGAGATCTCAAAGTTTTTCATGTACCCGGGGTTTTCAATAACCTTCATGTCTAGTTTCTCTTTAAGAGACTATTATGGAGACTTTATTACCTCGGTTCGACCATCTTGATTTTATTGCTCCATTTTATCTTTTCATTCGAAGACTTTTATTTGGAATTGATTAGTCTATCACGTTGCAGACGTGCCATGGACTTACTATCAATCATTGGTTTTAATGTTGGGACACATATTTTAATTGGAGCATTAGCAGCGTTTGTATGATCTAGTCACTTTATTTAGGTCACAAAACTTGTCTGGCAACTACTAGATCTGGAATGTAAATTGTCCCTTGAACTTTAAGTTCTTTTTCATTAGTGTGATGATCAACATTTTATATCATAATTCATTCCATCTTTCTCGCTGCTTATTCTCTCCCCCTGAATGAATTATCTATATCAACATCCCATTTCACACAATTGCAAAATCTCACATGGGATATATGGTTTGTGACCAAAAACTATTCTACTGGGGAGGATTCATTACAGATTAATGGCAAGATGCGAATTCATATGTTATAACATGTCCCATAGACAAAATTTTTTTTTAAATAATATTATTGTCTTTGCAATCAACTGAAGACGTTTTATAAACGTTTCAACAAAAGCAATTCGCGTATGAACTTGGGCTACTTTTAAGTTCAACACTTATTCCAATAATCGCCCAATACTTGAAAGTATTCACCACCATTTGCAATAATATGATTTGGAAAACCATGCTCACATTTTATAAGTCGAGCCACTAACCACGCTAACCTTAGGTTGCGTATTTGATGATCATTTTGACGATGCATCGATTTTAAAACTCAAAATGATCCACATGGTGGATGTACAGGCCTACATACATCCCCTTTATATTTTTTCAAATTTATAGAACAAAGTCCTTACTTACTGAGTGGTGATACATGAACAATACACTTTCATTTAGAACAATAAAAATAATCAAATCACAAAGAATTCATGATTCTTGTATATAGTGCGCATCATCCTTGATCCGGTATGATCCAACCGGTCATGCCAATAAATAATCTTGGCTCATAAACTCTAGTTTATGACCACATCTGCTTCGATTGCACTTGACTTATTTTTAAAAATCGAATAATATGGAGAACATATATATGAGCTCTCTCATAGCTTTTTATATAGTACTAATGTGATACTCCATTAGCCTATAGCATCATTTAACAAGACACTTCTTTTATACAAGTGAATTTACATAATTTTCTAAACGCGTATATACAACTAATTATTCATTTAAATGTCTCATAAGCAAATAAAACCACATAATAAATGATGCACACATTCATTACAACTCAATAACATTATTAAAGTCATGACATTTTATTTAATGAGACAAAGTTAATAGTACTTCTTCTATAAGCAAGAAATATATATATATATATATTGCATAACAAAATATCCTCATAAGTAACCTTATCTTCACATAAATGAATTACTAAGTAACCAATTGGCCTAGTTTATTCACCGACTTAAAATCTTGCAACAATAGGTGATATCATTCATGTCTATTTATAGAGGGTACCATAGCATTTTGGTAAAATTATCACAAAGAAACAACTTAGCGGTTGTTTTGCTAAATGCATTAATTATTTACTTTGTTAATTATGTGTTAATGACTATTTTCACATATGTAAGATTTTATGTTTGTGGAATCAACTCAAATAACACCAACTTCGATTAGCACACCGGTATAGGAAACCATATATCACTTTAATGCATATCAACGTAAATATTAGATGCTAATTGCTGTCGGAATTTACATAATTGAACTAAAGCAAGTTGACGATCATGCAAATATAAGAGCATATAGGCAACATTTGACGTCATAAATGACTTTATAAAACAAGTTATATACCAAATTATACTTCATTAAAAGAATGAAGATCTCAATACAACATCACATTTCTCCAGTCAAAATGATATAAGCACTTTAATAATTTTCACATAGTTTAATTTAATATTGGCATTATCCTATAACATTATCAAATAATAAAGTATGATGTATACATAATCAATTAACCATATGTCTTACATGCAAACAAATAAAATTTCATGATAAACAAGACACATAATAAACTCGGTTTCATTTACTTTAAACACATCTGTATCAAAATCTTTACAATGACTTTTCATATTTATTTTAAATTGTGGAGCATGTTCATTTGGACGGCTATAATGATATTTAACAGAAGCTCGGTTATAAATTTATTAGCCATAAGAAAATATCAATCCAATACTTTTCTTACTACGATTTTCAAAACATATAACATATCTAGTCTTATCTTCGAATAAAGTGACTAAGAAGTAACCACATGACCTAGTACATGTAAAAAAATTCACAAATCATAAGCCAAAACGCATAATTTGCATTACATCCGATTGTGTCAACATCATATAATCTAATGATTCAAAATTGCTTAAAGTCACAATATACAAGCATATAAAGCACGTTATATATCTAATCTCATAATGCTCAAAGTGACGGGCCAACTCATAAACAAACACCACTAACGCACTCTAAGCCAAAGGCCTTTAAACATAAATCACAAATTACTTAACATCATCAATAAAACTTTTTATTTTGATGTAGAATAGAGTTGACGTATAACAAGCCTCAACAACTTTTAAAACAAGACTAAAAATTATCAATTTTCTGAAACTATATATTCATATAAATGAGAATTAGATACTAAAAAAATGAGTTCATACATTATAAATTGTAAAAACCATGCATAGAGGACCTGGAGGTAATGAGTTTATCGTTCACATCTAGTTAATATATACAACTAAGAAGTATGGTTGGAACAACATCACATGTAAAAATTCTTGACGTTATATTTATTTTAAACACCTTATTTGCATGTCTATTAACATAAAAAATATTTAAAGTGACTCTATGTATGAGTACACAAGCATGTGATATATATTGATTTTCACTGTTCAGCCGTATAAACACATGTTAACCTTATATATAATTATAATCTACATTCAAGCCATATAATAATGTATGTAAATCAAATTAAATTTTTGAGAATACGTGAGTATGCAATGAGTTGCTATCTAAAATACCTCAATTAACAATTTAATTTAATGTTAGAGTTATATATATAGCATAGTGTAACAATTTAATTAAATGTTATATATTAATCTATGTACGTTTAGCAATAACATGTGAGGTGATAAACTTTTGACATAAAATCACTATTACGTTGGTCACCGATTTAATTTGTCATATGATATCCTTTAGGTCTAGTAAGATCTAGCACATAAATGTTATTCACGTAGACAGATTTCAAGACGTACTAACGAGTATTGTTTTTCTTAGAAAAAAAATATATATACATACCAACATGTAAGGAGTAATAAAATCATCTCCCATAACTAATGGATCCAGTTATACAACCATTAACAAGATCATGAATCATAAGTCATAAATCAATCACGTACACATAAAATAAACAATACAATTAAGCTCAATGCATGAATTGGTAAAAGGTTACGTGCTTATCATAATTATAATAGAATAGTAATATCTACTTGAAAGTGAATTGAAACTATCGTGGCAAACTTTAGATGACATTACCTATATTCGTGGTAAACAAAGTCGATGATTAGGAGAGTTCCAGACGTACCATAGTGATTTAAGATATTTCGGAAAAGACTTGGGAAGACTTTTAAGAAACCGAATCACAATTCCGCTCGTGCTGATAACGTGTTGTGAAACAACGGCCTAATAGCAATAACACATAACCAATGTATGGAAGAATAAAATAGAGAGAATCGAGACCAATATATTTCATTGAGATTGATCCCACATACTACAAATGATCCTCAATTTATAGGACTCTCATAATCAAAGTATTTAGTACAATCATAAAGGGGAAATATGAAAGATGAAAGGTTTGAGGGGTTAAGGTATATAGATAGCCACAATCATAATTATTCATAACAATAAGTACATTAATTTTTATTTTTGCCTATAAAAATATAACAATAAGAGTATATAATGAAAGGTTTCATGAAAGAAGAACATATATACAAACTCATTCATAAGTTAAATGTGATATTTGAAAAGTTCATATGCTAGAGACAAGTCTAGTGGGTCCAAAATACCAAAATGACTTATATATACACTAAGAGCACACGGTATCATGCCTTTAATCTTGCGTTATGACCTACGTGGAGGCAAGTTAGCGTGAGCTATGATCAAGTTATGATACTCCTCAAGTTATGGTTGAGTTATAACTTTGTGTTACCATGGTAACGTTGAGTTATGGTTGCCAGTGGAAAAAAAGTGATGTTTAAGTGTGTGTAGTTTGTAAAGTATTTAAATAAAAATGGGTCCCAAAAAGTAATGGTATGGTTGTGTTATAATAAAGGGTGTTTTTTGTGAGTTAAAATTGAAATGTTAAAGCTGACGTGACGCTGACGTGACGTTGAGTTATGGCATAACCTCAAGTAATTATAAATGGTGCTCTAAAAAAATAGTCTATTTTTACATGCAAATATAAAAATAGCACCATTTTTGCAAAAAAACTCTATTAAGTGGATTAAAGGGTAGTTTTACACAAAATCTTCAGAGAATTTTTTTTAAATGAACCGTTTAGAGTACTATTTTACGAATTTAAATCTCGCACATACAATTTTCTAAAATGAACTTTTAAATATTATCAGTTACATTGATTAGCAGATTACTTTGTACTCATACACGTGTATGACACTAATGTCGGGCGAGTGTTGGGCGAGTCTTGAGCCGGGGCGAGGGCTGGGCGAAATGTTGGGCGAGCCTTGAAGCTGGAAGAGGGTTGGGCGAGTGGTAGGCAAGGGCTGGGCGAGGATGGGCGAATGTTGGGCGAGCAAAAGGCTGGGCGAGTGGATTAATATTGCTGGGGGAGTGCTTGGAAGTTCACGTTAATCACATGCAATCAATCAACTGCTGGGTAGACCTGTTGATGCACATGCAATCACTTTTCTATGTAGTTGTAGTTGAGATAACTTATATATAATGGGAATTTTTACTTTGTGTGTAGTTGTAGTTTGGGAATTTTTAGTTTTAGCTATTCCCATGCAATCACTTTTGTGCTTTGGCTTTTTTAGTTTTTTAGTTCTTTTTAATAAAATTTATCTCCAAGTGCGCACATGCTAGCTATATATTTGAGTGAGTAAAATGAATTTATTGTAACTATAGTTTTTAACTTGGCGAATGGTTTGGGCGTGCACATATACGTGGGCGAGTTTATATGGAGTGTGTACATATATTGGGGCGAGTATATATGGGGCGAATGGTCTTTTTGTGCATGTATATACAAAGTTTAATTGGGCGAATAGTATAACGCTAGTCGAATGAAACGTATGATTGTGACATATTTTGGTCATTTGTGTAAAACATATGAAAAAAGTCCATTTCCGTAAAACCGCTGTCTAAAAAGATTATTTCGGTAATTACCTTAAATATTTAACTACATAAAACCTATTAAGTAAGAATATCTTCTAAATAACATGTTTTTTAACTGTACTTGGACATGCTTTATAAAATTATATTTCAACAAACAGCAAAAAGTGTTTTGGTCATTCCAGTAAGGATTAAAAAATAAGCATGTCGACCCGTTACCAAACCCACCTGTTAGGAATTATATTTGAGTTGATTATGACAAAATATGAAAGATGAAGGACTTATGAAGACAATTGATGAAGAAAGAAAGACAAGGGACTTACTTGTTAAAGAAGACTTTATTATTTAGTCCCTAGTAGTCAATTGTAACCCTAGACTCTCTAGTATATAAAGAGAGGCAGAAATTAGATTTAGTGTGTGTCAAGATGTGAACACCAAAGGGGTGTGTGTGTGTAACCTAGGCGTAGTGTATAAACGCCTAGGGATGGTTAGTTAGTTAGTCGATTAGAGATTATTAGTTAGTGTTAGATGATGACGAAGAACCTTTAGCAATAACATTGATGTTCTTATTATTCCGATGTGCATTCATGTTTGTCTTTGTTATTGTTATCCCCTAGAGCTTATAAATGATCTTCACAATTGGTTTCAGAGCAGGGAGCTCTTGATATAGGGATCTACAAGGTTTTTCAAAGAAAAGATTAAAAAAAAAAAATCGAGTTTGAAAATTTTCGTATGGTTTCTGCAGCACTGTTTTGTAACGATCATAACTTTTTTGTTAACCGTTGGATCGTGACGAAATTTTAGGTGGACGTTCTCTATATAGCCATCTAACTTTCCACTGGAGGGATCGTCGATCTGAGCTTTTATGTGAAAGATATTTAATGTCGAATATGGCTGCTGAAGAAGGTATAATTTTCGAATTTTTAGGGTTTTGGCAATAAGAACACATCATTATTAACCCAATGATTATTCATTATCTTACCACAAAATTTTATTAACCTTGAACAACATTATTAATTGGTGGTGTACTTTATTAAGTTTGTTCAAGAGATTGAGAACTTTTTGGATATATATTAGGGGTGGCAATCGAGTCGTATTCGTGTTAACCTATTCGGGTTCGCGTGTTGGCGGGTTAGTATAGCCGTTACCCAAACACGACCCATTTATTAATCGTGTCAAGAAACTAAACCCTAACCCACACATGCATAACACGTGTAACCCATTTGTGACCCGTTTAACCCATTTAAGTAAATAGGTCAAGCAGTGAATGAAGTTGGTGGTTTGTCGATTTAACTAATTTAAATCCAAAAAATGATATAACGATCTAAAATATGATAAGAATAACATACAATTAACTATGCGTCAATTTTCTGAATTATAAGCGTCAATTTTCATGATATCTAAGGTATAAACTTATAATTCACTCGTACTAAGTAAATAACGAATTACATTTAATCCACATCCAACATAAAAACCATGTTATATATTTTATTTTTAAGATCTTATATACTTAAACGGGTTCACGGGTTGACCTGTTTAATACTTACTCAACCCAAACACGACCCGTTTATTAAACGGGTTAGACGGGTTGACCCGTTTTTGACCCAAACCCGTTTATCCTCAACCCAAAACTGTTTAACTTCGTGTCGGTTTCATGTCGTTTATCGTGTCGTGTCGAGAATTGCCGCCCCTAATATATATACATAATATTTGGTATGGTAACCTCGTACTATATTGTTAATATTATATTGGTTGGTAACCTTATTTTATTGTCAAACGATGATGATATCATGTGCATGATTAGTTACCCAATATTATTAGGATTAATTTCATATATCACCTTACTTTCATGATAAATTTCATATATACTCAAAGTGCAAGTATTGAATGCATAGTGTACAATATTTTTAATGCATGTTTGGGTATATATGAAATTTCTATATAAAAGGAGGGGAGATATGAAATTGGCCCATATTATTACTCAAAGTCAGTATGGTTATTTATTCCTTCGATAAAAGCGTTTAATAATTTGAAGGGTTTATTGCATTCAATTTATTTTCAAGATTGATATATCATTCCCACATGGGACGGTGCCTTCAAGAAGGTATTTAATAGATATATTAATCGTGGGTCAGTGAGTTAATAGTATATGCTGAATATATGTTGAATGTATTCAGAAGTATCTGTTTCAAGTATTGCTAGACGAACCTTGGTACTGCTCGTATAATCACAATAATACTGCTCTGCCTGTATATGTTCAAAGTACTGCTGTGAGTTCGAAAGTACTGCTCTTGACGAAAGTACTGCTTAAAGTACTGCTCTAAGTTCAAAGTACTGCTTGGAGGTTTCAAAGTACTGTTCGATGCAAAGTACTGCCATGACAGATGCAAAGTACTGCCCAATGAGAAGTTTGTTATGGATAAGAGAGAACAAAGGAGAATATGCATTGAAAGCATGTATTGATCATATGGTTTTATTTGCTACTGTTCGTTCATGGTTGTTGATTATGGTTACTTTGGGCTGTTATTAGAGATTCTTAAATTGGTTTATATTATTCTATTGATTGGCTAACGTGGCACAGTAGGGGGCGAGGTATTCACATGGGATGGTACAGTGTCTGTTGATGATCACATGGACTGCAGCACTTGAGTTTTATTATATTCAATCGCTGGTCTTGACTTGTTGGTACACGTGAACTTAGGAGATTGGAATAACTGGTCAAACGTTACATTGATTTGTCAGGCGAATAAATTGGTAATGCTGGTCTCTTTGATATTCACGTGGGATAAGTTATAGTGTAATGCGGTATATGGAGGATATTGTGGGCTCGTTGTGTGACTGGTCAAGTAATAAAGTGGGGCCACTGCCATACAAATTAATTCATCACATATAATCTCATTGCTGCTGATTGGCTCGTGGATTACACACACCGGAATGATTTGCGGGGAAGTCGATTTGGTTTTCGGATTTGGCTATTGGATTACACACACTGTTTAGATATTTGTTTCTGGATGAGTTGGACACACACTAAAGTTTGGATTTGAGGGGAAGTTGTTCAAAATTTGGTTTTGGCTTGATTATCGGACGACACATGTATGATGTTTTGGATTTTGAGTTTTTGGTTGTGACCTGATGTTTATGAATCAGGTTCAAGATAAAGAACTATTCTTCATGTTACTAATGCTTGGTCACAAATGCTATTGTAGTCATCTTTATTAGTATTTTGGGTGGTACTATGTTCTTCATGGCTGGAACTACAACGTATTGGTGATCATGGTGATTAGTTATTCAACAAGTTCTTATGGTTATTTACATGCATCATTCGAGGGGAAGGTTTTTACTACTACTTGTTAGTATTTGTACTATTAGTTCAAATTTCTATTGCCTTAATTTCATTTTTAGTTGCGGAAAACTTCATGGAGGGTATCTTGAGGCATTGTAAAGATGGATTAGTCGTATGATATTGTTTTGTGGTGGTTGGAATCAAAGTTGCTTCTACTTAGCTTCTCCTAGTGGATTATGACAAAAAGGGGAAGAAAGGCGACAAAGACGGTTTGCAGCTTGAAGATTCTTGGTGATTGCATGTTTAAGGGGAAGTTCTTATCTTTCATGACATCTTAACTTCAGGGGAAGTTCGTGCTTATTTGGTTTTGTCATTATCAACTAGGGGAAGATTGTTAGGAATTATATTTGAGTTGATTATGACAAAATATGAAAGATGAAGGACTTATGAAGACAATTGATGAAGAAAGAAAGACAAGGGACTTACTTGTTAAAGAAGACTTTATTATTTAGTCCCTAGTAGTCAATTGTAACCCTAGACTCTCTAGTATATAAAGAGAGGCAGGAATTAGATTTAGTGTGTGTCAAGATGTGAACACCAAAGGGGTGTGTGTGTTTAACCTAGGCGTAGTGTATAAACGCCTAGGGATGGTTAGTTAGTTATTCGATTAGAGATTATTAGTTAGTGTTAGATGATGACGAAGAACCTTTAGCAATAACATTGATGTTCTTATTATTCCGCTGTGCATTCATGTTTGTCTTTGTTATTGTTATCCCCTAGAGCTTATAAACGATCTTCACACCACCCATTTGGTCACCTCCCGTTACATACTTACATTATACCTCGTCACCAAATGCATCAACTAATTTTTTATCTTCTGGTAGGTCTTGAAAATAGTTTTAGGATGGATAATTTAGGTCTTCCCGGGAGGACCATCAAAATTCCAAACTAAGCATCTATGAATCTTGACGATTTAAAAAATAGTCACTATAGTTTCAAATGTCATTGTCCAGATCTCATTTTTCTCAGTTATAACCGTTGGAGATGCAACTTCATCTCTTTGGGAAATTCTGGCAAATAAAGTGTTTCCATGTTGTTATACATATGGGATGCAAAGAGAATATACTGGCATATATAGTGGCAATGAAGAGTGAAAAATTAATGATTTTTTTGGGTTAAGATTTTTTTTCCTTCTCAATTTACACAGGTAATTATGTTTCTTATGTTTATAATGTATTCTGGTGAGCAACTTGTCTTGAATGGTTTTTTAGGTGGTCATTATGTGTCAAAAACCACAAAATTCTTTTGTATCTTGGAAAAACACTCGTTGGTACCTTTGTTAGAATGTTAACTCAAATCATATTTACGATATACGTATTTGGACAACCGTATCAACTGTTGGACTAATCTTGAGTCATGACTCAATATTTGGGAGTTCCTTATGTAAAATAGTGTAAGTAAAGATTGTAACATAGATGTTAGTAAAAGTAGGAGGGGTTATGTGTATACTTAAGAAAGTTAGCAGGGTAGAATTGTGACTTCTATAACATAACAGCTGCTGGCAACGTTTCAATTGAATGAAACAACACAGATAAAGCGACATGCCTATTCAAGAAAGGGTACAAGCCAAGGTTGAAGCGACATGATGGTTCAAGAATAACCGCTCCTCATACTAGTATAAATAGGGCTCTTTATTTTCGTTTATATGTAATCAGATTGTACAAAATATTGTTGTAACCAAATACTTTGATTCAATAAAACAAAACACTTGAACCAATCATTTACTCTCGTTATTACATGTTTCATGTTTGATTGAAAACCCCCACTGGGGAACAAAATGGCATCAGAGCCTGACTTCGTTTTAACGATTCAAGAACGAAGAAGTATAAGTAGGTGTTATATAGTTTTGGAATCAAAACAAAACTTGGGTTGATTGTGGTTCGGACAGAAACAAAGAAGAACAGCGGGTTCTTCTGGCAAATAGAACAGGGGCGAAAGGGAAGAACACCAGGGTTGTTCTTGTTGGTTCGAGAAAGAAAATGATAAAGGAATACCAGGGGTGTATTCGGATTTATACAAGGAAGAAGTAAAACACTTTTGTGTGTTTTGTTGGTTCGAAGAAAAAAAGGGAAAGAACAAATTTTGTGTTCTTGCTGGTTTGAAAGAAAAGGAAAAAGGAGAACACCACTTTGAGTGGTTGAAGGATAAAGAAAAACCAGGAGTTTTTTTTTGTGGGTCTCGATACAAAGAAGGAAGAAGAAGAACTCTTGGTGGTTCGATTAAAAAAAGTAAAGACTACACCTGGTTTTTGCAAAGTCTGACACAAGGATAAAAGTTTGTATTGGCATTTGAATACCAAACGGATTCAGTATTCGGGGGTGAGATTGCTTTCAAGAAAAATAATCAAAGGAAGGTTTTGGGAATCGTTTTCTCAAGGAAATGAAGTAAAACAGAGACAAGCATACATTTGTCTAAGGACCAATTCGAGGAAGGAAAGCATATCTCATCAGAAGAATCATCAAAATTAGGGTTTTTTCGTTCTAACAAAATCTAAATTTCTTTATTTTTTGTCTTACACATAGACAAGATTAGAATTTTTTTTTTGATTCTTGGTAATTGAATATAATTTTCTAAATTCCTATATCAAATCGAAGTTTGAGATAGGAATAACTAGAGTACAATGGGTGGTAAAAACCAAAAGGAAATTATAATTCAAAAGGAGGTTAATACCATTTCCCAATTTCAATGTCCCGTTTTGAAAGCAACAAATTATATGGTATGGGCTATTCAGATAAAAACCATACTAAAGGCAAACGGACTTTGGGAAATGATAGAACCTAATGAAAATATGCAACTGGATGAAAAGAAAGATATGACAACAAATGCATATCTATTTCACGCATTACCAGAGGAAATGGTATTGCAAGTTGCAAGTTGTAAAAGTGCAAAAGAAATTTGGGATGCACTGCAAACTAGACACATAGGTGTAGATAGAGTGTAGAAGGCACGACTACAAACTCTCAAAACAGAATTTGAGATGTTAAAGATGAAAGAAGATGACAGTATTGATGCTTTCTCGGCAAAGCTCAATTGTATTGTTACAAGGGCAAGTGGCTTAGGATCAACATTTGATCAGCCAACTCTAGTACGAAAACTTCTAAGTTCCGTACCGAAGAGATTTATACAGATTGTAGCAGCCATAGAACAATTTACTGATCTAGAGAAAACAACGATAGATGAGACAATTGGGAGGCTGAAAGCCTTCGAAGAAAGGATGAATCTGATGAATGAATGCCCTTCAGAAGAACAAGATAAGTTACTGTTCACAAAACATGACAACAGGTCTAGTCATGGGAAAGGTTTTAAGAACCATGAACAAGGAAGAGCTAATTCGTCTCAAGGCAATTGGTGTGACGAATAGGTAACAAATTTTAGAAACAAGGATGGAGATGATCGTGATTGGAGGAAGAAAGAATCTAGAGATCAAAACCGTTTCAAGAAAGACAAACGAGGTGTTGAATTTTATAATTGCCATAAGTTTGAACATATTGCTAGAAACTGTAGAGATAAGGATAAAGAAGAAGAGACGAACATTATAGAAGAAGGCAATGAACCTACATTGTTGACGGCAACTATGGCAGATAAGGATGAACAACAAAAGGAATCCTTAGAAAAAGAACCAAGGTGGAAGGGAATTATCATTGAGAAGAATGAAATCCCAAATGAAAAATTAGAAGACATAAGGTTAGAAATTGAGACTGACTTAAAAAGTAGACTGGAGTTATGGAAGTTTGAAATGCTTCATGACTTTGAAGAAAAGAAACAAGAACTCGAGGAGGAGTTCAGAAATAAAGAATTAGAGTTCGAGAAGAAGATGCATGAACGAGAGAGTTCATTTGAAAACAAGATAAAGAATGAGATGGCAAGTGTAGAATGCCTAAAAGAGATTCGAAATGAGGCTGTCAATAGTTTAAGATTTCCAAGTAAGATTGACATAAAGATTGGAGAACTTTATGTAAGGTTTCTAGAGGTGTTGGATAGTTGTTGTGAGACTGCAAGGGAGATTCCAAGTTTAGTACATAAACCTAAGCAAGAGATGCTAGTGAAAGCCAAGGCAGTGGAAGAAGATAGCAAGGAGGCTATGAAGACTAGGATCCCACCAGGATTGGAAGGGATAGAAGTTACTTCAGGGCTAAGAAAAGGTTATGTTAAAGAGGCCAGTGATGGAATAAGTGCAGTTAGGGAATGACCAGCAAAGCAGTGGAAATCAACGAAAGAGAGGCAGCCTGAAATGATCGAAGAATACAAGAGATGTGAAGACATTCAAGACAAAGAGGTCAAGAAAAGAATGGGCGGAAAGCCAAAGTATAAAAACAAGGACCTTCTACAACATGAAAAGACGAATCATGAAGTATGAAGAAGCTACTGGAGCATGATCAAGATTGGGGGGGGGGGGGGGGGGTGATTGTTGGACTAATCTTGAGTCATGACTCAATATTTGGGAGTTCCTTATGTAAAATAGTTTAAGTAAAGATTGTAACATAGATGTTAGTAAAAGTAGGAGGTGTTATATGTATACTTAAGAAAGTTAGCAGGGTAGAATTGTGACTTCTATAACATAACAACTGCTGGCAACGTTTCAATTGAATGAAACAACACAGATAAAGCGACATGCCTGTTCAAGAAAGGGTACAAGCCAAGGTTGAAGCGACATGATGGTTCAAGAATAACCGCTCCTCATACTAGTATAAATAGGGCTCTTTATTTTCGTTTATATGTAATCAGATTGTACAAAATATTGTCGTAACCAAATACTTTGATTCAATAAAACAAAACACTTGAATCAATCATTTACTCTCGTTATTACCTGTTTCGTGTTTGATTGAAAACCCCCACCGGGCAACATCAACTTTTCATGGTTCTAATTGATTCAAGTTTGAGAAACACCAAAATATCATAAAAGTGGCCGGATACTTCACTGCAAGACATTTTGTTTCAACTTTTCAACATGAATTGTACCTTACTTATAAAACAGGTGTATATATTTAACTCGTAGCTGTTTATCTACCGATGTTCACTGTATAACTTTGACCAACAGTTACTCCACATGGTTAATATACGCATTGTGTTGTGGTGAAACTCTATCGGGGGCATAACTCTAATATAAACTCCCCAGCTGCAGCAAAATCATAATCATGCTGCAATGCAACAGAATCATCGTCATCATCATGTATAGAAGTTATGTAATCTAAATCATTTGACTCATCTGAGTCATCTGAATCATCTTCTATCATCCATGCTGGCACTTTCAGGATAGGGAGTTCAACAGACGAGTCGGCGAGCAGCATGTCAACAACTTCCTCCATTGTTGGCCTATCAACCGGGTCATCTTGAATACACAACAGGCCAATGTGGATGAATCTTGTCATTGAACTTGAAGCAGCATCAATTCTGGAATCAATTATATTTGAAGATGTTCCTTTCAGCCAGTTTCTCCAAGCCTGCAAAAGTTTGACATGTTGATAAACATAATTAAATCATTTGCTAGAAAAAATGGGACAAGTTTAGTTATTTCAAAATTAACTCTCTTATCCTCGTAGTTACTGTTACTACCAGTTTATGTTTATTTTGTGGAGTAGGCTTGAGAGCCTCAACAATACACTACTGGCGTGTTGTGTTTTTACTACTCGTGTGCTGACATTGTGTTGAGTTGGATTATCTACCACATAATATCAGAGTGAGGTTTGAGAGATAGATGTAGAAAGAAAGCGAACTCGAGAGATACATTTGATTTGAGTTAGTAGAAATACAAGCACAAGTGTCTACTATGATAGAATCTAATCATGCTTACATATTTTGCAAGGTTCTCGTTGATGCATTTGATTTGAGTTAGTAGAAATACAAGCACAAGTGTCTACTATGATAGAATCTAATCATGCTTACATATTTTGCAAGGTTCTCGTTGGCGTCATATATGAAGCGATATGTGCGCCCACTTATCGTTTCCAAAACCAACAGACCAAAACTAAAGACATCAACCTTAGTTGACAAAATATTTTCTGCTATATACTCCGGTGCCATGATTCCTCTGCGGTGTCTAAAACTATCAAGCCAGAACCAACACTTCAAAGTATTAGAATTTGAGCCAAAATAATAATAAATAAATAAATAATAAAAAAACAAGTATGTTTTTATCTAAAGCATAATCGCTCAATTAACTCCCAAATCTAAAATATCAAGTTGCATTTCAAAAAACTCCCGGAACATATATTTTGAACCGATTGAATTTGTTGTATTCATGGACAACGTAAATATAGAACAAACATTTGAAGTTTTCAACAAATCAAAGGACAGAGATATAAATACGGGAGTGCATGTACTTACTATGTCCCACAACAGTGATCGTCTTCAATGTAATTAGTGCCGTTGATTGCTCTTGCACATCCAAACTCCGAGAGCTTGGGGTTCAAACTTTTATCTAAAAGAACATTTCCAGGTTCTACATTACAATGTATGATCTTAAGGGGAGCATCTTTGTGAAGGTAAACAAGTACTCTGGCAACACCTAGTATTATCTTGTATCGTTTATTCCAGTCCAAAAGAGTACACGTAGAATCTACAAACACATATCACCAAATAAAAGTTTGATATAAGTTAAGATATACTTGAACCTCTCAATAACTTCATATGATATGTAAATCTCAGAATAAAAATTTATACCACACAGCAAGTCGCCAAGGCTCTCATTTGAGGCAAACTCATAGACGAGAAGCACTTTGGTTCCTTCAATGCAATATCCGAGTAAGTTGACCAAATTTTCATGTTCATTTGTTACCAGTATCGAAACTTCTTTCATAAATTGTCCATTCATGCTATTATCATAAGGTCGAACAATTGCAATATCTTGTTGATTTGGTAGCCTTCCCTGAACATATAAATCAAGTTGGACGTCAAGTTTTAGCATACATTGGAAAATATGAAATGTTCTTTAGTTACAGATGTGAGCAGGGATACCTTGTACATGTTATCCAAAGGTTTCAAAATTTCATTGACTTCAGAAAAGTAGTCGGTTGCAATGCTGAGAGTTTCAGAATCAAACTTGTACAATACTTTGTTTTCACTGTCAAGGGTATCGAAGAATAATTCCAAGGATTTCAAACGTCCGCCTACAATTGAAAGCTCAATAAATAAGATACAACTAAAAATGCATATGATAAACTTGAAGATAGTGGAAGAAAACATTATACCTGAGTTTTCCCCATTGGATGGAAAGGCAAACATCGGTACCTTTCTACCAAAGATTGTCATGCCTGCAGGCTGTGATGTTTTGCGGAATTTTTCCTGTAAAGCTAGGACAGACTCTAGACCAACCACAACCTCAGCCATTGTGGGTCGTTGCTTCGGATGGTTAAGCAAACACCGCTCAGCTAGCTGTGCAAACTCCTTCAAACACTTTGTTTCTATTCTCCCCCTTATACTAGCATCTACTATTTGTTTTAGCCGACCTTCTTTAATTGAGTCTTGAGCCCAACTTGCTAAACCCCATTGCTCCTCGTCTAGACTTCTATCTACTGCTCTTTTCCCACACAAGACCTCAAATAGTACAACCCCAAATGCATACACATCAGACTTTCGAGTCAGCCTACCCGTGTGAAAGTAATTTGGATCTAGATATCCAAACGTACCTTTCACTATAGTATTAACATAAGTGGAAGGCTGATTTGTTGGACCTATTTTGGACAACCCAAAGTCTGAAATTTTTGCTGCCCAACTGCAATCTAGCAGTATATTTGAGCTTTTGACATCACGATGTATAATTCCATGCTGAATACCTGTACCCGTGTGAAGATAGTCTAACCCACGGGCAGCTCCTATGCATATTTTAAGCCGTTTCACCCAAGGTAGAGAATTTAGATGTTTGTGGAGATGATCTTCAAGTGTTTCACGAGGCATATATTCATAAACGAGGATCATCTCTTGGCCATCTTTACAATATCCAATCAAAGATACCAAGTGACAGTGCCTTAACTTCGTGAGCATCTCAACTTCGGCCCAAAACTCGACTGCTCCTTGATTAGATGTTGATTCCAGCCTTTTAATGGCCACAGTTAAACAACCCACTCCATGTATAATTGTTCCTTTGTAAACTTTGCCAAAACCCCCACGTCCGATTACCAATGATTCATCAAAGTTTTCGGTAGCTAGCTGAATCTCCGAAAATGTAAACTGACGACATGGTTGCAACAACTCTAAGGAGGATCCTGCTTCATGACTTGCTGGAAAGGACATTGTTATAAATATGAACTAGCTACAGTTAATTAGAATCTAAAGAGTAGCATAAGAAGGGGCGGAGCAGGCATGGATCCACACTTTTATCGAGCGGGGATTAAGCTAAATCGTACTAAATTTGCACTACATCATATAAAAAATCAGTGTTTGCTCAAATAGGTCAGCTCTAGATTATAGCTCCTTCATCAATATATATCCCCGCTTCCCCGAAAGAGAAAAAAAATGTATGGGTGTATTATAGTTATAATTGTGTTTGAGAGTCTTAATGACGGGTCAAATCAGTTGTTGGAAACACGGTTTCAGCGAAACTACGAGCTTCATTACATGAAATTTACGTAGTATGTTTTTCCGTCGATAAAGGCGGCTACTTGCAATTAATAGAAAAAATAGAAATTTTTGTATCCTTTAGTCAACCGCTGAAAAACGTATTGATTGGGAGTGGGCTCTAGTGGTTTATAATCTATCATCCATACACACGGACAAGCATGCTAGACCATATATATTGCCGGTACACTTTGGTGTATAATGTACAGGGTAAATACATAAACTTATTTGAACCGTCATTAAAGTGGTCTAATGCTCATGAGAGGTGAGTTAACATCACCAGATACGTATTTTAAGATGAATAGAAAAATGGTTAAAAACGATTACGGAGACAATCGTTAAGCTAATTAAGTCAAAAACTCAAACTCTTTAGGTAATAATGTTATATACAATTATTTTACTTTGTGTTTTTATTTATTTATTTATTTAACTTTATTTTTTTTTTAAATATTTATCGATAAATATATTACTCCAAAAAACATTAAAGTACATAAGATGCAAGGGATCTCACATATCAGCCTATATTACGGGCAACAAAAACAAACCTATTGTGCTTCAAACAAACAGTATCATAACAGAGACAAAACTATCTTATGAATTTATCAAAATAAAATTTCAGTGACAAAACTAAAACTATTTCCAGCTCTACCGCGGATACGGATGTCCCACGCGTCACCAAAAACAAGTTCTTCATTTAAATCATCAACATCGTATTCCAATCTCTCCCTTACATTTTCATAGCAGTTCTAGGTCCACTGACCAATGTCACATTAGCCACATTTTGCATAGGAAGCGGCTTCCCATCATCACCCAATAGCACAAGCCTCCCATCAAGTATTTGACTTTCTAGATTATTAATCTTTTCAACTAGAGATGTAATACGTGGACTGCCAAATGAATCAATAGGTACACTCGCATGTTTATCCTTGTTCCCATTACCTTCCTCTTCACTCTTATCATGTGAAGTGAAAGATTTACGACCCTCACCTTCCTCCTCATCTACCATAGAGCTCAATACAACAAACGGGTTCGATGTAGAAGGAACCGTATTATCATTTTTATCATTAGTTTCCTTCGGTTTCCTTAGGTTTATAAACAAACTATGACTTTGAACCAATCTTAACCCCATCAACAAATTGCCTTGTCTTTTTCATATTCTTAATAGCATCCATATTGTGTTTCTTAGGACACTCGTTAATAACATGACCACATACTTTGCAACTTGACCATTGTGGAGGTGTCAACTCGTACTTAATACAAATAGTTTGCATAGTGTACCCATCACCATAGAATTTTGGAACCGCCACCACAAGGGAATGTTTCAACTCTGCATCAGCTCTTACCTTAATCATGGTTCGTGCATAAAAGACTGCATGCACATAGTGGACGTGTAAGGACCTAGCATCAATGGGGTGCCTAGTTTAGTTGCACCATCACTTAAACTATCTTCCGTGAATGCAGTAATAGGAATATCATGAAGCTTGACCCAAACCGGAACATTAAACAAATCCTCCTTCATAATATTCGCATCCGGTAACCATTTTTTCAGAATTAATGGCACGTTGCAAATGAACCACGGATCACTCTCAAGCATATCCATACCATCATTAGAATTAAACTTGAAGAAATAGACCATTAGAATTCATCATCGATATAACAAATCTAAACTTTCTATAAGTATTCTTAAAATAGTTTTCGATTACCGTGTATGCCAAACGCTTGCCCAAAAATAGCCATAGACCGAGATACTAAACCTTTCACGCACAACTTGAACCGAGTCGATCGAAACTGCTACATCTGCCCGTTGCCAGCTGGTGCTAGCATTTTACGAAAGTTTTCACTTTTCCCACTCGTTACTCCTTTGACCAACTTAGTATACGAAACAGTGTTCTTCGAGACCTCTTTTACCCCTTTTACACCCTCGTCATCACCAAATAATAACCCTCTATTAACATCAAAATTGGTAGACTTCGGACTTTCTACATGATCGGGGTTATAAAGATAGCGGGTATTAGGATCCTTAGACGAGACAGATCCACCAGCTTTACTAGGTGTTTCATCCGCAAACATCGAATTTTTTTCACTAACAACTCAGACACGAAAACCATCAGCATCAATGGTGATTCCGTCCACGATTTAAATTGACTTAAGACCAACATCACGCTCCAATGCCCTTCCTATTTTGTAACTCTCTTTCATTACCCCCATTAAGACTAGAACCAGATCACGCGACCCTTAAACCAGCGTCCCCAACCAACACGAACCAGAATCAAAATCCAATAACGAACTGTTGCACCAGACCATAACCAAACGGGTAGCAAAAAAGCCTAAAACGAGAATAATTGTAATACAGAGTGTCATTGAAAGTAAAGTAAGTGAAAGATAAAGATCGTTAATTATCAAATCAGCACAACCCAACGTAAATAGTAATTTGATAATTGAAAACCTTTGAATAGTTGATAAACCTAATTTCAAATATTTAACCCAAAGATTAAATCTTGTGACTAGGGTGTACAACCATCAAAAAGTAAGAGGGGACATATTTAGGGTTGTAATAATCACAATAGGCAAAAAAAAAAAAAAAAAAAAAAAAAAAAAAAAAAAAAAAACAATTGGAAAATAGAGAAGTTAGAGTTTCGGTTTTCTCCGGTATATGTTACTTTATTATTTTATTTTTTTCAGTTTAAACACAATATTCTTGGTATTCAACATATCAAAATTAGATGTTTAGATTAAACTATTAACCATGATATTTTTGTTATTGAAGATTAAAATTAAATATTAGATTTAATTTTAAATATTTAGATTAAAATTAAATGTTTAGATTTAATTTTAGTCTTAAATAATAATAAAAGATTTTAACATAACATATTTTAAGTGTAAATCTGGTTCATCTTTCACTGCAGAAAACAAAATAAAAATTATCCTCTCCTCCCTTGGCGATTTTTGCAGCAATTCGAGCACATCCATAAAATCAACCATCACCAACAATTCGAGCACCTCCATCACCACCACCGCATCCACCACTTCAACGTTACCCACCACGACCGGCGTTACACGAGCACATGAAGGAGAACAAGCCGTGTATATATATTTTTTTAATTTTGTTAATTATAAGTTTTGTTTTTCTAACCCTCTAATTATTTCTTTACCCTCTTAATGATTTAGACAGGGATCCCGGTCGCTGTCTCGCCTTCGAGATGAGATGATCCCAAGAACATTGCTCGAGCCGCTCAAAATCGGCTAAACCGGCAAAAGAGCCTGGTCATATCTAGACAGGGATCCCGGTCGCTGTCTCGCCTTCGAGATGAGATGGTAATAAACATTATAATTATTTTACATACATATATGCATATATATCTGATTATACGCTTTGGTGTGTTGTGATTTGTCGTTTTTAAAATTATTCATCTTATATGCGTGTGTATGTACAGAGGCAGGCCTCAGACACTCAGGAGTACCCTTCACTTATTGACACTTTTTGGCGAACACATACTATTGGTGGGGTATTCCCTAACGATGAGGACCGCAGGATATATGTAAGTTTTGTTTCAAAACACACTTTAATGAATTATCGAGAAATAATGTAGCAACCCGACTAATATATTTACTATCTTGTGTTTTGTCACTACATAGGAGGAGATGAAAAGGCTTGAGACTACGGGTGACTATACGGAGGATGAGATCAATGCCTTGGCAAGAGGGGGTAAGCTTCGTGGGCATATTCCCGGTGTGGGTCGGGTATTGCCATCACGGGCCACATCCAGGCCAAGTATGCCCGCCCCCGACAAGTCGCTCAAGAGCATGCACAGAAAGGTAGACTTTATGATGAGTATCTTCAGAAGCGACGACAGATACGCGGATATATTTAGGGAGTTTGAGTCGGGTGGTGCTAGCGGGAGTGGCGGGTGTGGTGATGACGAGGAGAGTGGCGCTGATGAGGATAACGACGCCGAGAGGTAGTTGTGTTATATATTATTAGTATGCTACATTGGTACTTTAGGTAGTTGTGTTATTATTATTAGGTTCATCTTGGCGACATTTAAACACTTGTTTCCCTATCTATCATGTTGAATATTGACTTTTAAGCCCTGTTTATGTAAAAGTTGTGATGTATTTGTATTGCGTTGATCCGTTATATTGTATTTGTGTTTTGGTACAAGTTGTGGTGAGTCTATACAGGTTTTGGTACAGGTTTATTTGGTAGATTTTTTTCGGAAAAAATCTGGAAATCGCCTGCTGTGCAGGATGTATTTAAAAAAAAATGCAGATCTTTATGCTTAATCGTTGACTTGTCAAAATATAAGCATAGTTTCCCCGGCGACATGTCGCTGGGGAAAGTGGAAAATTAACGTTTGATTTAATTAGGAGTGCTAATTACTTTAGCTTAACCCCAAGATTCCCCAGCGACATGTCGCTGTGGATAATATGCCACCGTGGCAATACTTATTTGACTGAAAAATGAGTGGGACTCATGTCGTCGCCGGGGATTATCGCTGGGGATACAATCCCTGACGAGGGTTCCCCAACGACGTTTCCCCAATGACATGTCACTGGGGAAAGGAATCCCCAGCGACATGTCACTTGGGAAAGTCCCCAAATGTCGCTGGGGAAACCGGTCGATGTTATAGTGAATGTTATATACAATTATTTTACTTTGTGTTTTTATTTATTTATTTATTCAACTTTATTTTTTTTTAAATATTTATCGATAAATA
Organism: Chrysanthemum seticuspe; assembly: GCA_019973895.1. Lineage (NCBI taxonomy): Eukaryota > Viridiplantae > Streptophyta > Magnoliopsida > Asterales > Asteraceae > Chrysanthemum > Chrysanthemum seticuspe. The sequence continues at coordinate 284,332,313 of BPTQ01000005.1, forward strand.
TATTACTCCAAAAAACATTAAAGTACATAAGATGCAAGGGATCTCACATATCAGCCTATATTACAGGCAACAAAAACAAACCTATTGTGCTTCAAACAAATAGTATCATAACATAGACAAAACTATCTTATGAATCTATCAAAATAAAATTTCAGTGACAAAACTAAAACTATTTCCAGCTCTACCGCGGATACGGATGTCCCACGCGTCACCAAAAACAAGTTCTTCATTTAAATCATCAACATCGTATTCCAATCTCTCCCTTGCATTTTCATAGCAGTTCTAGGTCCACTGACCAATGTCACATTAGCCTCCTTTTGCATAGGAAGCGGCTTCCCATCATCACCCAATAGCACAAGCCTCCCATCAAGCATTTGACTTTCTAGATTATTAATCTTTTCAACTAGAGATGTAATACGTGGACTGCCAAATGAATCAATAGGTACACTCGCATGTTTATCCTTGTTCCCATTACCTTCCTCTTCACTCTTATCATGTGAAGTGAAAGATTTACGACCCTCACCTTCCTCCTCATCTACCATAGAGCTCAATACAACAAACGGGTTCGATGTATAAGGAATCGTATTATCATTTTTATCATTAGTTTCCTTCGGTTTCCTTAGGTTTATAAACAAACTATGACTTTGAACCAATCTTAACCCCATCAACAAATTGCCTTGTCTTTTTCATATTCTTAATAGCATCCATATTGTGTTTCTTAGGACACTCGTTAATAACATGACCACATACTTTGCAACTTGAGCATTGTGGAGGTGTCAACTCGTACTTAATACGAATAGTTTGCATAGTGTACCCATCACCATCGAATTTTGGAACCGCCACCACAAGGGAATGTTTCAACTCTGCATTAGCTCTTACCTTAATCATGGTTCGTGCATAAAAGACTGCATGCACATAGTGGACGTGTAAGGATCTAGCATCAATGGGGTGCCTAGTTTAGTTACACCAGCACTTAAACTATCTTCCGTGAATGCAGTAATAGGAATATCATGAAGCTTGACCCAAACCGGAACATTAAACAAATCCTCCTTCATAATATTCGCATCCGGTAACCATTTTTTCAGAATTAATGGCACGTTGCAAATGAACCACGGATCACTCTCAAGCATATCCATACCATCATTAGAATTAAACTTGAAGAAATAGACCATTAGAATTCATCATCGATATAACAAATCCAAACTTTCTATAAGTATTCTTAAAATAGTTTTCAATTACCGTGTATGCCAAACGCTTGCCGACAAATAGCCATAGACCGAGATACTAAACCTTTCACGCACAACTTGAACCGAGTCGATCGAAACTGCTACATCTGCCCGTTGCCAGCTGGTGCTAGCAATTTACGAAAGTTTTCACTTTTCCCACTCGTTACTCCTTTGACCAACTTAGTATACGAAACAGTGTTCTTCGAGACCTCTTTTACCCCTTTTACACCCTCGTCATCACCAAATAATAACCCTCTATTAACATCAAAATTGGTAGACTTCGGACTTTCTACATGATCGGGGTTATAAAGATAGCGGGTATTAGGATCCTTAGACGAGACATATCCAACAGCTTTACTAGGTGTTTCATCCTCAAACATCGAATTTTTTTCACTAACAACTCAGACACGAAAACCATCAGCATCAATGGTGATTCCGTCCACTATTTAAATTGACTTAAGACCAACATCACGCTCCAATGCCCTTCCTATTTTGTAACTCTCTTTCATTACCCCCATCAAGACTAGAACCAGATCACGCGACCCTTAAACCAGCGTCCCCAACCAACACGAACCAGAATCAGAATCCAATAACGAACTGTTGCACCAGACCATAACCAAACGGGTAGCAAAAAAGCCTAAAACGAGAATAATTGTAATACAGAGTGTCATTGAAAGTAAAGTAAGTGAAAGATAAAGATCGTTAATTATCAAATCAGCACAACCCAACGTAAATAGTAATTTGATAATTGAAAACCTTTGAATAGTTGATAAACCTAATTTCAAATATTTAACCCAAAGATTAAATCTTGTGACCAGGGTGTACAACCATCAAAAAGTAAGAGGGGACATATTTAGGGTTGTAATAATCACAATAGGCAAAAAAAAAAAAAAAAAAAAAAAAAAAAACAATTGGAAAATAGAGAAGTTAGAGTTTCGGTTTTCTCCGGTATATGTTACTTTATTATTTTATTTTTTTCAGTTTAAACACAATATTCTTGGTATTCAACATATCAAAATTAGATGTTTAGATTAAACTATTAACCATGATATTTTTGTTATTGAAGATTAAAATTAAATATTAGATTTAATTTTAAATATTTAGATTAAAATTAAATGTTTAGATTTAATTTTAGTCTTAAATAATAATAAAAGATTTCAACATAACATATTTTAAGTGTAAATTTAGTTGTTGAATGAACATTCAAAAAGTTATCTTCAAAGTTCTTCAGAGACAAAATATAAGTATTTCCACTTACTAAAGCGGTATTCAAATTGAAGTCTCCAAACCAAAACAATATGATGAAGTGAGTGAGATTTGGCGATGTCTCACTGACCCTCATTTGATCTCCTCAACATCAAAGATCATTATTCTGAAGAAAATATCTAAGTATCTCAAAATGTTTAGGCGATAACTTTTTTGAGAAGATAAGCAGAAATACACTTATAACAAAAGTTAAAAGTAAGTACAAGAGTTGGTATAAAAGAACAAAAAGTTATCATTATTTTTCCCTAAAGAGAGATTGAACGAATAGAAGCATTTAATGTAAGTGTAGTACACAGTTAAAAACTTGACAAGTCTCTAGGCATCCACATCGATCATTGCCTATAAAAGAGAATGTTTCAAAAGAGATCTCTTGCAATTAATGTAATATACATTCAAGAGGCCATTTACTTCTCCATAAAACTAAGTCCTCAAACAGATTTAGAAAGATAGATTAATTCTTACTTAAACACCTACTAGGGTTATTGTTTAAGGTAGTGAAAAGATCAGCTCACTTTTCATTCAACTGATACTTTTATTCTGTAAACAATTTTTATAAATTCTTTGATTTATTTAAATAAGAACATAAACTTTGAAAATTATTGTATTAATCTTTCGGACTTATTTGACATCGTTAAACAATTTAAATCACATAACTTAGATTATTCTTTGCAATCACTTTAGAAGAAAGCATAAAAAATGAATTCATCAATGTGCTCACGGATAACTATTTTTGGTGCGTTTCTACTCTCCCATTTTGGTGATTTTGGCGACATGCTCTTCCATTCCCACAGGATCGATCCCTAACCCTTATAATCCTATAAGTATTGTTGATCTTACTACAATCATTGTTGTGTCTTGCTATTCGACTTGTTGCAACAGTTTTGTCTTCGGGTTTGTTTTGCATTTCTAGGGTTTATATGTTAAGTTCGATTTTTTTTGTTGGTAGCTAAATTGTCGTTCGAGCTGGTCTTATTGTTTATCTATTATTGTGTCCTAATTTCTTCCTAAGTGTTGTCAATTTTAGTTGATGTCAATTTTAGCTGATATTTCATTAACATCGGTTCTTGAAGTTAATGAAAGATTTAGCAATTATGTTTATAGGTTTTTCTTGGGCAAAAAAGTGGCGTATCCAGTGGTGGAAAATCGAAGACATGAATACAACCGAGACCTTTATTGAAATAGTATCATCAATATAAGGGTGTACCAATCCTATATTCCTTTCCTATGTCAAGAACACTTGCAGTAAGTATGGTCTTGTTAGAACAATGATTTCAAGTTTAGTTCTAAGAACGGGAGGGATGCAATGCTTAAAAAGGGTCTACGGTTAATTCGTAATGTGGAATTAATTCTAAAAAAGTGGTCTTCGAATGCGATTATATCAAAGGAGGATTTTTCTACGTCCCGGTTTGGGTGAAATTCCATGATGTTCCTCTTACTGCTTTTATATAAGATGGGTTGAGTGCTATTGCAACTAAACTTGGTACACCATTGATGTTAGATGCCTATGCTACAACTATGTGCACGGAGTCATGGGGTAGGTTGAATTATGCGAGAGCTATGATCGATTTACGGGCTGAGGCTCATGTGGAGCTGAAAGATACTCTTGCGGTGGAAATCCTAAAAATAGAGGGAGATGTATACTATGAGCACTATTAGAATTGAGTACGAGTGGAAACCACCAAGATGTTCAAATTGAAAGGTTTTTGGCCACGTCTTGGCCAATGCCCGAAGGTTTTTGGCAAACGGTTCAGGGTGTTCTTATTGGTTCGAAGTCGCTTCTTGTTTACAAACATGTTCAACCAAAGAACGACAAGAAAACGGATTCAAGACAGCCAAAGTCGAAGGTTTAGAGTGCTACACAGGTTGTTAACAATACTATTACCTCTTTAACTCTTTTTTTTAATCCTTTAGGTAGTATGAGTGACATGAAAGATGCTAGAAGTGTGGGTCATTTAAGTACCATTAGTGAAAAGGAGGTTAATAATTGGAAGAACACGGCCTAATGCCTAATTGTGTAGAGGTTGTTAACAATGATAAACGGGTGATTGTGGGATGAGTTATGTGCCTAGTTCTTCAATGAATTTGCAAGATGGTAATTTGGAAAGTGTTGTTGAAGAGTTTGATAATGAAACTGCTCAGTTTATAGCCTCTTTATATAAGCATCATAGTGGTGGAGCAGATGACTTTATATAAGCATCATGGTGGTGAAGAACGTGAACTTCATGACTATGACTTGTAAAACGAATATGACTGCAGTGTCAGACTTGATGGAAGAACAAACTGAATTTTGTAGCGCGTTTGATGTAAGTGTCCGAGAGCAGATTAGTTATAGCCTCTTTATATAAGCGTCATGGTGGTGGAGCAGATGACTATCTTTATATAAGCGACATGATGGTGGATAAAATGACCTAAGCCTACGTAAAGTTGATGAGTGAGGATGACTTGTATAACGAATATGAGTGCGGTGTCGGACTTGATGGAAGAACGAACTGAATTATGTAATGCGTTTGGTATGACTGTCCCAAGGCAGATTAGATGCTTGGAGTCACTGTGAGTCAAGGTAATCTAGTTAGTGATTTTCATTTTTTTAGTAGTTCATAAATTTAGTATGGAACACGAATGATCCATAAAAAAATGATGTTGAAGAGTTTGATAAGCATCATAGTGGTGGAGCAGATGACTTTATATAAGCATCATGGTGGTGAAGAAAATTACTTTATTCTACGTGAACTTAATGACTATGACTTGTAAAACGAATATGACTGCGGTGTCAGACTTGATGGAAGAACAAACTGAATTTTGTAGCGCGTTTGATGTAAGTGTCCGAGAGCAGATTAGTTAGTTATAGCCTCTTTATATAAGCGTCATGGTGGTGGAGCAGATGACCCTATCTTTATATAAGCGACATGATGGTGGATAAAATGACTTAAGCCTACGTAAACTTGATGAGTGAGGATGACTTGTTTAACGAATATGAGTGCGGTGTCAGACTTGATGGAAGAACAAACTGAATTATGTAATGCATTTGGTATGAGTGTCCGAAGGAAGATTAGATGCTTGGAGTCACTGTGAGTCAAGGTAATATAGTTAGTGATTGTCATTTTTTTAGTAGTTCATAGATTTAGTATGGAACACAAATGATCCCATTTTTTTAGGGTTTAAGCTATTAAATAGCCACGTACTTTCTCAAATGTCCCGATATGGTACCTGTACTTTTTTTTCAACCTGGTTAGGTAGTGTACTTTTTTTTTCTGTGTCGATATGGTCACAAACTTCCTACGTGGCATATCAAGTAAATAGATTGAACCTCACGTGGAATTTTTCTTGTTTTTCTTTTTTTTAACGCATGCCAACAATAAAACCATTCAGTTTTCCCCCACTCCTCACTTTACCCCGCTTCACTTTCCCCCCTTTTCCACCACATGAACCCTAATTATGTAATCATAATAATCAAAAAATTGACATAATCCATGAAGAAGATATCACTTGTTATTCATCACGAAGGTACATTTATCTACGATCCCCTGTGCTACAGCGAAGGTGATGTTGATGTTGTAGAGAATGCGGATTTGGGTAAATGCAACCATGCGAGGCTTTTAAAAATTGTCAAAGAGTGCTGTATGTTTCCGGTTGAAGGTATGTACTACTGTGCTCCTAAACAAGAGTTGGGTAAACATTTGAAATATTTAAGGAATGATAGTGACTTAGCAAATTGTATCAAATTAGCTTTTGATAATGGATGCAAGGTAGAGCTCTATGTTGAACATCATGGATATGATGTTATAGCAGAGCGTGTAGATGCTAGTGCTGAGGTAGATGAAGATGATGAATGTGATAATGAAATTGAGTTTGAAAATGTAGCAGAATATGTAGGTCCAGAACATGTAGGTGAAGATGATGTGGCTGTTCAAAAGTTTGACAGTAAGGATAGTTTTCTAAGTAAGCTTGTTGATGGTAAGTTCATTAAAGATGATGCTAGGCAGAGCAATTTAGGTACAAGCTCTTCTGTTAAGGCACAGGAAGAAGCAGAGCAAAGAGAGATTGATGATAGATATAAGGTGAAAGAGGGGTTTTCATATCCTGCTTTTGATCCTAATATACCATGGAATGAGATGAAACCATTATTGGGTATGAGATTTGAACACCCAGAGCAGCTGAAAGAGTGTTTGATTAACTATGGGGTTGCCCATGGTTATCAGTTATGGTATAGAAGGAATGACTATAGAAGTGTAGCTGTTTTGTGTGGAAGAAATGTGAAAGAGGGAGGTGTTCTAGCCAGAGAGGTAAACAGAAGTTGGATGAGGACACAAGTAAGTCTAAGTCTAAGTCTAAGGAAATCCTTGTTTATTCACCTAAGTCTAAGTCCAAGTGTAAGACACCTGATTTAGGTAACACTTCACAGAAACAGAAAGGTTGTTCATTTAAATTATGGGCAGGATGGATGCAAGGTGAGACAACTTTTCAGATCAAAACATTGATTTCTAAGCACTCATGCTCAAGGAATTTTGCTCTTGGGTCATTGGTTACTTACAAGTGGCTAGCTAAACAGTTTGCATTGGAGGTTATTAGGAATCCAACTATTAGTTATAGGCAGATGCAAATAGATGTTAAGCAAAAGTTTTTTATTAATGTAAGTATTGGGATGTGTAAGAGGGCAAAGCAGAGGGCAATTTATGATCATCAAGGAGGTCTGGTAGAGCACTATGCAAAGCTCTGGGATTACAGAGAACAAGTCTTGGTAACCAATCCTGGTTCTTCAGTGCACTTAGATGTGGACACTTTGGATGGTGGAAAAACTCAATTCAAAAGAATATATGTATGCTTCAAAGGTAATATGTTTTAGAAATATAACATTTATTTAACACTTGGTTTCTAACATTGAATTTAGTCTAACATTGTTTTATTCCATAGCTATGAAAGAAGGATGGGGAGGATGCAGAAGAGTTATTGGTTTGGATGGTTGTTTTTTGAGATCCACTTGCAGAGGTGAGTTATTAACAGCCATGGGAAGAGATGCTAACAACCATATGTTTCCCATGGCTTGGGCAGTGGTAAGCATTGAAAACAATGAGAATTGGTTGTGGTTTGTGAATCACTTGTCTGAAGACTTTAATCTTGTAGTTGGTTTATACTTGACAATCATTTCAGATGGTCACAAGGTAAATACTAGGTGCAAACATATAGTACAATCTATCCACTGCTAGTACTAACTCCTATCAACGCATGTTACAGGGTCTAATTCAGGCTGTTAAAGAAATCCTACCGCATGCTGAACATAGAGTGTGTGCAAGGCACATCTATGCTAATTTCAAAAAGAAATGGAATGGATTGCACTACAAGTCCTTGTTTTGGGGTGCTGCTTCATCTACTTTAGAGGTACTATTCAAACAAAAAATGGAACTTATAAAAAACATTGATCCTGAGGCAGAAAAATGGTTACTAGATAGAGACCCTAAGACTTGGTGTAGGGCTTATTTTCAAATGGATAGGACTTGTGCTGCCTTTGCGAATGGCATCTCAGAAGCATACCATAGTGCCATAGCGACACTTAGATGCAAACCTTTAATTACTATGCTAGAAGAAATTAGGGTTTACTTGATGCAAAGAATGGTTGCTATGAATGAAAAGGCTACAAAGTTAAATGATAGTGTCACTCCTTCCATTAGAAAAGAATTAGAGAAACTTAGAGATCACCAAAGGTTTTGGGAAGTTTATGCAAGTGGATTTCAGGAATTTGAGGTTAGAAAAGCAGATCATGCATTTGGTGTTAACTTGAAGACTAAGTCATGTACTTGTAAGTGGTGGGATTTATCTGGAATCCCATGTGTGCATGCAGTTGCTGCATATTGTTATCTTAATCAAGATCCTACTATTGGTGCTTCTAGCTATTATAAAAAAGCGATGTGGGTTGAAACATACAGTCACTTTATTAGGCCAGTTGGTGGTAGTTCACTATGGCCAAAGACTGATCATATGCCACCCTTACCCCCCAAGAAAAGGGTCATGTCAGGTAGGCCTAGAAATAAAAGGATTAAACATCAAACTGAGTCTATCAATGAGGTTTCTAGGACTGGTAGAATGATGACTTGCACAAACTGCTGGGAGAAAGGTCATAACAAAGCAAGATGTTACAATCAAACAAGGCCAAAACCAGAGAAAGAAAAAAGGAAACCTGGTAGGAAACCCAAAACTTCTCCCCATCAGCCATTCAACCCACCCAATGATTGCTCTGGTCCAAGTAACGAACCGCATGATGAAGATCCACATGATGGAGATCCACATGATGCAGATCCACATGAAGCAGATCCACATGATGAAGATCCACATGATGCAGATCCACATGATGCATATCCAGATGAAATACCTATTCCAAGTTCATATCCAAGTGTTTCAGATACACCTCTTTCAAATCCTGAATTTGCAGATTCAAATGCTAATCACAGCTTCACAGGTCTACTAAAAAGTGTGGAACAACAGGTATATACCTTGACTCTTAACAAAATCTTATAAATATGTAATCTTATACTGATGCATAAATCTATTTATATTGACAGAGACAGGATGCAGATATTACTGATGCAGAAGTTATGAGGCTTGCTGAGATAACTGAAGCAGAAGAAACAGCAAAAAGAGAGGCCAACAGACAATATCATCAAAATGATCTAGACCTAGCAAGACTTGGACTAATTAGAAAGAGATGACTTAGGGGACCATCTGAAAGGATCAGGAATCAAAAGAGGAAGGAAGACCCCAATGCTCCTGGACACACCCCAGATACTGCACTTGGTGTATCAAATTCAGATTGAAGACCGGAAAAGGAAGAAGACCCAAATGTTCTTTAAATATATCTTTTGTTAGACACCAAGTAGTGGGTATCTTGGACCACTTTAATTGTATGTTTTTTTTATCTATCCTAGAAGTGACATGTTTCCTTGGACCACTTTAATTGTGGCATGTGGATGGTACCACTTAAAACAATATGTTTTGGGACCTAGTAATGCAGACAGTATCTTTATATTATCTTGTGGCATGTCTTTTGTTTTGCTTTAATTGATGAATATTGCATGGCATTACATACAGAAACATGGACATAAACTACCAACAAAAGAGATAGTCATTACACATAGATAGTAATTACATAAACAGTCATTACACACATAGATAGTCATTACACACATAGTCTTTGGGTGTTAACCCATACAGAAGCAACTAGAATAGATTCATTGACATGAAACATAAACTACCAACAAAAGAGACCTTGCATACCACATGCTGAACAACTAGGCAGCATGTTTCTTTCGTTTGCCCTTTTTGTCTGCAACTGGTTCAGATGGCTTTTTGATTCCAAATTTCTTACCTTTGATATCCTCCCAAGTCTGATTAGCAGCTAGTCCTAGCACTATAATTCTTTTACCTGCACTTGGGCCACTAGCTTCTGACTTTTGATCTTTTTCATCAGTTGACTTTTTGGCTTCAATAGCTAGTGGCTTTTGAAAATCATCATAGTAACCAGGAGGATAGTAATAACTCCAAGGCAGTGGAGCTATTAGTTCAGCACTTGATTCAGATTCATCAGCAGAATCAGATGAAATGTATATCACAGATTCATCATGTTTGGAGCTCATTGTTAAGGTGGATTAAAAAGGGTTAATCACTTGTTTGACTTTCTTAATTCTGAAAATATGAGGTGTGTTATAGTGTGGATATAAATGCCAAAGAAACTACCCAATGTATTAATGTCTCACCTACAATGTAAATGTAATTGAATGCTGATTTGGTTATCTACGTTTGACTTGCATTGACCCTCACTTATGACCCATAACAGTAAAATATCTTTGACCCTCACTTTTGACCCATTACATAGCACATAACTTACAAAACACAAAAGCATTATCACAAGATTCACAAAAGCCAACTGCATTGTCATTGATACAAGATTAACTACATCCATTACACAATCCTAACATCTAGATTCACAAAAGCCTACCCTTGACATGCTTAAGACACAATCCTAACAGCTAGATAAAGCCATACCAGCAAACCTTATCATCATTAATTTAGGAAATACATAACAAACACAACAATAGTAAAGAAAATCACTGCTTTCTTGTAGCATTCACCAGTGCTAGTTCTCTCATTGAGTTCCACCTCCAGTTCACGAATTCTTGACCTATATGTGAATTCTTGCACTTGCATTTCTCGCCTTAGCTGTTGGACTTGAGTGTAGAGACTATGCATCTCAGTTCTATAGTAACCATAACGAAGCTCAGGATCAAGAAAAAAGTAAAATCGGCATTGGTTGCCAGAATCCTATAAACACAAAAATTAGCATAAACACAATGTAAATAACCAAAAGATGAATGCTTTTTGCTTACACTTGGATTAGGGCAGCAAAGAAATCTTCTAGCAGGGTTGGCAGGGGTGCGCGAGGTTCTCTCAGCCACAGGCAAGTCACAGAAACAGTGAGTGGGAATTGGTCTAAGCCAGTTGGAGGTTGAAGATGATGAAGACATGATTCAATTGGGATAAAATTTGATTTGGGGGTACAATTTAGGGTTGGAAAGGTAGGTTTTTGTGTTTATATAGAGGTAGATGATGTTGGCAACGGTAATAATTCAAGTTTAATGGCCACGTCACACACCCACAACTGACTTGGCAAGACACGTAGGTGACAGGTAGGAAAAGTGCTGGAAAAATGAAGTATAGGTACCATATCGACACAGAAAAAAAAGTACACTACCTAACCAGGTTGAAAAAAAAGTACAGGTACCATATCGGGACATTTGAGAAAGTACGTGGCTATTTAATAGCTTAAACCCATTTTTTTATGGCTCAGCTAAGATGTGAGATTCTCTCAGAGTACAATGTATGGTAGACATTTGACATGTCATTTGTCGATTTTCTTTGTGCTATTTGTAAACCACCATACCGGCCAACATGCCAAAGTTAAATCAAATGCATTTAAGTTAGTGAAATGACTCATGCCAATGGTTGCTTTTTTTTTTTTTTTTTTTTTTTTTTTTTTTTGTATATTGTCAATGAATGGGTATTTTAATGACGTATTTTGTAAGACCTAATAACATATTAGTAGTGTGTTATAAGAAAATGGTGTTTTAGTTGTTATGTGTTATTGGATAAAGATGAGATAACTCTGATATAACATACCAATAACGTGTTATCACTATAACTAATGGTCTCACATCTTATATACCTAAATATCTTATATACTTAACGCTTTTGTAGTAACATATTTATAAAAACATTTTTAAAAAAAAAGTACAACTATCTTTATTTTTCTACCTTCGCAAAACATTAGAAAATTAACACTTTGCTCAAAAACAAACCAACTTATTTTGAAAGTTGAAACAAACCAAATTTACTAGAAACAAACAAAAAAACATCAAGCGGCCGAGCGACCATGGTTAAACGGTTCATCACTGCTTGAAAATTTAGGTTTCCCATGTAAACTTTAAACCTCAAAATAGAATAAACATCTAAAATAACATGTTCAACTTAGGGGGGTGGCAACACCTTCGGTATGGATGAGGTATCATTCGGTATGATGAGGCATACCATTGCCACCCATTCGGCAATGTTCGGCAGGGCATGAGGAGCGGCAATCTTTGCCGAACGGTATGAAGAGGAGCATGTGTTTTTGTTTCAAAGTGAATATAAATTTGTTTAGTTTATGATATATAAAATAAAATAAAACATAAAGACATCAAGAGTACACAGCGGAAGACTTAAGATCATAACAAATAAATTAATTAACTGAAAGTATGCGTAACGTACCTCTTGCGAATATCAAATCCCTCGAGCAAAGCAAAACCACCCTCGAGCAAAGCAAACCAAAGAAGTACTAAATGGTGTAAGAATAATGTCTTACAACCACGTTCTTGTACACACGAATTAACCAACGAATCAAGCGATTGCTAGATCTTAACACAAGCCCTCGTAAATGCAAAACAAAACCGAACTCCCTAACAAATGGGGTTTTCGGCTAAGGTATGCAAAGAAAGAGAAGAGAGGAGATCTAGGGTTAATTCAATGCACAAGGTGTGAATGAAACCCTAGACCCTACCCCTCCTTTTATACTAGAAGTAAAACTTAGAGGACAAGTTAGGGGAGATTAGGGCCTTGGAGAGGCCTATGGCCGGCCACCATAGAGGAGCCCAAGCCCATTCCATAACTTTCCCAAGTTTCCATTTCTAGTCCTTCTCTTTTCCATTTAACGGTCGTTAGTCATTTTTCCGTTAAATACATAACGATCGTTAACCGGACTTAATGTGTAATAATTAATCGTAAACATAAACATTAATTATTAACTTTAATTCTCATTCGCTAATGTGTGCAATCCCGTGGTCACGAGTTCGAATCCGGACATTCACATGTTTGTAAATATATACATTTCCAACAGCTCCCACTTGGATATGTTTACAAAACGTGAAATGACATTGGTTAGCGTCTAGCAACACGCCAATGCCCCCGGTACAACTCGTGTATGGTTTTCTGGAGAAAAACCAAGTTTGATGATTCATCATCATATTCATCCTTTTGTTTCTAATACCATGTTAATAAGAATATGGATCTCACTCATTTCTTAATTAACTATTCTGTTTCTCGCTTTATGATTTATTAAGATTACCAATTCTTCCAAACAGAAGACCTTGGGTATGGCCATACAAACATCTTAACAATCCTACGAGGGGCCCAGTAGTATTATACTTCAAAATGAATTTGAAGGAAACAAATCCCATTTTGACTACAAGCAGGATTCATAAATTTCGCAACACTTCTGAAAACAACCCTTATAACTACCAGTTACGTGTAGCGTTAGATTGCTTCACAAAAATGCACTACATCCATGACATATCTCTTGTATCTCAAGTCAGAGGATAAATATCCATGATATACTTAATGACAAAGATCCATAAAGTATCATCATGTGGGTGGGATAAGTCCTATATTCAATTCATTGAATATCATCTGAAATTAGTCATGCTACGCATCAATATACTTTCAAGTATATTCTAACTAATACTCAGATTTGTCTTAATTCAATATCATTCCCATGTTATTGATTGACAACGGACTATTTAGAATAACTTAAGTTATTCAAGGATTTAAACATGTAAATATAGGACAACATTATAATAAATGAATAATAAACATAACAAAATATTTTATTTCATTTCAATAATAATGTTTACAATATCCTTTTATCTAAAATACTTAGTCACAGATGGGCATGAAACTACTAGCTAAACGAAGTCCAAACTTATCAGACAAATGATTAAGTTTTTCACCAGGCAAGGCCTTCGTTAACGGATCTGCTAGGTTATCATCTGTGTGAACTTTGAGCAACTCAATTTCACCTATCTCGACTTGCTCTCGAACATAGTGATATTGTCTAGGATAGTGTCTGGTGCCCTTCATGACTCCAGGTTCATGGGCAAAAGTAATTGCAGCTGAATTGTCACAATACACTTTAATAGGATGTTCAATCGACGGCATAACACCAAGCCCCGAAACAAACTTCCTTATCCAAACAGCTTCCATGGCAGCCTCAGACGCCGCTATGTACTCACTTTCTGTAGCAGACATTGCAAGTGTTGTCTGTTTCTTACTCTTCCAATCCACAGCACCTCCATTGATGACAAAAATGTAACCCGTTTGAGACTTCGTATCATCTTTGTCACACTTCCAGGATGCATCGCAGTAACCTGTAACAGACAGTTCTGCTTCTGGATTTCCTCCATACACTATGAACATATCTCTTGTAGCCCTAAGGTACTTGAGAATATGCTTAACAGCAGTCCAGTGAATTTCACCCGGATTCTGTTGATACCGACTGGTCAAGTTTTGAGCAAACGCCACATCAGGCCTTGTGCATCGTACCGCGTACATGATAGATCCTACAGCCGAAGCATAAGGAACTTTCTTCATACGCGCCACCTCTGCAGGTGTTGAAGCACAGCCTTGGCTGCTCAAACCATGATTTACTTGCATTGGCAAAAATCCCTTCTTGGAATTTTGCATATTGAATCTCTTCAATATTTTGTCAATGTAAGCACTTTGGCTTAAACCAATTAGCCGCCTTGATCTATCCCGGTAGATCTTGATTCCGAGTATATATGCTGCTTCCCCTAAGTCTTTCATCGAAAAACATTTACCAAGATAGGCTTTCACCTCATTTAGACTTGGTATATGATTTCCCATGATTAATATGTCATCGACATACAGAATAAGGAAAGTAACACGACTCCCACTAGCTTTGTGATATACACATGGCTCATCAAGATTCTGAGTAAATCCAAAACTTTTGATTTCCCCATCGAATCTTTTATTCCATTGCCTTGATGCTTGCTTCAGTCCATAAATGGACCTCTTAAGCTTGCATACACGGTTAGGAAATAATGGATTCACAAACCCTTCCGGCTGCGCCATATAGATGTCTTCATCTAGACGGCCATTCAGAAAAGCGGTTTTGACATCCATTTGCCAAATCTCATAGTCATAGTGTGCAGCTATAGCTATGAGAATCCTAATAGCTCTTATGTCCGCTACAGGAGAGAATGTCTCCTCGTAGTCAACGCCATAGGTTTGAGTAAAACCTTTAGCCACCAGACGAGCCTTGTAGGTGTGTACATTGCCATCCATGTCAGTTTTCTTTTTGAAGATCCACTTACTCCCAACGACCTTAGCCTTGGGAGGAAGGTCAACTTCAATCCAGACATCATTATCTTTCATGGATTGCATTTCCCCATTCATAGCAATCTGCCATTTATCCTTTTCAGGATCAGCCATGGCAGCCTTATAGTTGGCAGGTTCATTAAGATCCCCAACCATATTTTCCTCCACCTCTACGTTAAGACATAGACGGTCAGGTGCACGTATAGTCCTTTCAGACCTACGAATGGGAACAACTTCAGGAGGAGCACCTAAGCTTTCAGGTTCTTCTTGAAGTTGGCTAGTGGTTTCAGAAGGTGTTGTATCTTCTTGATCATATTCCAGATCATATACTCTCCCACTGAGTTCTTGAGATATGAGATTCCTTTCAAGGAAATCTCCATACCTAGCCACGATGACTTTGTTCTCAGCTGGGTAGTAAAAGTAGTAACCCATAGTTTCCTTAGGGTATCCTACAAAGATACACTTAACAGATCTGGCTTGGAGCTTATCAGGTGTGTCACGTTTAACAAACGCTTCACATCCCCAGACCTTTAAGTAAGAAAAGTTGGGAGCTTTTCCAGTCCATATTTCATATGGAGTTTTAACAACCTTCTTAGTTGGAACCATATTCAAAATGCGAATAGCAGTTTCAAGGGCATAATCCCAAAAAGTAAAAGGTAGAGTCGTAAGTTCAAACATTGATCGTACCATGTCAAGTAAGGTACGATTTCTCCTTTCAGATACACCATTTTGTTGTGGAGTATAAGGAGATGTGAGCTGCTGGATAATTCCACACTCAGCTAAGTAATCTTTGAACTCTTGACTTATATACTCACCACCTCTATCGGATCGAAGAGCTTTAATCTTCTTTCCAAGTTGTAATTCTACTTCACTTTTGAAAACCTTAAATGTTTCAAAGACTTCATGTTTATGTTTAAGTAAATAAACATAACCATAACGACTGAAATCATCCGTAAAGGTTAAGAAGTAGACAGCACCACGTTTTGACACATGTCTAAGTGGACCACACACATCAGTGTGTATCAATCCAAGTAGATCAGAAGCCCTTTCCACTTGTGGTGAAAAAGGTTTCCTTGTCATCTTCCCAGCAATGCAAGACTCGCATTTGTCAAATGATTCATCATTGACCGTTTGTAAAAGCCCATCGTGTTGCAGCTTTTCCATGCGTTTCTTGCCAATATGGGCAAGGCGACAATGCCAAAGATAAGAAGAGTCACAGTTCGACTTGCTCTTCTTATTGCTAATGCTATACAACGAATTATTTTCATTTGATATACAACCATCCATATCAATTTCAAACACACCAAGAATAGGAATTGCATTAAAGTAAAAAACATTATTTAAAGAAACTGAAATTCCATAACTTGTAAAAGTGTGCACAAAACCAATATCTTTTAACAAAGAAACTGAAATGACACCCCTAACAATGGAGGGTGCATAATGACAATTATTTAGTTCTAAAATTAAGCCCGAAGGCAACACTAAATCAAAAGTCCCTATGGCTTCGACAGCTGCACGCTTTCCATTTCCAACGTACAAGTATCTCTCTCCACAGGTCAGCTTCTTCGCCCCTCTAAGTCCCTGCGATGTATTACAGATGTGAGTACCACATCCTGTATCATATATCCAGGAATTTAACTTATGAGGAAAAGAAAATAATTCAAACATAAAAATACCTGATGAGCTAGGCACCATCTTATTTTTATTCTGAAGGCACTCATTCAGATAAACTGGACAGTTCCGCTTCCAGTGACCTGGTGAGTTGCAGTGGTGGCAAGACAAATCCTTCTTAGGATTTTCCTTTTTCTTTCCAGGGTTCTTCTTAGGAGCTGGTGGGATGACAACTTGTTTCCCCTTTCCTTTTCCTTTCCCTTTTTTATCTGCTTGCGGCTTAGGCTTATTCACCCTACCACCCTGTATAGCGAGCACAGCAGGTGTAGGAGCCTTCTTTGGCAATCTCTTCTCGTAGTCTACAAGCATTGCATGTAACTCATTCACTGTCTTCCCCGTGCAATGCATGTTAAAGTTGCGGACAAAATCACCAAATCGTTCCTGATTAAGGGAATGATTGATGAGTCCGACACATACATCGTTCGAGTAACCACAGCCGAGCTTCTCCAATTGGTCCAAGTGATGTTTCATCTCAAGGACGTGGTCGGAGACAGATTTGCCAACCTCCTGCCTGCAGCTGTGAACCTTTTCAATAAGTTCATACAGTTCAGCTGCTGGTGGCTTCTCAAACATACGTTTGAGTTCATCTAGCATGCTCATAGGCGGATAGTGCTCAAATTGTTTTTGCAATTGAGCAGACATCCCCGAAAGCATTAGACACGCCACATCATTATGCTTCTCATATTCAACACGATATGCCTCTTGTTCAAGAGCAGTTGCCGTGTCGAGAGGAGCATTAGGCAGAGGTGTAGTCAAAATTTCAACCCTTTTGGCCACACGAAGGATGATCCTAAGTGAGCGATGCCAATCATTGAAATTAGGGCCAGTCAGCTTGTCCCTTCCAATCATATCTTTGAAAGCGGCACTCAGTAAGCTCATAGTGTTATCAGATTGAGCCATCTACAGAAAAAGTTCAAAAAACCATCATTAGTATTTTGATAATTTTCCTTTTCAATAAACAATTAAATACCCAAGGTTCATATTCATATAACCAATTAATATTTATTGAAAACTAGGATCCAAATTGTCATAATCTCATCACATCAGTTGATCTGTTAGTGATGAACCTTATACAAAATGGTAGAGCATTTGCTCAATTGCCAATTTCAATTGCAATTCCTAGATTTATGGGATTTACATATAGCCAATATCAATCGCCATGTAAACATGTTTTATCCCATCTTATGCCTTGAGTTTTCAGTTTTCACCGCCTAACTCAATTAAGTTGTCCAACTTAAGAAACTGCAAAATCGTCCATGCCCGTTCTCACGACACGTGGACATTTTACCCTTTGATTAAGATCTAAATCACGTTCTCACGCAAATAGAAAGTAATCTTAGGTGTTTCCGTTTCGTTGGATGGCATATAACTTAAATTAAAGGGTAATTGTTTTGATGTTAAATCAAATATGTACAAAGATGTCATGCATTCATCTTTGTAGCATAGTTTTTATTAAAACATTTATATCTTGTTTTAATGTTTAAGCTTTTCATCATCAAACTTTAATTGAGGTATTGGGTTCACCAATCAAGGAATTAGTGTTAATTATCATCCATTATACCGTACTTTTGCATAAGTGTAAACACTTAGTGTTTCGGATAATTACCACCTAAGTGGCGCATGGAATCAACACGAATTCGCCCTTAAGATGAGCTTGCACATTTAATGACTTACTAAGTAGCTCCACTCGAACTTACAGGGGGCAGAGGACCAGGTACGTGCTAAAGCACAACCTTAGACATCCATTCAGTGTGACTGTGCGCACTTCTTTAAACCCCTTTTATTAGTTCATTCTCATGGGTGAGCCTTTCAGTCATTTGTGCCAAAGTCATCAATCAATTAAACGATTATGATTACTATTCTTAAAAATACATGTTTCACCATTGTTTAGATCAGTTTATTTTTCTTGTAAAAATACCCTTGTTACAAAACACAAACAAGCAAGTATTTGAAAAAATAAACAAAAAAAAAAACAATGAATACATAACACATAAAGTCATGCATATCAAATAGCCACATGCAAACGGTTTTGATAAATCTTATTAATAACCAATTTTATATCTGTCAATATGCATATATTTAATTAAGACTTCCACCCGTTTTCATCTATGTACAAGGTGAACCACATGCATCGATTCATCGATTGCGTAAGTCAAAACTAAATATATACCACATAGCACATAACTGATTAAATAATAATTAATGAGGTCTTCCCCAATTTAAGATCTATCAATATTTAATGTATATCACTTAAAACATGAAAGACATACAATAAACAGATCCATGATAAAACATGCAGGTAATAATCATGGATATAAATTACACTTAACAATTAATGCAATTAAACAGAGTTACGCATATACACATAAAGTTGCATGCATCTTAGGGTTTCTAATCCAATTAAAACAAAGTTTACAAAACCCTAATTAGGGCACCAAAAAAAAAACGCCCCCCCTCAAAATTAGGGTTTAGGTTTTGCAAACCCTAGATCTAAGCATACAAATAATAACACATTCATGTTTATTTTAATTATGTGTTTCAGTAATTAATTACTTGTTATACAAGGCTCGTGATGCCACTGTTTAGTTTATGATATATAAAATAAAATAAAACATAAAGACATCAAGAGTACACAGCGGAAGACTTAAGATCATAACAAATAAATTAATTAACTGAAAGTATGCGTAACGTACCTCTTGCGAATATCAAATCCCTCGAGCAAAGCAAAACCACCCTCGAGCAAAGCAAACCAAAGAAGTACTAAATGGTGTAAGAATAATGTCTTACAACCACGTTCTTGTACACACGAATTAACCAACGAATCAAGCGATTGCTAGATCTTAACACAAGCCCTCGTAAATGCAAAACAAAACCGAACTCCCTAACAAATGGGGTTTTCGGCTAAGGTATGCAAAGAAAGAGAAGAGAGGAGATCTAGGGTTAATTCAATGCACAAGGTGTGAATGAAACCCTAGACCCTACCCCTCCTTTTATACTAGAAGTAAAACTTAGAGGACAAGTTAGGGGAGATTAGGGCCTTGGAGAGGCCTATGGCCGGCCACCATAGAGGAGCCCAAGCCCATTCCATAACTTTCCCAAGTTTCCATTTCTAGTCCTTCTCTTTTCCATTTAACGGTCGTTAGTCATTTTTCCGTTAAATACATAACGATCGTTAACCGGACTTAATGTGTAATAATTAATCGTAAACATAAACATTAATTATTAACTTTAATTCTCATTCGCTAATGTGTGCAATCCCGTGGTCACGAGTTCGAATCCGGACATTCACATGTTTGTAAATATATACATTTCCAACAAAATTAAGTGAGGTATGGTGAGTCATGGTGTTGCCACTAAAAAACTATGGTGAGGTACAATGAGGTATGAGATTAGGTGGGATAAAATTATTGGTGGGTTGTGAGGTATGGTCTAAAACCATTGCCACCCCCCTTAACAATTTTATAAAAGGAACAACGAGCTTCACCTTATTCATACCAATATTTACATTGTAATAACAAAGTACATCTCGTACACATAAAACTTCAAACTATATTGCTTATGAGAACTAGCAATCAAGCCCACATGTAAATGTGTCTTCAAGCATTCACAATCATTCCACCTGCCAACAAATAAAAATTAATCACAACCCTTGTATATAAATACCAAAACATTACTATTGTGACCGAAAATATATTACCATTAGGGTGGAGCACTTGGCCTGTAAAGTAAGAAGAGTCCTCACAGGCCAAAAACACAAACGATGGTGCAATCTCGTAAGGCTTCCCAGCTCGATTCATCGGGCACTCAGACCCAAACTTTGACGTCTTCTCTTCGTGGAAAGAAGACGGGATCAGGGGCGTCCATACTGGTCCTGGTGCCACTCCATTTACACGAATGTTCTTGTCTGCAAGTTGTAGTGCTAGAGCTCTAATGAAGGACACAATGGCTCCTTTTGTTGAGGTGTAGTCTATCAATGTGGTGTTCCCTTTGTACGCATTGACTGATGTTGTACAGATGATGCTGCTTCCTTCTTTCATGTGCTTGAGTGCATGCCTACATGTGTAGTTTACATGCAACTAATCAAAACATGTATCAAGCAATTATATATTAATTTGTAATTTGTAAATACTCCTATCTTGTTAGTAGAAGATCACTTCAAAAATTTTCGTTTATTTCGAGTGAATTCTCTATCAAGTGTTGCTACAACTTAGAAACAAGTCGCTAAAAGTCTCACCATAAAGTCGCTAATGTCTCCTTACAAGTACTACCAGAACGGTTAGCAGGATGTGCTAAGTGTCACATGTGTTGTCGCTAATATATCCGTAAAGGTTGCAACAAATCTGTCGCTAATGTGTTGCTATAAGTGTCTTTAAAATGTCACAGGTATTTTTAGCTAATCTGGCAGCTTAAAGTGTCACCAAAGCTTTTCACTAGTGAGTCGCTCTAAACTTTAAATTTACTCTTTGAAACAGTTCACTTTCCTTGGAAAGTGTCGCTGATTGGTGACTCTAGTATAAGTCGCTATATATCAAAATATGAGTCGTTAAAAAGTAATTTTCCTTTTTTTTTACCTTGTCAAGAAAAAGTGGGAATAGATATTGGTTCGAAACACTCGATCAAGCCATTTTTCATCAATCTCTTCAACACTCTTAGACATGTACTGCTCAGCTGCATTATTCACCAAGATATCAACCCTTCCATATTTTCCAACAACTTCATCAACCACTTTTTTGCAATTTTCGTCGTATCCTAAATCTGTCGGTACCGCAATAGGGTCTTGCGAGTCTTTTGTTTTCGCCTCGTTGATGAGCTTTAAAGTGTCGGCTGCGTCTTTGTCTTCTCGACCTTTTACGTAAGTGAAGGCGATAGTTGCACCTTCTTTTGCGAAGTAGATGACGACTGCTCGTCCGATGCCGGAGTCTCCTCCTGTCACTAGTGCCACCTTTCCCTGCATGGAGTTTACATATTTGATGCGAGTGGAAGTAGAAAGTAACGAGTAAAAAATAAAGAAAAATATGAAGAACCACAAGGTTCTTTTTCTTCTATGTAAGTTTTCTTTAATTTTTTTTGTCTCCAAGAATATAAAATGCCAAGAAAGTCTAAATAGTAATAACCAAAGAAGGTTAAATATGAAGGTTGGTTAATTAACTAAACATGAAACATATACATGTTTCTTTCAATATCAATATATTTGGAAAATATTAGGTAAGGAATAAATTAAACAGATAAATTTATACAGAAAGACAAATGATTTTTTTTTTTTTCCCCTCTTAACATATTCGATCTTTTTTTCTAGTAAAGCAGCATTATATAAAAAACAGCTGGATCATTAGAAACATTGTTTTCCAAGAAAAACAAAATCCACACAAAAACACAACAAAAAGCTATAGAAAAGAATGGTAGAATTACTTTGAGTTTATCAGCTGGCTTGTAATTAGGATTGATGAACTGAGGGATTGGATCCATAAAATGTTCTTTTCCTGGTTGTCTTTCTTGTTTTTGTGGTGGAAATTGTTGAGCCATTTTTGCAAACAAGAGTTTTCAAACACAAAACTGATAGGTTAAAAGCACAATGAGATTTGATGAAGTGATCAATGAAGTACTATGATGGGTTTTTAAGGATGTACTTTGTGGTGACATGTGACACGTAGATGTACACGTGGCAGGCTTAGCTTTGAATTTGCAGGATGTATGACCGAGTTGGTTGATGAGGTAGAAGTGGAAGTGGTATTGCCGTATAGGTGTCACTCTATATGTTGTACGTGTCAGAAGGTTTTGACTGCCAACTGTGTCAAACTATGTTTGGATTTTAGATTGTTCCAGAAAAGTATGTAAAATGAAATGAGATGAGATTCATCTTTATAGCAAAACCATATCACTTGATTTTATATTTGTATTCTTGAGTTGGTTTTCAAAAAATTTATAAAAGAACAAAACTTATTGTTTAGATTTTACTCCCAAGATAATTTTGAATGACACATCATAATTTCATTTTCCTTGTTAACAACATACTTTTTGTAACAAAATAAAGATGTATTGTAATTTTGAGACGTAATAGGTAATGGGAATGAGAATGCTAAACCAAGCTGGGGTGAATCGGTGATCTTAGAATTCTAGCAAGCCAAACTCAGGCATTATCGAGCTGAGTTTTAATGTAGCCTAAGGTCCTTGACCTGAGCACGGCTATACGCTATTTTGCATCCCCAGACAAAAGTCGGGGGGTGCACCTATTTGAGGTTAAGAAAATACAAAAGGATAAATTCATCAAGAGAGTCGTGATGTGACCATTTAAGTTGGTTTGTCCTTGGTTACATCACGATAGCTGATGGTTCATAATACACTGCAGTGCAGGTGCATGTAGTTGGATCATGGGTAAGATCAAATCATTTTCCGATCCAAACCAGATTCAACCCGTTGACAACCTGCTAGCAAAGAGATTGACATGGAGTTCTTTGTTAAGCATATTCAGATGTTAACAGCTTTGTTACAATCAGCTAGACAGCAGCAAATCATTGTTTAACCACAAGTATCGATCACAGACCAGTAACACTAGTCAACTCACAAGTATATCTCCAACACGAGATTTGGTTCATAATGTTTACACTGATGATTGCCAACTTATATCCCATGGGTTACAAGAAAAATGTGGATATAAAATAGTTGAAGCAATACACTGCATTATTCAGTAGTTTCTTTCTAAAAGTTTGCACAGTAAAACAAAAGAAATGAACTCTATATTTGGTCCAGGATAACCTCGCCTCCGGAGACCTTGAAGTCAGATGGAACATTCTCCACATTCAGGACCTTAACCTTGCCATCCTCAACGAAGGCTGACCATCTGGAAAAAGATGTAAAAAAAAATGATTAATATGAGCCACTTCACAGCATAGATGAATATAGCATGAAGCAGACAAAGCTTCACCTCCCCACTAAGCAATATTATGAAAGAACACGAAAAGAACCCCTCTATCCCATGAGCATAGATGGCAAATTGGGCTGGTTGAGCAGGTTGGTATACACATTTAGTTTATAATGTGTTTGGTGCAGGTTAAAATAGCTCATATTGACCCAACACCATATATATCAATGATTGACGTTTCGATATGATTAATGATTACACATACTTACAATGAAAATTCATGCTATTAATATATAAGAATTATGAGGTTGTATAAATCAATATTATCGTTTGGAAGACTGGGGCTAGTTGGGCGGGTTGGCTCACAGGTCTAGGTTAATTGGGTCATCACTGTTCAGGTTGAAAATGGGTCGTATTGACCCAAAACAATAGACATCAAAGATTGATGCTTATATATGATAACACATACTTACAGTGAAAATTCAACCTTTTAATACAACATTTTATGAAACTGTATATGAATCAAAATTATCGTTTAGATGACTTTCAAAACGGTTAAGTGTTTGACAGGTTCGCCCCATTTGATAAAAAGAAGCATAACCCAAATCAGTCCATTGATATGAAAACAAGTTTAAACTTTCTACCTATGCCCATGAATAATCTCTTTCGTGACTGTCTAACATCAAGATCGATATATAACAAGATCAATTCATGGAGAAATTTAGTGTATGTATTGAACTACTCAAAGAGTAGGTATGGCTTGACAATGAAAATGATAAATGAAATTTGTTGTTTGGGATGAATGGAGTTTTATATACCAAGTACAGAACAACGAAAGGAAATCGAGACATACCTAGTTGAACGACGTCCAAGCAAAGCAGAACTGAGATCTAACTCCAGGTCCAAGCTTTTGTGGAACTTACCATCAAAATCTCCATAGAACTCAATCTGTTTGGTAATTTAACAAAACATTTAGCTAAGTATCAAGGAATATGAGAAGCCGAAAAGGCGAAAAGTAGAAACCCATGAAAGAACATCTATATAAATTATTTGAAATTTCAGGATTTAAGTACATGTTCTTAAAACGTGCAAATTGTCATCAACAACTATACCCAATCCGCCCGGGCAGAAACGTGTACATTGTCATATATGCTTTATTACCTAGTAATATGTACAATGACATTACGCACTAGTGTCCCTTGAGAGACATGCACGCTGTTACGAGTTCCTATTAACTGTGGGAAAATCTAAAGGTTTACTTTTGTATCAATGTATTTTAGATTACTGAACTGAAACACGTAGTGATCTACTCAATCCCCCACTAACTGGTCATGCCTTAGGCCGTTAAGCGTCATTTAAGTGAGTAATTCCATGGGTTATAATGGCAAGGATCGTCTATAAATTTTCTAATAAAAAAATATGGTATATGCTCAAAAGCCAATCTAAATGCGTATGTTTAACAACAGATTTAATCAGCCTATCAAATATCAATATCGTTAAACTTAAAAGATGTGTCAGGCAGTAGTGTGCAATTCAAGAATTATATATGCCATTTACTGCTAATACAGCAAGTTATAGTATTAAATAACAAAAATAAGATAGACCCATGGTTCATGAGGGAAACTTACAGCATCTTTGGCTTCAAGCTTTTCAGCCCAGCCATTCATTGTATATGGATCGTTTACAGATACACATATCACTGAATCTATACCTTTAGCCTTAAACTTGTCAATGTTTTTCTTGTAACTTGGAACATGCTGAGCAGTACAAACTCCAGTGAATGCACCCTATACACGTAAGAAATTCCCAAAAGTGATGTTATTATATCATAAAGTGATAGAAGATGACAGTTCATGCTGTAACTGCATAATCCTACTTTATTTATCCATTATTTCCTATGACCTTCCAAATTTTATGTATATAACCTATTCAAAATACAGCAATTGTTAACCAAAAGATGATGTTATATAAACAAGCATATGTAAACAGATTCAAAGGAACATTTCATGTTATATCATTTAGAGGTGAGGACCTCTATATAGTATATAAAGACCAGCAAAAACAGAAAACTAGATAACAACGGTATATCAAATTTACATCCCAATAACAGCCTATAATAGCTAATTACACTTAATTACAGCCGTGCAATCTATATTTTTAACACAATACACCACTAAGAATCGCAAAATCTTAGTACTGTGTTTGTTGAGATATGAAAATACTAGTCTTTTTACATGTTAAGCAAGATATGCCGGCAAAAAGGACATGATTTCAAAATATCTTTAAAAGCTTATATATGCACAAGTCCTCATCGATAAAAATCCTGATTCTCATTTAATTTTAGTTGGTTAATTTGTTCAAAGTAGTCAGGTATAAGCATGTGGTGGGTGGCAGGAGAGGTGTGTTAGAGTAAGCCGGTGAGGAACAGAATTGGGTGGCAACTTTTGTAGGGAAAAGATTGAAGCAGAATAACTAAAACTGCTTTTCACTTTAGGCTTGCTTGTACTTTTAATACAAGAATCAACAAAGTTACTCTTTGTTAATAAGCTAAGGAAAAAAAAAACTACGAAAACCACCTAATTACCTAAAGCCTACATAAAAAGTTGCAATTCCGTGATTACATACTTAAACTCACAAAGTAGTTTAACAGCACTTTCAGTGCAAAAAAAACCAATTTCAGTGGAATAGCTATCAACCTTGCGATTCAACATACAACAAACTCCTTTGTTATCGACTTATCGTTTCAAGAAACATCTCTTTCAATTTATTGACAAGGTACTAAAAATTGGAAATGATGAGACATTGACAGAAGTGTTTAATGTACAAATAAAACTCCGACACTTTACAAAATGCACAGGGTCAGGATGCAACCATATACAACAAATACCTGACATAAAGTTGATTACATCCATTTTTATCCGCCATTTTATATACTCTTTCACTAAACTCATAAAATCATTACTAGAGTTAAGATCAAACGAGAAGAAAACTTAAAATGAGAAGGGTGACAAAAAACAACAGCCAAACATTTAAGATGCATCTTATGCACCTAGCCACCTACAAAAGTATATGCATCTCGCCTTAAAATTCTACCTCTTATTTGAAATGTGTGGCTAGAAAGCCTTCTCATTCTTCTCATTTTATTTTTTCTTCTCATCGAATCCCTTCCGATCATTACGAGTAAACTAATCCAATTTTCATTAATTCTTACCATACCCATTCAAAACTTTATACAAACCAATTAGCTACACCAACAAGTCCCCTATTACCCAGTCATACACTAAATCAATCTAAATAAAACTACATTAAATGTAAAATCACAATGCTTATACTGATATTTATAGAAACCAGTAAACTTACAGGAAGCCCAAAAATGACAACTTTTTTCCCCTGAAAAAAAACAAACAAAAAAAACACAAATAAAAATCTCATAAACCCAAAATAACAAAATTAACAAAAACCCAATTAAAAGTAACCAAAAACAAACCTTAAAAATATCAGACAAAGGAGTAACAGAAAACTTAGAAGAAACACCTTCATCCCAAGTCCGAGCTTTTTGTAGCGAGACATTAGGTGCGGCTGCTACAAGATCAGCCCCCACAGATAAAGAAGCAAAGTGCCGCCATTTTTGACCTATTGACTTCATCGTTGGTGTTCTTTGTTTCAACATAGCGTACGCCATTTTTGGGTTCTGTTTTTTTAAGGTGGGTGTTTTGTTTGTTGTCGGTCAAATGGATATCTCAGGTTTGGTTTTATAGAAGGAGAAGAAGCAACGGGAATCAGGTTATGACTTTTGGTGAGATTGTGTGATAGGTGTTGGGCTTGAAATGTTGTTGGGTTCATATATTCCCATAAAAGCCCACATAATAATACTCTATCCAAGGGTGATCATCGGTTCGGTTATTCGGTTTATTCGGTTCGATTAGTTCGGTTAAAAAAAATTATGAGTCAAATCGAAAACCGAACCGAACCGAATTCCAATTTGACTTAACCGAACTAAATAACTGAAAACCGAACCCCATAACCGAAAAGCGAACCGAATAACCCGAATTACATAATTTTAATTATTTTTTATTTAATTATATATATTTTTTGTACAAAACTTATTTACAAACTTAAAAATAAAGATATATTTATACTAAAAAAGAGTTTTAGTAATTTTTTTCATATAAATACATAAAAAAATGTTATATTTATACTAAAAGAGGAGTTTTAGTATTTTTTTTTTTTATTTTTTTTTCATATAATAGAAAAAAAAATATATTTATAAGAATTCGGTTTTCGGTTTTCGTTGCCATAACCATATCCAAACCGATAACCGAATACTTAGTTCGGTTCGGTTCGGTTATGACCAATTCAGTTCGGTTAAGAATTCGGTTTAGTTTTTTTCGGTTCGGTTCGGTTTCGGTTTTTAGCTAATGTGGATATTACCCGATCCGTGAACACCCCTACTCTATCCGTGACAAAAGGCCGTCTAAAAAAGATTGTCCACTACTAAAAATATAAGTTAAAAATGTTTAAGTTTATTATATTACACTTAATAAATATTCTTATTTAAAAAATTAAATAAAATCATTAATTAATTATCAAATGGTAAAACTATCTTTTAGTTGCTTTGCAGAAATCAAAGTAATACTAAACGTATTTCTCTTAAAAATTGTGTTTTTTTTTTTTCGGTGAAAATAATTTTGAGACAGAAGAAGTAATATACTTTCTAGGTCCCCATGACATGTGTCCATCATCGTTCATTATGTTATTTTAGTTTAGTCATGATAAATGTTTACTTTCAAGTTTTACTTAGTAAAAACATTTATCAAAAGGTAAAAATGAAATCTTATTGAATAAAAGATGAATATTTCAACTTTTCTAAAGCTGTGTATCACTATTTTCCACCTAATATAAGTATATATTAACAACACATATAGTTTAAAGAAAGTCACTGGCAATTAATCAGATACTACCTCCGTCCCAAAATTATAGTCCCCGTTTGACTTTTTCGGTCTTTCCTTTTCAACTTTGACCTTAAATATTTTTATTTGTGTTTTACAATAATTGATAAAAATTATACTAATAAAAATATATTTAAAAACTCAATCAATTCATATATATTGCATCAAATATTATATAACACAAACAAAAATACTCATGGTCAAAGTTGTAATAGAAAGACCGAAAAAGTAAAAAGGGGACTATAATTTTGGGACGGAGGGAGTATTATTTTATTTTTCAAAGATTAATCGATTGGTTGAAAATTAAAAATGACATTGATACAAACCAAAATAGTAAGACCAATATTTGATGTGAACAGAGTGATACTCCTTCCGTCCCATGTTAAGTGTTCGCTTACATCATGCACAAAGTTTTAGAAAATCCCACTAAGTACACTCTTCACCAATCAAATATCATTTTTACCCACTAAAGTCTCATCTCATTGGTTGAAATAGAATATGGACACTTAATTTGAGACATCCAAAGATTCCATTATGAACACTTAATATGGGACGGAGGGAGTAGTAATTTAGAGCCAGCCCTGTTGTTTTTGGTGATGGCACAGTTTTCTAGAGATAATAATAATTTGGGTGGCCAGCAGTAATTATCTAAGCAAACAATAATAGTATAATACAAAACATAACAAATATCGTCATGTGAACGTAATAAATAAAAAATGATCAAAGGTTGATGAGAAATTGGCAAGCAAGCAATTGGGAACATGAGTTGAGATCAATATATAACTCATATTTACCATATAACAAATGAACCAATTATAACCCTTCATTTTTTATTTAAATTAATAAAAAATTATTTTTCACTTTTTTTTAAAAAACAACATATCTTACAAACGGTAACTTTTTAAACTATAAAAAATACACCATCGTGACGAGAATTAAATTATCTTTCTATAGATATGCACTTTTATATATTTTCGACAAACATTTTTTTCCAAAAATTCCGTTCGAAAAAATCATATATGATTTTTACGAATCATATATGATTTTCAAAAATCATGTATGATTCGATTTTTATGAATCATATATGATTTTTACGAATCATATATGATTCTTAAAAATCATATATGATTCGTAAAAATCAAATCATATATGATTTTCACAAATCATATATGACTTTTGTTGACCGAAATTTTGAAAAAAAAAAGTGGTTAAAAATATATATTAGTGCATATCTATAGAAAGATAATTTAATTCTCGTCGCGATGGTATAATTTTTATCGCGTAACGATTAACGGTTTGCGAGATATTTAATTTTTTAAAAAAGGGTGAAAGTTTATCATAATAAAAAAATGAATGACTATTATTGGTTCATTTGATCTATGGTAAATTTGAGATCTATATTGAACTTTTGCCTTGGGAACATACAGACACTTCGACAAAATACTATTAGCTGTTATATTTTGTATTACGATTATTGCTTAAGGCCCACTTGTGTTTTACAGGCCTAAGCCCATTATTAGTTCTTTAGAATTCTCCATTGTATGATATAAACGCATATGATGAGTTAATGAAAACCAAGGCAAATTATTAACCTTCT
Source organism: Chrysanthemum seticuspe (assembly GCA_019973895.1). NCBI lineage: Eukaryota > Viridiplantae > Streptophyta > Magnoliopsida > Asterales > Asteraceae > Chrysanthemum > Chrysanthemum seticuspe. The sequence continues at coordinate 284,362,574 of BPTQ01000005.1, forward strand.
AATATGGTATCACAGCCATAAATTATCTTCCTTATTCTTTTCCAAACAATTCGGATCTCCCCTCCTTCCTCCCTAACCCTTCACGATCCCTAATCTCTTTTATTGGCTGCCATGGCCTTTGTCACTGCCTTTGTCGCACCTATATACCACCAACAGCAGGTTCATCCATCCTTATATCCCCCTACAGCCCAACAACCTTATGCAGCCCAACCCCATCAGGCGAGCACTTCCCAATTCCAACAGGCCGTTCCACAACCCAGCTTACTCGAACCAACTCCAATCGGGTACCCGTCTCAAGCTACGACGATACCTAGTGCATTTAGCACTATGACTTTGCAAGATCCCACTTGGAATATGGACATAGGTGCTTTTTCTCATTTGAATTCTAATGCAACTAATTTAAGTACTCTTTTTAATACGCGCTTATACCCATCTATACATGTTGGTGACGAAAATTTCATTCCCGTTACTAATACCGGACATAGCATTATTCCATTTCCTCATCGACCCTTACACCCTCATAATGTTCTTGTCACCCCTAATATCATCAAAAATCTCATTTATGTTCATTAGTTTACTATAGATAATAACTATACTATTGAATTTGACGCTTTTGGTTTTTCTGTGAAGGATTTCTTGACTCGCCATATCCTCCTTCGATGTGACAGCTTGGGTGATCTATATCCTGTTACCAAGCCGTCAACTATCCCTACTGCTTTTATGTCTACAAGTTCCTCCACGTGGCATCAACGTCTCGGTCATCCCGGGAACGACGTGTCACGGTCTCTCATTTCTCGTCATTTTATTTCCTGTAATAAAGAAAAGACTCCAAATGTTTGTCACGCTTGTCAACTTGGCAAACATGTGAAGCTTCCTTTCTATAGTTCGAACTCTATTGTTGAAAAATGTTTTGATATCATTCATTCTGATTTATGGACATATCATATTGTAGTTCCAGTGGTTTTAAATATTATGTCTTATTTCTTGACTGTTTTTCTCATTATTGGTGGATATATCCCCTTCGAACTAAATCCGACATGTTCGATAAATTTTTACATTTTCGCAAATATGTTAAAAATCAATTCAAATGTGAAATAAAGAGCTTCCAATGTGATCATGGTGGTGAGTTCGACAATAACCGTCTTCACACCCTTTTTGCTAATAACGGTATCCAAACTAGATTTTCTTGCCTGAAAACCTCTCAACAAAATTGAAAGGCGGAACGCATGATACGATCCATAAATAATGTGATACGTACCCTCCTTTTCCAATCTCACCTTCCTCCTACCTTTTGGGTTGAAGCACTTCACATGGCCACCTATCTCCAAAATCTCCTACCCTCTACAGTTATTAACAATGAAATTCCTTACACTCGACTTTTTCAAAAAGAACCCGACTACTCCCGATTACGAATATTCGGGTGCCTTTGCTACCCTCACCTTCACTCCCCACACAAACTCGCACCCCGAGCAACACCGTGCATTTTCCTGGGCTTTCCCGCATATAACCGCGGTTTTCGTTGCCTTGACCTTGAAACCAACAAAATTATCCTTTCCCGACATGTAACATTTGACGAAACACAATTCCCATATCGCTCCATGACACCCTCGTCACCCCCTCCTACACTTTCTTAGACTATATCCCATCACCTCCTATTAATTACAGCCCCGCCACTCCACCCGAATCCCATCCTATCACGCCTGAGATGCTTAACCAATCAACAAGCCAACAACAACAACCTATACCAGCTGCTCCCTTTATCATAGATCCTATCCCAACTCCACAACGCAATGATCTCATGAACCACGAACACCCCTCCACTTCAAATTCCACCAACGAACCGCAACCGCCTCCCCTCAACCAGCACATTCCACTGCCAACCCACCTTAAACTCACCGTATGGTCACACGAGCTCAATCGGGCATTGTCAAACCCATTGATCATTTTTCTTTACATACGTCCTCTATATCTCCCTTACCTAAATCTCCATTTATCGCTTTAAAAGACCCATTTTGGAAACATGTTATGTATGATGAGTATAATGCGTTGGTTAAAAATGGTACTTGGGTTCTTGTACCAAAGCCCTCAGGTGTTAATCTGGTTCGTTCCATGTGGTTATTCAAACACAAGTTCCATGCTGACGGGACTTTGAGCCGATATAAGGCTCGCTTGGTTGCTAATGGGAGCAGTCAGCAACTTGGTGTTGAATTTGATGAGACATTTAGTCTGGTGGTTAAACCGGCTACTATTCGCACCGTTCTTAGCCTTGCGGTCTCTCGCAATTGGCCAGTTCACCAGCTTGACGTTAAGAATGCATTTCTTAACGGGGATTTATCGGAGACGGTTTACATGCATCATCCTCCTGGTTTTATTGACTCTCGGTATCCTCATCATGTTTGTCTTTTGCAGAGATCTTTATATGGGCTTAAACAAGCACCTCGTGCTTGGTTTCAGAGATTTGCTGGATATGCCACACGGGCGGGTTTTTACCATAGTCGGTGTGATTCACCACTGTTTATTTTTCAACAGGGTTCTGAGATTGCATATCTTCTTATTTATGTGGATGAAATTATTCTTACAACATCTTCCACCACTCTACTACAACAAATTATCTCCTCTTTACACAGGGAATTTGACATGACTGATCTCGGGGCACTTAATTATTTTTTGGGCATCTCTGCTGTTCGACACTCTATAGGGTTGATCTTATCTCAGAAGAAGTATGCTTTTCAGCTACTTGAGCGTGCTCACATGACTAACTGTAATCCTTCCCGAACCCCAGTTGATACTGAGTCTAAACTGGGTCCGGAAGATGTTCCAGTTCAGGATCCTACCTTGTATCGCAGTCTTGCAGGTGATCTAGAGTATCTCACTTTCACCCGTCCTGATCTATCTTACGCTGTACAACAGATCTGTCTATATATGCATGATCCATGGGAACCTCACTTCACTACTCTAAAACGTATCTTACAATACATTCACGGGACTTTGGACTTCGGATTACACTTATATTCATCACCAACCTCTTCTCTGGTTGGTTATACAGATGCGGATTGGGCATGCTGCCCTTTTACACGCCGGTCCACCTCAGGTTATTGTGTATTTTTGGGGGATAATCTTCTGTCTTGGTGTTCTAAGTGCCAGCACACCATCTCCCGTTCTACTGTGACAACATCAGTGCCATATACATGTCTGCTAATCCTGTACAACATTAGCGGACAAAACACATTGAGATTGACATACACTTCGTCCGTAATATGGTTACTGCTGGACATGTTCGAGTTCTCCATGTCCCTGCAATACGAGGCCTTCCTTCTGCATTGTTTGAAGATTTTCGTTCCAGTTTGAGCGTTCGGCCTCCTCCCGCTCCAACTGCGAGGGTGTATTAGCTGTTATATTTTGTTTACGATTATTGCAGGCCCACCTGTGTTTTACAGGCCTAAGCCTATTATTAGTTCTCTAGAATTCTCCATTGTATGATATAAACGCATATTATGAGTTAATGAAAAGCAAGGAAAATTATTAACCTTCCAATAAATACTAGCTATTTGCAATGGATTTATTTACAAAGCACTTTTTGTAAATTCCTTGCAATTTATTCCGTTTCAAATTCGTTGCAATTATATGATGTTGCAAATTATGCTGCAGGAAATCCGTTGCAAATCCATAGCAAATATATATCGTCGTTGCAAATTTGTTTTTGTGTCGTTGCAAATATTCCAGCCAATTTTCCAATGGTCACCGTTTATTTTTGGCTGTTGCAATTCCGTAGCAAAATAAATCTCCATGGAGCATTTATGCAACGGTGGAAATCCGTTGCAAATGACCAATAACAGATTCCTACCGTTGCATTAGCCCACTTGTGTTGTAGTGGATTAGTTGACTAAAAAAAAACTTATCATCATAAAATATTAGTAATACCATTAGAAACTTTGTGCTCTAATCAGCTCTTTATTACAGCTGCAGTTCGATCTTCAGAGTAAGAAAACTATAAATACTATAACAGCTATATGCTTCTTTCAAGTACAAGTGCGTGCTCAACTTATACACACACTTTACATATGTGTCACTCCACTTTAAAAGATAATTCAATAACAAAGATTAACCATTGATGATCAACCCACCTGCAATGTAACAGCATAATTTCAGCTGATGTATGTGATTCAATTAACTTAGTGCATATGCTATTGTTAGCTTGTGTATGTAAAAATATTACCATTAGGATGGAGAACTTGTCCAGTGTAGTAGGAAGAGTCCTCAGATGCAAGGAACACGTAAGATGGAGCAATCTCAAAAGGTTGAGCTGCTCTATTCATGGGCACTTGTGACCCGAAGTTTGCTATTTGCTCATCAGTATTTGTTGCTGCTACCATTGGTGTCCACACAGGCCCAGGGGCCACGCCATTGACACGTATCCCTTTGTCAATCATATTCAGTGCTAGACTCCTCGTGAAGGATACTACGGCTCCTTTTGTTGAAGCGTAGTCTAAAGTATCTGGGACGCCTGTGTAAGCTCCTACCGACGCAGTGTTTATGATACTGCCTCCATTTTTCATGTGCTTCACAGCAAGCCTGGACAACCAAGTCAATGCAACCCATCAAAATAAGAAAAGAAAATGTTTCATGTGCTTTACAAAACATGCCAAGATGGTATCATGAAGACTTGATAATTTTTTAGCATAATAACATTTAAGGATCAAATGCAATTGTTTTGAGAGAGGTTTTGTTGCCTTATATTAATCATAAACTAAATCCATGCACTTTGAAATTAACCATTTTGTTCTACCTATAACCATAATGCATACTCCCTATGTCCCAAAATATAAGTCCAATTTATCTTTTTAAATCGAACTTTGACCTTAAATTTTTGTTTGTATTATATAATACTTAATGCAAAATATATAAATGGATTGTGTTTTAAATTTATTTTCATTTGGTATAATTTTCATCAAGTGTTATATAATATAAACAAAAATATTTAATGTCAAAGTTCAATCAAAAAGTCAAATTGGATGAGACGGAGAGAGTAGAATATCTCTAGAAAATCACTGTGTGTATGCAAAGGAAAAATAAAGATGATTCACTCACCTTGACATGAAGAAATAAGAGAAAATGTTGGTCCTGAAAACTTCTTCAAGCCTCTCCTCCGTGATTTCTTCTAACGAGCTTTCATACAATATGCCTGGGTTGTTCACTAAGATATCGATGCACCCATATTTTGCAATAACCCCCTCAACAACTTTCTTACAGTTCTTGTAATACTTGAGATCAGTATGTATTGCTGTTGGATCACCACAGTCGCTCACTTTAGCCTCATTTATAATCTTCAAGGTATCCATTGCATCTATGTCCTCAATTCCCTTCAGATAAGTGAAGGCTATAGTTGCACCTTCCTTAGCAAAGTGGTAGCAAATTGCCCTTCCAATACCCGAATCTCCCCCGGTCACCAATGCCACCTTTCCCTGCACCATTAAGCATAATATTTTCATTTTCATCATATTATTTCAAAAGCAATTCTCATTAAAATCTCTCTATAACTAATATTTCTTGTCTTATGCATGGAACACATATATGTTTGAGGTATTGTGTATTGGTAACCTTAATTTGATAGAAATACAAAAAACTATAACTTGATGATTGAGTTCTTTTGGTAGTTTATAATCATCATATCAATAGCCTCATCTAACATTAATTATTGGACAAGAGTCTTATCTAACTAAATTTACTATTGAGCCATATTTACTTGGAGTCTGCCCGAGGGCTTGTAATTATCATTAGAAAATTGCGGGAGAGGATTCATGAGGTATTCTTTTCCTGGTTGTATATCTTGGTCCTGTGGTGGGAATCGTCGTTCAGCTTCTTCACTCTGCATTGCCTTAACCTGTAGGTGAGCATCATATATACAAACATAGCATCCAATAGCATTTAGCCATCAATTTATTTTTTGGGATCAAATAAACATAAATATTTTGAGAGAAAGAGATATAAATGTTATACAAAGTGACCTTAAAGGTGTGATTATGAGAGAAGCGAGAGAAATGACATGTTTCAACAGGAGAAGTGATACTTGGTATTTTTGGCGTGACACACTTGATCCGTGAACGCGCCATCATCAAGGTGAAGTTCGAGGTCACTGAATGTGCTATCATCGAGGAATACATCATTTAATTAAGATCGATAAGTGAATGGAAGTATGTTACACCTTAATCTTCATTGAGAGGTATATATAGGATAGTATCTATATCGATATACATAGACATGGCATGGGTTGCTGACAAAGCATATGCCCCACTCGAAATAAAACGTTAATTCTTACGTATACGTTTCAATGATATCGATTGCCATTTATTGACGCATTATGGATGGTTGGTGTGGTTGGCATATAGAGGTTTATATACATTTATAACAACTTAGACCATCCTCAATGCTAATAGGCCATAAAGACTTATCCTTTTAGTCATGTCATCACACAAGAACTTCAACCTATTATATCCAATGCTATTTAGTTCAAAAGAATTTTTATGTTGAAGCTTTGCATTGTGAAACTATTTGGATTCAATAGATATTAAAGACTTGAAAGTAAATGTATGTCTTTATACTGTGATAACAATCTGCTATTATTCAGTTGGCTAATAATCATATTTTCTGTGACAGGTTTAAACACTTTGAAATAGATTTCCATTTCATCAAATAACAAATCGCAACAGGTGTCATAAAAACTTAAAAGATTTATTCACAACTCTCTTGTTCCCATTCACAACTCTGTTTCTAATAAGCTAGGTTTATTTGACTTGTTAAATAATCAGATTCAGGGAATTTTGGTGAGATTAGTATTGGGCTTGAAATGTTGTTGGGTTCATATATTCTCATAAAAGCCCACATGATAATAAAACTCTCTCCATGACAATATTATTGTTTTTAGACCGTCTCAAAAAGATCATCTACTATTAAAGATATAAGTTGAAATTGTTTAAGTTTATCATATTGCAGCTAATCAAAATTCTTGTTTATAAAATTAAATGAAAACATTAATTACTTGTCAAAAGGTAAAATTGTCGTTTGTTTACTTTTGCAGAAATCAAAGAAGTAATAGATGTTTTTTATTTTTTATTTTTTTTATTATTATTTTTGTAAAATTGTGTTGGTGAAAATAATTTTGGGACGAAAGGAGTAATATACTTTCTCAGTCCCGTTGTTCATTCTGTTATTTTGGTTTAGTTATGATAAATGTTAACATCCAAATTTTACCTGGTAAAAACATTTTTCAAAAAGTAAAAATGAAATCTTGTTAGGATAAAAGTTGAATATTTTAACTTTTCTATAACTGTGTATCACTATTTTCCACCTAAAATAAGAATAAATTAACAACACATATTTTTTTTGAACGGTGACTTTCATTTTTTGGGCAAGAGTCACACCTACCACATGGTAGGCCCTCATCCACCACATACCCACACTATGTTGTCTGAACCGGGTCCACGCTGGCGCAGTGAGGATTATTGGCGGCGTCCGCCCGGAAACCGTACCGCCTCCACACGATTATTATCGCTGGAGTAACAGTCGGATGAAAACCGAGGCCGGCTTGGATTCGAATCTGCGCAGCTAATGGCTTACAGGCTCTCCTCTTCATTGCCTAAGTATCAGCGGAGCTTATGGTCCTTTAGTGAGGACTTCCCGGTAGGTCACCCACCCGGTACTACTCTCACTTGTAGCTCACTTAACTACTTAAGCATCTACCACTAGACCACAAGCCCACTGATGATTAACAACACATATAGTTTTGGGAAAGTCACTGTTAATTAATAAGATATTATTTTATTTTTCAAAGATAAACTGATTGGTTGAAACTTATAATTTGGTTGAAACTTAAAATTGATGTCGAGACAAACCGAAATAGTAAGAATAACATTTGATGTGAATAGAGTGGTAGTAATTTAGAACCAACTTTGTTGTTACTGTGATGGCTTAACTGTTTTCTAGACATGAATGAGATGATATGGGGAATGCCAGTAGTGATTATCTAAGCAAAGAAAAATGGTATAAACAAAACATAACAAATATTGTCATAGTTAAGGGTATGTAATAAATGAAAAATGATCAAAGCTTGATGAGAAATCGGCAAGCAAGCAATTGGGAAATGACAATAAACGTAAAATGGTGTGAATTTATATGGAGGAAAGCGTATTTACCTAGGTTTGCATTACTTCATACCAGTTCCTCACTTAATCTATCGAATTGTCACTATCATGTCTAATGCAATGCGAAGTATTCCTTATTTCTTATTGCGGGAGGGTCAGTCCCACGTCTATGAACTAGCCTAAGTGAACGACGCATATATGAATGTCAATAACCTACCAAATAACTAATTCGGGCAATAAATATCCATCATAATTAATAACGTAAGCCATAAGCACTAACTAGGTGTGTTTTATTAGGTGTTCAAGCTAAGATACGAGATAAGCGAGTTTCCAACTCCCACACACACACTATCAACAATAGACAATAGATAAAACAATTAACAACTAGGTTTCATGCAATGCAGAGTAAATAATAGCTAGTTTACCCTAGCATAACAATGGAGAAATAAACAATACATATAACCAAACAATTAAGAATAAACATGATTGATTGATTGACGATAGACCTTATCACAATAATATAAAAGGTCTTCAAGGGCCAAAAAAAAAAAAAAAAAAAAAAAAAAAAAAAAAAGTTGACTAGGGTTTGGTCACAAAAGCTCCTTTAAAGTTCCACACACGATAATGAAAAATATGCATTTTTGTATATAGAAAACAGATGGTGACGCCGTCACGTTGAGCTTGTGACGTCAACTCACTGCCCAATTAGGGTATCGTTTCTCCACTGCCATATGTGATCGGTGTCACTTTGTGGTTGTGACGCCATCGCCATGTATACCTGACGTCGTCAGGGTAGGTCATCTCCAGAGCCGTCACAAAAAAATCTTGAAATTGCATTTTCTAGGCAGAACTGGTGACCACGTAAGAGATGTTGGTCACGTTGTTGAATTTGTCGTTTTTCTTCGTTCTTCATCCAATCAAGCCCAAAACTTGTACACTTCTAACGTTTGCTCTCTCAGGTACCTAAACCTAAAAAAATAAAAAATAAAAAATAAATAAATTAGGGCAATAAAATGATCAAAAGTATACGAGTTTAGAGGCTAAATGACCCCTAAAAAGCGTATGAAATTACACCTCATCAAATATCTCTACACTTGCGATTTGTTTGTCCTCAAATAAATGTGATTTTATCCAAATCAAAAATACAAGTTAGGGTGCATTTAGCATTCGTTTAAAAATAATGTATGGCACAACCCGTTGACAATACATTTTTAACAATCATCAAGCATGTAACATATAAGACTAGGACCTCACATAATAAGTTTTTGGATACTCACAATCTCTCGGTGTATATAACATATGGAAACAGAAAAATCACTCACTTACCATGATATAGTGAAAAGGTTACCATAGGCATGATAAAGGATCAAACCCACACTGCTTTGGCGCAAGCACCCATAATTTACTATTAAAGAGGTCTTTACAAAAGGTTGTAATGTAAGGTGCTCGGTAAAGGATACACAGTTAAAGGATATTGGAGAATTTAACTGGTGGCAAGTTAATCATATAACTAATTACATGTAAAATATGGTGTTGTTAAGCCAAGACTCGACAAACAAATACAAATTATACAACTAACTATTTCTTTGTTTTTCTCGACTCTTTTTTGATTTAGTCATAAGCAGGATGGCAATCCGTCTTTTATATATATATATATATATATATATATATATATATATATATATGCTTTTATCCTGCCATCATTTTGATCTCCTTTATCATAATACACAACTTAAATTACATGATAACTTTAAACTTGAACATAACCATAAACCGATAATATTAATGACCCGAACTAAGAGGATTAATACACGTGAAGTATTTAGACATTAACGTATGTGGGGGTAATAAATTGACGTTCTTCCCCATTTCTCCATATATAATCATACTACCATGAGTACTAATCATCCCAAAAGTGTATATAACTCGACTTAGCTACCATGTAATTAAATATACAATTAATTAAGTGATTCTAGCTACTAGTGCATATGTATCAAAGTAATCAACTCATTGTCTTTGACTAAAGCCTTGAATTACCAGCCTAACTTTAAAAGTTTAAATGGATCCATCTATATGATATTTTATCATAAATACCCATCTACACCCAATTGCTTTGGAACCTAGAGGTAAATCTGAGTACACTTAAGCCAAGTATCGAAGAGTATTGTCGTTTGTGTTTTCCTGATGCAAAGACTCAACTTTTTTACGGTTATGAGATTTGTAACTTTTACCGACATCCAAAGTGTGCTTTGTTGTGGCTTGATACAATTAGGGACAAGTATGGCAAGCATCCCATGACCCTAAGATACTTCCCAATTGAAGACTATAACGGTGATTACTTTTGTGAAGTTTGCGAGTACGAGTTTAATCCAGCTTGTTCTGTGTCAATACTTCAAAAAGAAACAATCCCTTTCTATCTTGACAGAGGTGTTGCTCAATTTGATAATGTGAATTTTGGAGACATTTTTATGGTTAATAGTCACCTGCATGCTGTTTCATTTTGCCAAGGTGTTGAAAGTGATGGTGAATGCACCAAGTGTACGTTGTGAGCATTTGCAGGACAAGTTTATCTTAAAGTGTTCACAATGTAAGTTTGCTATTTATAGCGAATGTGTGGAGGAGTTGAATTGATTATTCTCCAAGACCAGTTGTATACACAGAATTAGGGTGAAAGTTTCTTTTGTGTATGTATCTACAAATAAATGATAAGCTTTACCTTCCAGGTTCTTTTTTGAGTCGTAAAACTTCAATCAAATACCTCCCTTTGCTTCTAAAAGTTGAATCTTATGGACTGAGGACCCGAACAACAAGTTAAAGTCAATTATCTTGTGTAACGGCAGTAACTTACCTGGGTCCTCTAGACGCGACGGAGTTCCTATATCTAAAATTTCTTCTTAATACCTTTTTAGTTCCATGAAAACATTATCTTGTAATTAACAAATAGTCCAAGATAATCAATGAAGAAAACTGAGAGGTTCTTGGCATAGTTGTTATGATAGTGATCCCAATTGTAAGATAAGCCATCGGGATCATAGTAGGATAGCAATCTGAGCAGTTATGATAGCGATCGTGATTGTAAGATAAGCCATCAAGATCGTAGTAGGATAGCAATCTGAGCAGAATCGTACTATAAGTCCATGTCTACCTTTTTATTTTGTCTAACTTAAGCCCATTTTTGGGTTACTTTTGGCCAACTACATTATTAACGATTATATTATGAACTAATTCCATGTATGTCGTATTTCTTTCGTACCAAAATCGTTTATTTCACAATTGAAACATTTCGTAACTCTGTGTATTACAATATATCTTTGAAGGGGGTTTATGAAGACACACATGGGACTAATTCCATGTGTATCTTCCGAACTATGAAGGGGGTTTAGGAGTTCGAAAACTTGGAACCTTTAATATTGCTTTAATAACACATATTTGGAAGCTGATAACACACAAAGAATCCATGTGGGTCAAGTGGATACGCGCATATAAACTAGAACATCGCAGCTTCTGGGATGTTCCATTATCTAATGTGAGTTGGGGATGGAGAAAACTTCTCCAAATTCGCAATATTACCAGGCCACATGTCTAGTACAAACTTGGAAATGGAGGAAAAGCTTCAGTTTGGTATGACATATGGGATGAGTTGTGTCCTCTAATAAATCATGTAACACATAGAGCTGTAAGTAATGCGGGATGTAATAGGCTTGAAACAGTGGGTGATGTTGTTATAGAAGGTTCGTGGAGCTGGCCCAGGAGTGGTTTAATTCTTTTCCTGTTCTAAACCAAAACGTTCCTAACCTAAGACAAGAACAGGTAGATACGCTTGTTTGGAAGTATGATGGCGAGTGCTATGACTTCTCTGTCAAACATGTCTGGAATGCTACGAGAGATCGTGGGGAAGAAGTAAACTGGGCGCATCTTGTGTGGTCGAAATATACCATCCCAAGACATACTACACATTTGTGGCTCGTGATGAGAAGACGTTTACTAACTCAAGATAGGATGAATTCGAAACAATGACATGCTGGGAATGAGGCAGATCTTGCTCACTTTGCAAAGATCAACAAGATTCTCATGAATATCTTTTCTTCGAGTGTCCTTTTTCAGTGCAAGTGTGGAATCGAGTCATGGACGTGGCTGGAATGAGAGGAATATCATCAAAGTGGAGTGACATTGTTGCTTGGCTTCTTCCTATCTCAAAACAAAATAAGGTGATAACTATTGTTGGTTGTACTGGTGGCAGCTTCTTCTTATTTTGTGTGGCAAGAACGAAACAATAGAATTCATGGAAAGGGTGGAAGACAACCTAATGAGGTTGCCAAAAGTATAGTTGACACAGTTCGCTTAAAATTGGCAGCTATTCAGTTTAAGAAGAATGCTCGTGTGGAGCAAATGAAGAGAACGTGGAAGATTGCTAATGTGCAAGTGGAAGTGAGCTAGAAGTGATGCGGTCCAGAGGCTGAGTTTAATGTGTATCTTTTGTAGTCTCTGTATCGCGTTTGGTTAGTTTGGTTGTTATGCTTTGAGCAGGTTCAAAGTATATTGTTTTTTGATTTAGGGTGGCTCATTACCGCTCTTTTTGTGCCGAACATTTTTACTCAATTTATTTGTATAAACCCTTTATCCAAAAAAATATATCTATCTTCTATTACTACGGCATTTAAAGTTTGATTTTTCCCATACCATTTATTTTGATTCATATATCACTTAGAAAACTCTCTAGAAATATTTAAAACTGTCTATTTGAAATTTGAGTTTTAGTATGATCTTATGATCTCTATCCGATTGTACAATCACGATCTTGAGAAGACCATGATCACAATCACGATCATGCGAAGACGAAACGATATTAGGTAGGATCCAATCATGAAAACTTTGTTTCTTAGGACCAACACATCATTAGTTTAACTAAAAGTTTCAGTAACATTGATTTCAAAAGAAAATTACCAAATTGTCAAAATTCTTAGGATATGCAAAATAAAGTATTTAGTTTGTCGCAAAAGACATAAGTCACACGATATCCGGGCCGAGCAGGTTCGGTATGGGTGGAAATGAAACGGGAGTCGGTTTGGTTAACCCACAAACACTTATATTACTTACTTCAACTGATGTAGGCTAGATAGCGATTTTTTTGTGTGGATAACTATTGTATTTTATATATCATAAACCATGTACCAATTAAGTTCAACATATAGAACCTGTCCGGGTTGAGCATGTAAGGGTATTAATTACTGTTTCACAGCCGAATACTCAAAACAAACGATTTATATCATTTCAAAACCATTACCTCAAACCAAAACACTCATAACAAACAGGCCCTAATTTGTCCTCGTTAAGGTGCATCAAATATATGATCAATAGTTGAGCATAAATAACAAATTACCCAAGAATGCATAAAAATCCAACACGGTCTTACACTTTATCTTGGATTGATATACCGACAAATTTTGGACAACTAAATGTTTCTAGAGTTTTATATAGAAGATGATCTACTTCTCATTTCTATATTTATTAAAGATATTGGGGTGTTTAATATTTTAGGTATAAGATCATATAATTAATGATTTCCGCTGCCCAATAGAAAATTCATAAACAATTTGTAGAAATCATTACCTCCATCAGGATCTGCTGCCTCACCTGGACATCATCCCGGCCAGTTAGAGATCAGTTCAGAATGACAAAAATTAACCAAAACGAACAATAATTTTTAGTAGCACAATCTATTGACATGCCTGAGGGTCCGAAATTACTTAAGATTCTCTGAAGATCTACCATATTCTGTTTCCGAACGTCATGAAAAAATTACAGTTTGCTATAAACCTTACAGTTGATATATGTACTATTGATATCATATTTAGGATTCAGAAATAGCTTGTTTTCATGCTGAGACGTAAAAACTAACTTAGACCTCTGAATCATTATGGTAACAAGTACCTTCATGTGGTTTATGCTCTGACAGTCATTCCTTCACATTGAGAATAAGCTTCTGTTAACATAAACGGTTTTTTAATTGGACATTATGTTTAAGATGAATATAACCGATCAATCACTAGAATAGGTATCTGTTGTAAAGATCAGATCTAAGATGACTGATTTTCGACCATGAGAGTAGATTCATATTCCTAAGACAGGGTCTAAGATGAACAATCTTCAACCACAAGAATGGGTTTCAGCTTTTAAGATTGAGTTTAAAAGGTAGGTCTCCAAATACAAGAGCGGGTATCTGACAATCTGTTTAAGAATATGTGTATAGCAGATACATATGCGGATTGAGGGGTGGAGGGAACATATAAACACCAAAGATATATATGTGGATTGACTATTGAGAGACAGAGGGCGCATTGTTTTTTGGTTTTAAGATTTCACATTGAGATTGAACGTGGGCAACGGCAAATATCTAACTACAGTTTATTTCCTACTAGGCAACAAATTAAAAGTTCCAAAAGGTATCAATTAGACCATGGGTTGATTAGCAAATTCAAGTCCTTGATTAAATAACTGATGGGTATGTGTTACGTTTTCAAAGCAAATTGTGATAAAGGGCACGGGTTGTGTTTAAAAAAACTTTTGAAAAAAGTACCCATGGATTTTATTTTCTATTTAGATATATTCACATATATACCGTGATGAGATATCTTCACCATGAGAGTCTTCTTCTTCGTCTGCGAAATCTGCCACATAAAAATGAAAATGTTGAATATGTTATTGAGCATAAAAATTTTAATACTTTGCATTGTGGATGTAAATAATTGAGTAGTAAGAATGGTAATTACAAGACTCATACAATTAGAGTAATATAAATATGTACTTTGAAGCAAACACTCAAGCTAAAAGATATTAAGGACCAAAAGTTCAACAGTCCAAACTAGCATAAACAAACTATATCACAAAATTAAACAAACAAGTAAACATCTACGATAGCCTTAACATTTGCTCAATATACAACAAAACGGCGTAGATGATCTATTCAGAGCACAAAAATTCTAAAATCTAGAATGCTAAACAGCACAAGAGCAACAAGAAATATGCTTACAAACTTCAAAGCAAATTCAGTGACAAAATATGATCAAATAATTGCTCAGGATCATAAGTGTGTTAGCCTTTAATGTTTTAGATCAAATGTGACTTTTTGTTTAGTATGAAATACGTTTTATTGTATTTAGTATTGGGTCATAGTATTAAGTCTGCATAATGGGTCGATATTTGTTAACCCAACAAGCCCATTCGCAACAGTTAGGGTAGTTATTAGGAAACGGTTACATCCCAAACATCACATCGTTTGGATGTTCATTGATGCCGCTTCATGTAGTATATATAGCTTAGGATTCTTTGTAAACATTCAACCCTCAGTTTATAATATCAGATACATATTAAAGGGTTCAAACCCATATTCTTGTTCTTATATTGTTCTTGATGATGGTTCATACATGATGCTTGTTTGATTATTGATGATCCTAGAAACCTGAAGATCAGACACGTGCAAAGATTTTCAGTGGTATCAGAGCGAGGAATCAAACAACACAACAATTCATGTTTTTGATCATCATTCAAGAGACGCGTTTAATATCATGAGAAGAAACATATCTTTGTTGCTGTAAATCGCGAAACAGGAAAATGAGGAAGAACAATCTTGTTGGAAGCACTCTTGAAAACCAACGCTGAAGAAAGAAAAAGGGAGAAACATTTTGTTTTCTTCTTGTTGATACCAGCGTGAATAGCCCAAAAAAGGGGAAGAACAATTTTGTTGGAAACACTCTTGGAACCGTTGCACAAAGAAAAGGAAGAATAGGGGCATGAAGACCAGATTCAAACAAAGAAGGAAAAGAGAAAAGGGTACACGTTAATTGTTTTGAGTGACAAGTGTGGAATGATTGCAAAACTTCAAGGACTAGATACCAAAGATGATGAAGAAGTTGAGACTGTTACAAAATTTTGTTGATCTAGTTGTAATTTACCATGAAATTGCATAAGTTCCTTGGGTTGAAAAGCCGATAGAAGTGGGTGAAACTAAGCAGCCAAGGACTCACCAGGCCAGAAGGATAGTGCATGTAAATCGATGTTGATGCACAGTGCAGTGAAGGATGGAGCAATAGAGACAAGTCAGAATCGTTTTGGTGTTAGTCTTGAAGATGATGAAGAAGACAACATGATAGCAGTCAAGACAACAACGAACTTTGAAGACATTGCTTGAAGAAACAATGAAGATCACTCAGGATAATTTGATGCTAAATCATTAGGGGGGAAAATGTTAGCCTTTAATGTTTTAGATCAAATGTTTATTGTTATGTTAAGACTTTTTGTTTAGTATGAAATACGTTTTATTGTATTTAGTATTGGGTCATAGTATTAAGTCTGCATAATAGGTCGATATCTGTTAACCCAACAGTCCCATTCGCAGTAGTTAGGGTAGTTATTAGGAAACGGTTACATCCCAAACATCACATCGTTTGGATGTTCATTGATGCCACTTCATGTAGTATATATAGCTTAGGATTCTTTGTAAACATTCAACCCTCAGTTTATAATATTAGATACATATTAAAGGGTTCAAACCCATACTCTTGTTCTTATATTGTTCTTGATGATGGTTCATACATGATGCTTGTTTGATTATTGATGATCGTGGAAACCTGAAGATCAGACCTGTGCAAAGATTATCAAACTGAACTAGTTTGGGCGAAAACAAGTTGACCAACGAATGCCTTTTGTCCATTTTTTTATTATGAACTAATGTTTTAGTTACTATTACAAAGACAATACATCACACAGATAACCTAAACTTTTGACTAAAGATATTTTAGACAATTTTAAACCAGTAACAATACCCAATACTGCCGGAGCGGGATATGGGGACCTTAAACAACTTAAAAGGTTGCGTGAATTAAGCCATTTGAAACATATTTGAGTTGATTTCCACATTCACCCATTTGACACATTCGGTAAGTCCTTGAACTCGTACTTAAACTTTAACTTTGGTTTTAGGTTAACCAAAGAAGAGAACTCTTATTGTCATTCAACTAGGTTTAATTTAGTTTACTATTTTTCACATTAACCTGGATAATTCTTGGATTAACTTTAATAAAAATTAAACCTTTGAAAAAAATATCTTGTGTCAGCATAATTTATTTATCTTGTGTTAAACTTGTAAGTTGTTGTCATGGACAGTGTAACATACACCATTTGTAGTTACATACACTAGACAAACATATAATATTCGTTATTCCTCAAGCTTAGCGTACATTCTAGGAAAGGAATCACTTAAAAAAAGGAATGTATATTAGTACACTTTTAAATGGATTCTTATACCCTTCCAAAGTTTTTCATTTTTTATTTTTTAGTTTTCCTTTAATATATAATTTTGTTTTTTATTATAAAACTACGAAACAGAAAGTACGGAATATAAAATATAACGGTTGGCAAGTCAAAAGTATTAAAAAGAAAGAAAAAAATACGGAGCAAAAACTTATAAAAAGGTTGAGGTATTATTCAATGGGTGTACGCGACCAATCATGGCCATGCCGTTATACATATGTACATTTGATGATCATGAATGCAACTTTATTCTTCATGCATTGTGCACTAGATTGCCTGTTGAAATAAAAGAAAATATAGGTCATCCACAACATACCCTTACACTCTTAATTGCCAAAAGCACCTCGTTTTTAGATGTGTTTGAATATAGTGTTTGCCACTTGGCGTGCAATGGATTTGCTTACTCTTGTGTCAAATGTGATTACTACATCGATGTTAACTGCTCATTCATTCCTGAAAAAATCACACATAAATCTCATCCAAATCACCAACTATCTAGAGTTAAGATATAGAACTTCGTCAAAGTTGTGGTCTATGTTTGTCTAAAGTGGATGGAAGTGAAGAAACTACATTCACTTGCAAAATTTCTAATTTACATCTGCATCCCGAGTGTGCTTTGTTATTGCCCGAGACAATAACACACAGGTATGACACATCAATCCCATGATCCTAAGTTACTCTCTTGTTGAAAACCATACCGGTGATTACTTTAGTGAAGCTTGCGAGGAGAAATTTAATCCTTACGGTTCTTTCCTTGGTTTTAAATTGCGTGCGGCGATCCTTCCGCTAGCTTGAGGTCTAAAAGACCGATGCGTGATGCGGTTGCGAGCGCATCACGGACGCGCAACGCTAGATAATAAATAAAAATTATAAAATATTTCTACTTAAATTATTCTACAAGTAAATGATTATAAATGAAATAATTCAAGTGCATAATGAAACTACTTAATGTTATAACATCAAATATGTCAATTTAATGGTTTAACAAACGAAAAGTCAACTTAAACTATAAAATTAGTCAAAAGTAACGTCCATTGCTTCCGATGCGAGTGATACACTCTTGCGACGTGATGCGTTCGCATTAGGTCACATCCTGGAACAACCTCGCATCAGGTTTTGCGTTGCGTTTTTTCAAATGTGTGATGTGCGATGCGAGCGCAATGATGTGCATTTTTAAACCAACTTCTTTCTATCATTGTCATCAAGGTGTTCAGTCCATGCATTTGTCTTGTGCTCCATTAATACTTAGAGGAAGACCACATAACAGCCTCAACTTTGTAAAGGTGTTTATCTGTTTGTAAATATCAAATTTGGAGACATGTTTAAGATTGAAGGTCACCCACACCCTCTTTCATTTTGCCAAGGGATTGAATGTGATGGTGAATGCATCAAGTGTGGTATGCATTTGTGGGACAGAGTTATCGTAAAATGTTTACAGTGTAAGTTTGCAATTGGTAGAGGATGTGCGTCGTTGTATGATCCTTCTCCAAAACCAATTGTATAAACGTGTTTAAGGTACAATAAGGTTTATTGTATGTATGTATATCTTCAAATAAATGATTAATAAGATGGTTGTCCTTATGGGGTTTACTTTAATTCAATATATTTGTTATAAGCTTTGCCTTCCAATTTCTCTTTTCCATTGTAAACTATCATCATAATCACTCCCTTTATATCTATTTACATAGTTGATTACAATCTATGAACAAAACCAACTAATTAACTCAGACGAGTCCAAAAGGCAAAAACGCACATTACCTTTAAAACTTAAGGCAGTTTTATGTTCCTAAATCTTTTAATATATGTAGGATTTAAGTTTGGGTTGCGTCTCTTTGTGATGTTTCAGATTGGTTGGTGATAGTACTAGTACGCTTGTGATGGGTGGTGATCAGTGGTTGGAGGGTCTCTGGTGATAGACGGTGGTTGTGAATGGTTATTGTTATAACATTCAGCCCGCCTCTGAAGAAACATTTATGCATACACTGAAAGAGGAAAGGCAATGTAACACTCAACGTAAAAAAATGCTTTATCCCTTGTAAAATAATACTCTATTGTAAGAAAACACGTAGAATTTGTAAATAAAATACAACCCTGTTTTCTTTTAAAAGGAAAAATAGTGACCCGTGTGGTGTGGCTCTCTTCCCCCTCTGTAATCTTTTCGATCTCAAAACGGAGACCCCCAAAAGGTTCTTGCAATTGCACCCTTATTTTGAATTTAGAAATTACAATTTTTATTTTCTACCCATTTATCTATGAATGGGTTGATTCTTGTATATGTTATTTCCTAAAAAAAGTATAAGCAGAAGGTAAGAGAAGCTATATATAGGTCAAAAAGTATTTTGCCACCTCTAGTTCTAGTACTTTTCTAACTATTACGAAGAGACTTGAAATATTTCAATCCTTACATTTTCTTAGGTCGACTCTAAATTGAGTTTGGTCAATTTGACAACTCTTCAGCACCCGCATAGACCATGTTGACCATCCTAATATACTTGGCGCTTTTTTCTTTTTTAATAACCATTATTTTTAGGGCTAATTCTCAAAAAGGGACAAAAAGTTGGGCATTAGTCACTTTGAGGTACAAAAATAAAGTCTGTTTCCAATTTGGTCATGTGCGAATGTGCGAATGTGCGATTCCACTAGAATGTTGACACGTGTCCACTTTTTTAATAATAAAGTACAGTGGTAGGTGAGACTTTTCCCATATATTTTTTTTTGTCTTATTACAAAAATAATACAAAGACTAAAATACCCTTTTTTTTTAGTCTTATTACTAGTATTTTTTTACCATCATCATCAACAGATCAACAGTTCCAGTTCCGATGACACCTATTTTTTCCGGCCAACTTGTTTTTTCTCAAAATAAATTGTCTCAGTAGGCATCAATATTTGTCATATAAATCAAACTCACTATTTGTCATAAATTCTAACACAAATACAAGAACAAACTTTAATTTCAGTAAAAAAAAAGAACAAAAAAAAAAAACAATCAAATTCGGGTCCACTCAAACTACACATGCTACCATTCCATTTTCAGCTCAAGAAGAGTATGAAACAAAAAAAATTAGAAATTACAAATGGACACCACCGTAAGCAGATCTACTAAGATGGGTGTTCAACTATGACGGCGGCCAGAGATCCTCAACGACAGATCTTCCACATCGTTACTATTTGATGACGGTCGAGCAACGGGGTGGTGGGTGGAGCAACAGATCTGGTGGCGGTTTAGAAAATAGCCGGCCGGAATTTTTGTGTGAGAGAGATGGCCGGCCTACCAAGCAAATAGTAAACCCAACTAATAACAGCTTAAAGGGTTAAGTAAAGAAATTATAGACAGTAGTACTGAAGATCGAAAAAACAAAAAGTTTTGATGAACAAACTTACCTTGAAATTGAAGATCCAAAAAAGAGAGAGAAATGTGGCTTTCAAGGTGTTTTATTTTCTGGAGATGGAGAGATGAAGTATTATTGTTGGAGATTGTTTTAGACGAAAAAGTATCTAGGTAACAGAATAAGAATAAGAGAGAGAGAGGAGTTGTGGGATCTATTTATATTTTAAAGAGGGCTATATTTGTCATTTAAACAAAAATTTAAAGTCAAAGTGCTACTTACCATTGTACTTTATTATTAAAAAAGTAGACACGTGTCGCACATTTAGTGGAGTCGCACATTCGCACATTCGCACATGACCAAATTGGGAAGAGGCTTTATTTTTGTACCTCAAAGTGACTAATGCCCAACTTTTTGTCCCTTTTTGGGAATTAGCCCTTATTTTTATCAAGATCAAGAACATGCAAATACTATATCCAGGTTGATTTAATTGGGCAATGGGTAAAAATGGAAATACAATGATAAGTTCTATTGATGAACAGGAGATCACTTAAATGGGCTGGAGTTGGTCATAGAAAAATACTATCTCGATAGCCAGGTCTTTCTAACATCATTAACAAAAACAAATCAGGTGCCAATAAATTACCGTTTCACCATCTATGCATGTTTCCACATATCACATAAATCACTATTGTTGAATCTAAGGATCCTACCCATCGCAAAAAATAACAAGCTTAATGTGCCTAACTAGAGTTCATACCATGGAAGTGAATTTTCTCATTTCTTGGTTGTTAAAAAACAAACAATGTAGTGTGTGATTCTATAACAATAATATAGCTTGTAGTTTTAGCCCAATCAACAAACTCATTTATTCATAAAAATATATATAGAGTATGCTCGAATCATTTGATATAAAAGAAACAAAAATTTAGCGAAGCTAGCTTGAGTTTTAATGCATGAAAAATGGAAGTTTAACACAATTTATATAGAGGTTGTGATTTCCATATTTAGTGTAACTGTGAAACAATGTTCATGGCGTAAGAAATTGATCTCTCCAATCGTAAACACAAGATTAATTATCTACTTAATTGTATAGAAAAAGTTAGGGCTGTAAACGAACTGAACGTTCAGTGAACATTTCATGAACGGTTCGGTAAAAAGTTCGTTTATGTTCGTTTATTTATTAAATGAACGAACATGAACAATATTTTACGATCGTTTAGTTAAATGAATGAACATGAACAAAAGTCACGTCCGCTTATTTATGTTCGTGAACGTCCGATTATGCGTTCGTTAACGTTCGTTCATGTTCATTTACTTATTTATGTTCGTATATCAAATCTTTTAATTGTATAATTTTTAAATTTGTTTGTTTAAACAAAACGACACTTATAAAACAATATTAGATGCATAATTTAATAAAGTTTATGATTGTTTGTCTATGTTCATATATGTTCGATCGTTTATGTTCGTTTAGTGTCTTAATAAACGAACATGAACAACTCATTTTCTTAATAAACGAACATGAACAAGAAATTTCGTCCGTTTAAGCGTTTGTGTTCGTTTATATGTCCGGTTAAAATTAAATGAACGAACATGAACAAGGCTCCGTTCGTGTTCGTCCGGTTCGTTTACAGCCCTAGAAAAAGTACACGCATGCGAATATTAATTTGTTGTAGTGTTGTTTCTCTTTATGCAGAATATGCATGTTATAGAATAAAGTAAATTAATTGATGCTAAAGTAAAAGACTTGCTATGTACTTTCCTTGTAAATTCAAAGCACAAAATAAAGAGCAAGAGATAAATTAAACTACACAAGGAAGAAAAGAATGTTCAAAGAAGAATTACATTTTTGTTATCAAGGTATATCTTTTTCTTTATGAACATGCCAATCGCCCAATCTATATTTGAAATTCATGTGTATCTTTTACTCTTTAGATTAATAATGAATGAGAAAGGAATATATCTGCAAAAAGATTTCCTTATATAGTATCCTTATACCTCAATTTAGTTATCATCTTTAATAGCCATTGTTCTATTCTACTATTTCATTTTGATCAATTAAATTTTTTTCCTCAAATCAAAATCAATTCATTGATATGGAAGTGTTACCACATGCACATCCATTGAAACTTATAGATCTCAATCCAGAATATCCACACGACGAAGTAGTATGCGATGATGATGATGAGTTGATTATGAAACAAGACTTCCGATGTCCATGTGGACGTTGTGGTCAATAAATCAACTTCTATCTTAGGTATTACTATATGTGTGATCAATGTGACTACTCACTTCACAAATTATGCGCAGAGCTTCCCATAACGCTAAGACACGAATCTCATTGTGATCATACTTTTATCCTTTGTCAAGTGTCAGGAGATAAATGGTGTACGTGTCAAGTTTGTACACGTAAGCATGACTATGAGTACCTAAATTATCGTTGTATTCAATGTGATATTTTTATTGGTTTAGGATGTGCCAAAAATGGCGTACAAAACCACATTATCTATCACCCTAGTCACCAACACCCAATAATGTCCATCCCTATGGATATTTTGGCAAATTGTCATGCATGTGGCAACCAACACAAAGGAAACTTTTATCATTGTACCACTTGTTTCCGTTTTTTCGCCTA
The DNA here is from genome assembly GCA_019973895.1 of Chrysanthemum seticuspe. Taxonomy (NCBI): domain Eukaryota; kingdom Viridiplantae; phylum Streptophyta; class Magnoliopsida; order Asterales; family Asteraceae; genus Chrysanthemum; species Chrysanthemum seticuspe. The sequence continues at coordinate 284,385,988 of BPTQ01000005.1, forward strand.
TAGAGATTGTGTTTTTTTGTGGAAAAGGTTGTTAATACAACACTTTAGAAAGGACAATTTCATTCATACTCACCCACTCGCTCTTGCTTACTCATTTCCAGAAGATGATCAAAAAGCTAAATTTTATCCAAGATGTAAGGCATGTGAACTGAGATTTAATGAAAATCTTTGGATTTATAAGTGTGAGAAATGTCGATATTATGTACACACAGATTGCACAACTACATCAAAAAAGGCATCATACAATATTGACATCCGCTGGAAACAAGGTACGTACAAGCCGTCACTAAATCAAAGTTTGTAATATATTGCATTTAATTATCACAACAAGAAAACTGATTTTTAGTTTTAGAGGTTTTAGTGATACAAAAAGGTGTCAATAAATGTAACTCTCTAGTGACGCTTTTTTAAAAAGTGTGAGTAAATAATTGAAATTATGACATTTAATGACACTTATTCGGAAAATATGTGTTTCAAAGGGCAAAAAAATATCCTTGCACTCAATGCTTCCACACTTTTGGTACTTTTAAAAAAATATTTGTATGTGTATTATATCGTCCTGCAGGTACTAGTGCAGCTTCTAAAAATTACGATGATAATGACTATCCTGATCTTCTCCGTCTCCCATTCCCCGATCAAACTGATGCATTTAAACACTTTTATGGAGAAAGTGGATCAAGGGCCTTCGAAACCAACCTACCACATCCTTTTCATCGACACCCATTAACTCTTGTAAATACACCATGTTGTAATGATATTACAACAACACATACCTCTTCAAGAATAAGAACATCATCTGATCACGATTCAATGAAAATGGTTGAAGTTGTATGTGATGCATGCATAAGACCAATCACAAACATGCCGTTTTATAAATGTACAGCTTCTGATGATGAATGCAACTTTGTTCTCCATGTGTGGTGTACCCGGCTACCTACTGAACTTAAGATGCACACTTATACAAACATACTACTTACCCTTAAACTATTTCCACAAGTCCCTAATGATAGTTTGCGTGTGTTCGATTGTTATTATTGTCAGTTAGCTTGCAATGGATTTGTTTACTGTCATCCCGGCTCTTATACGAGTTACTACACCGACGTTTATTGCGGGCTCGCACCTGAATATATCAGTCATAAATCCCATCCAAATCATCTACTTAGTAAATATAAGCCAAGTTCCCAAAAATATTGTCGTTTGTGTTTATCTGATGAAAAAACTCAACTTTTTTACGGTTGTGAGAATTGTAACTTTTACCTACATCCAAAGTGTGCTTTGTTGTGGCCTGAAACAATAAGGCACAAGTATGACAAGCATCCCATGACCCTAAGGTACTTCCCAGTTGAAAACTATAACGGTGATTACTTTTGTGAAGTTTGCGAGGAGGAGTTTAATCCTAATGCTGCGTTCTATCATTGTGATCAATGTGTTCAGTCCATTCATCTTCCTTGTGTTGAGTTTATACTTCAAGAGGCAAGGACGTGGACCCCTTTCGATCTCGACAGAGGTGTTGACCAACATGATAATGTAAAATTTGGACGCATTTTTACGTTTAAAGGTCACCCGCACCCTCTTTCATTTTTTCGAGGGACTGAAAGTGATGGTGACTGCACGATGTGTGGTTTTGGGTTGCACGACATGTTTATCTTAAAGTGTTTACAGTGCAAGTTCACAATTCATAGCTACCATTCCTATTCAATAGAATAAGGTGTATATTATGTGTATGTGCATATCAGTAAATGATTAATAAGACATTTGTCCGTGTGGGTTTTACTTTAATTTAATATCTTTGTTACATAAGCTTAGACCTTCTAGGTTCTTTTTTGAGTTGTAAAGTTTCATTAGATCCCTACCTTTGTTTCTACTTGATCGATCACAATCTATTCGATCAGATTGTGCAATAGAGTCTACTACTAGTGGCTCCTCAGAGTTAGATAATTTTGTAACAGAATCTTCAAGAGCCTTAAGAAAAGATAGGACCGTGAACTTATCTGCAGTGAAAATTATTTATTACTTTAGAAGTTGTTACAATAAACGATCCAATCGAATCAAAACCAGAAAACAGATTCTACCAGTACAATTTCAATAATGTTTGAGGTGACAGATACACACCCAGTCTATGAATGGGTCAATTTTTTTTCCTTCTAAAACGGGTGAAATCAGAAAGGAAAAAGAAGTTAAAATGTTCAAAAGTATTTTGCATTGCTTACATTTACTTGTGTTGACTCCAAATTAAGTGAGGTCTATTTGACCAGTGTTTGGCACCTGCGTAGACTATATTGACCAGCCTAATATAGATATATAGCACCTTTTATTTTTTTTGAATGACCAAGTAGGGAGTATATATTAATATTATTGACAACATACAGATCCTATATCCACACTGATCTGGCTAGGTATATTAGAATTAATTCATCACCATAAAATCATATTTAGCAACAACCGAATGAATATATACAAGCCATCTACGAATTAGACTAGGAGACAAAGTGGGCTAGGCCCGAAACACAATCCTAAACTCAGTCAAACAATGGTTGACTCAATAGATAAGAAAACCAGGAATCTCGTTCTTGTCCTACGCTAATATTCCCCCGCAGTTGGAACAGGAGGTCTTCAAACGTTCAAAATGTAGCGAAACTCAAGAAACAAGGCAGAGGCCGGGAAGACGGTTATTATATATATCCGCATACTGAAACTTGGACGGAACATACAAACCTGACCGGAAGCAACATCATCGCGAACAAAATGATTATCAATCTCTATGTGTTTCGTACGCCGATGTTGAACCGGACTTGCAGACATATAAACAGCAATAATATTATCACAATAAACCAAAGTAGCAATAAATAAAGTAGCATTTGTATGTATCTACAAATAAATGAATTTTAATAAGAGGGTCATCCCTAAGGTTTATATATAATCTTTGCCATAGGCTTTACCTTCCAGGTTCTTTTTTGAGTTGTAAAATTTCAATCGGATCCCTCCCTTTGCTTCTAAAAGTTGAATCTTATGAACTAGGACCCAATCAACAAATTAAAGTCAATTTTCTTTTGTAACCGTAGTAACTTATCTGTTCTCTGGCGCAACGAACTTTTTATATCTAAAGTACACACTAATTTGAATTAAACCACTACTAATTGTAGGGTAAAAATAAAGCGCGTGATGATTCCTCTATACAAAGAGAAGAGATGATATCGCCACTTTTTTTTTGGAAAGGCTGATGATATGGGCACTTGATCCCTTTGTTTTTCATCTCCATCCGCCATTTAAGGTGTAAATTTGCTAAATCATCTAGGTTAGGTTTACTTTATAAGTAATTTGGTTTGAACATTTTTTATTTATTTTTATTTTTTATTTTATTTTATTTTTTATTATTATTTTTTTTCATGTCCATGTTTTTTAAATGGTTTTCTCCTTGCATTGTTGTTCTTCTAAGCGCTTGATGAAATGTCTATGAAGCCAATTTTCTATTCAGTTGCAATTTCTTATTATTTAAAGTTGTAAAATTGAATTCTATAAAGTTTCAATTTAAATTTGTCCATTTCTTTATAATTGTTTTTTTGCTATAATTGATCTATCTTTTTTTTCCATTGCTTTGTTTTTTTTATTGCGGTCATTTTATATAATGTTGGAACAATAAATTTAATTCAAGCCTTAAACAATGAGGTAATTATTACAAGGGCTAATTCTAAGAATGCATCTTTCGCTCAAGGTGTCATCACTTTTTAGGAAAAAAGTTTGGGTATTTCCAAAATAAACCTTGAGACTTGCGACTTTTCTACTTTTCATATAAGCATGACAAGTGTCCTTCGAAGTTTGTGTACCCAATCATACTTTTAACTAAATTGTCTATTATACCCTTGTCTTTTAGTACAGCGACCGAATCTCAGCGACTTTTTTAAGAATCTTGCGAATTTTTTTTTGTCTTTTAGTAAAAAAAGTCAAAGTTACTAAAATATTTTTTTTATACTTTTCGCTCCTTCCCAATGCTGAGCGGCTTAAGCGAAATAATATTAGCGACTTTTTTTACTTTATACTTTTGTACCTTTTAGTACATTTTTACACTTTTCAAAATTATAATTTTAACTGAATTGTCTATTATACCCTTGTCTCTTTCATTTCTACCAATCATTTTTCTCATTCATTCCCTATACATTTTGTTTCGGATTGCATTCACAAAACAGATTATGCGTCTGTGAAACAACGTAAGCATGTCTCGATCTATTTTGGAACCAGCTTCATGGTGGGGGTGAATATAAATCCTATCTCTGGCTTACCATCTGGTTTTCCGGTAAGTTCTCTTATGATGGACGTACTCTCATTTCTTATATGTCGAGTACTGCGGGAGGGTGTATTCGTTAACTCACAATGGGTCAAACAAGAATTGCTTCAATTTGTTCCGGAGCACGTGGAAGATAAGAATGTGGAACCCCTTCTCGAGGTACTTTTATTTTTTTGTGTAGATGCCAGTACTAAACTATTGACACATAAACACCCTCTTTGGTATTTCTTAACACAATAGGTACTTTTTTTTTCATCTAGGGACTGTTAGAGGCACGTGCCGAACTTCAACCAGTAATTTCTAAATCAAATGACCGTCTTAAAGATCTTCTCTTTGTGGACATTGCTTTGGATTCTACTGTTAGGACATTGCTTTGGATTCTCTTTGTGGACATTGCTTTGGATTCTACTGTATAGTTAATCCACCATCACCCATTTCATGAATTTGAGTTTATGGATTTGATAAAGCTTTATTGTTATTGTTATTGTAATTGTAATCGGTTCAGCTTATGCTCTTCAATTTAAAGAAATCAAAAACTTTATAGTGTTGTAAAATTCCATTTTCAGATGGACTTGACATGTAATGCAATCATGTCTCATTTCATACATCAAATACTTTGACAAAGTTACAAGGCAAAAGTAGCGCGTAAAAATAAACTGTTGTTTTGTCACATAATTGAACCTCATGCATAATTCTACCGCAAGAAAACTTTATAATCAAATGGCTCTATTAATGGATTACTCGTCAATGATGCCATCATTCTACCAGCCATGAAAAAACTAATGAATTGAATAAATGAAAACCAAAACTACTAGTTTCTTTCCTTTTTTGTTTGTTGTTTGTTCTATGCTTCTTTACAATTTGTACATTGAAGTCTCGAATTTGAAAGAATCAAATTCATCATCTGGAACGTCTAAATCTTAACCAATAAGGTTCTCTAGAAGGGGATCTAGTTGGTGTTGGTGGAAGGTGGAGTTCCTCTGCGTATATAGCCTGATGGCGGCTGTTGTTGTTTGGCAGCGGTGGAGCAGAGGGTGCCCACCTGTCTTCAGCTGGCTCTGATCGAAAAAAAGAGGTTGGAGTCAGTGGAGGTGGTGGTGGACGTCCCTCCCTAGAGTCTTGATGATTTTGCAACACCTGTGAAATAAAAAAGATCATGAATTGGCATACTAACAGCTTTATAAAAAAGATCATGAATTGGCATACTAAACAGCTTTATGAATTGGCATACTAGCAGTAGTTTAGTAACACTAGCAGTGGAATGAAATATACTAGCAGTGGTTTAGTAACACTAGCAGTGGTTACCAAAATATACTAGCAGTGGTTTAGTAACACGTAGTAGTGGTTACCAAAATATACTAGCAGTGGTTTAGTAACACTAGCAGTGGAATGAAATAAAGTAGCACATGGTATTTGTATGATCAAAACAAAAGGAATAAAGGATATATACCTAAATCTGATTCACTTCGTGCATGCTTAGCTATATCTTCAATCGTTACACTATTCACACACCCTAACGCCAAAAAATGTAATAAGCACAATTCAGAATGTCATTGGAATAATTGAAGGAGCAGAAGAACCCGATAGGTACTCTATTGTCTATTTTCTATCAATTATATAAGTTAACGTCAAGTGCTAGGATAAACGAAAATGCGAAAGCACCTTCTTATTAAGAGGTTAGATTATGTTTCATCAATGTGTGACCAGCAGATTAGGGACAGAGTAATTAACCGGATAAATACTGCACCAAGATCAGATGACAGTTTAGTACTTCATGTCATGAACATTGTAATCTTTACATAGGATATAGTTTAGATGTAGATAAAGGTGGCAATTTGTACTCATCTACTTATGTACGGATCAGGGTTAACGGCTGAAACTAATGCCCGTCCGGGTCGAAGGACGGTCAACTCAAAATGGACAACCGCATGGACAATTGGTGTAATTATTGAGAGTTAAGGACGACTATGGCCTAACCACGAGAACGATTTATGTAATTAACTAATAATAATGTTTTTAATGTTATTATTAGCGCAATATTTAGTTATCAAGTTCAAAAAATAGATTAAATAGCGTGTATATGGATCGACCCGGCCCAAGCCATATTGACCCACTTAGAAGTTGTCCTTTTTGACCCATTAGCCAACTTGACCACCCTACCCCAACTTGCCATCTCTATAGTTCTAATGATCTGTTCTTGCTTCTGTATAAACGGCTATATAAGAACTGAAAGAAATTGAACAACAAGCTCCACATGAAAATTTTCACTTACAGGACGTATCCGATCCTTCCATCAGGCAAAAGCATTGGCATCATTGCCATACCAGCTGTCGAAGGTGCCCTTCCATAGATAAGTGGCTGCAGAAAAGTATGAATCAATTGAAAAAACCATAATAGAAGTAATCACATATATCCAAAATAAAATGCCTCTAAACATATGAGGATGGTGTAAAACCAAACCTGTGGATAGCCTGCCCCTGCATAGCCTGCAGTCAAAGCCCCGTATGGACTCCCTACCAAGCCATACCCAACATGAGGAGGATGGTGTGGAAGTAAAGCAACCTTCTGCGAGTTAGAAGCTCCTCCAGATGTTTTCTGATCTGCTTGTGGCTTAGCAAGAGAGCACTCCAAAGTTTGACCTATTTGTTAAAAACCAATAATGTCAGACAGTTTTTCCAAAAAAACAAGTGCTGATTAGACTGCAGAATAACATAAATACCCAAAGCCAGTATTACCATTTAGCTCGTATTTCTCAGTGTCCTTTAAAGCCTTCATAGCACTTGATTTATCTGCAAAATGAACAAAACCAAACCTACTCTTCTCATGACCCGCTTTTGCAGGAGGGAGAACTACTTTTGTAATCTTCCCATGATGCTCAAATATCTTTTCTAGATGCTCATTGGTGACATTTTTAGGCAAATTCTTAACATAAACTGCCTTAACCTACATCAAATATGCAAAAAGTGATGAGTTGAGTGACCAAAAAATATAACTAGCAAGGTTTAAGACAGTCAGTTACTCAGGTAAATCTAAATGAAGTTCGGGGATCTAGCTTTAAGAAACAGAAACGAAGGTGACCAGATTAAAACTGAATATTGATGATTAGAGCACCTGAGAAGACGCTGAAGATTCGGCATTTTTCGGGTCAGCCCAGCTCACGGTTGGAGCGTTATCATCAAGCTTAAATTTTGGCTTCAACATCTTTTGTCTTGAGTAGTCTGCACAGGCATGATTATAATACTCGATGAAAGCAAATCCACGATTCCGCCTAGAATTTTGTGGATCCTGTAACATAATAGGGAAAAATAGAAATTAGATACATGAAGCTGATTACAAGCATATAATATAATATAACATTCTAGCCAATTAGTAACAAACCTTTAGCAGCTCTACAGAATTAACGCCAGGTCCAACCCTTTTGACAACCTTTTCCATGTCATCCACTGTCCAACTTTTAGGAACGTTACCGATGAATAATTTATGTTTCGCTTGAGATGTTGAGCACTTGATCTTTCTACCCTGATATAAATAAATATATAACCAAGAATATGATGTCAAGAAGCTGAATGCAAAATATTTCAAGGGTTTAATTCAAGCGTGTTTGGGACAAACGCAATAACCAAAATTAAGTGCACTGACACTATCAAACTCCAGAAATCAACAACTTCTATCAAACTCTAGAGCAACACTACTATTGTTCCCAAGTTATATAAAAACAACAAAGTCAAAAATTATATACTATTTATAAGAAAATATAGAACTTTACCTCCAATCGCCATGCACTAGCTCAACAACAATCGGTGCCTCTGTAAGAGATGGAAGAGGGACAGTAATAACAACATTTTGTAGAACAAACATGTTGGAAGCATCATACTCGATTCTCATGTTTGTTTCATTGCCAGAAACAGAGGGTCGGCAGTTAACTAATGAATGAAAATGACAAGTTAGGTTCAAAATATACATAAAATTCATCCCAAATTGAAGGACATAGCACTAGGATGATACTTACTTTTAATAGGCACATTGGACTCGTCTTTACGATGCAAACTCCATCTAATGAGATTAGAATTTCTCTCAGGAAATGGACAGTCAGGCACCTCGATCCCTACAATATTTTCCTTACGAAATCTCCCTTTCTGGATAGACTTATGAGGCTTGAATTTTAATTTTGGAGTATCCCCTCTCTCAATCTGGACATAAAACATTAATCAGTACAGAATATCTTTACCAAGGAGGACAAGTGGACTGCAACTATGATTTTGGCTTCTCAAAATGTGACCAATAACCAGATCCTATAAGGGGATCGGATTATCAGGTTCAGGTTGAATCGTGTTCAGTCATATCGGGTAGGGTTGTCATAATTTAAATCAAATTAAAGAAATTGATCGAATAGAAAAACTTATACATTAACCAATAATCTAACGTATAACCTGACTATAAATATTAGCATCAAACATTCAATCTAAGTATAATATATAGTTAGACTGTATAATTGGTTCAAATAATACAAACCATTATAGTGAACATTAATACTAATATAATAACAATACTGTCATATCTAATATGTTTCCTAATATTTCTTCCAACCATACATGATATGTTTCGATTATATTAGACATAAGATATGAATAATGTACCATCTATCAAACTTGATTAAAAAGAAGCAAATAAATAGCACATTGTTAGCATAATCACTTTAAATCCTTCGGCAGTACACACATGTAGTTATTACAAGCAGTCCCAAACACTCCTTCGACTGTAAATGGAAGTAGAAAAACAATGACATTCAAAAATTGACATCCCAACTAGAAATTAAAATAAATAAATAAATAAATAAAGAGGTAGCTTTGGTAGTAATGAATCGTGAAGGCTGAGCAGCCGAGGTAGTGATGGACTAAGGTAATGAAAGGTTATTATCAAATCCTCAAAATAATGTGTATCTTGAGGCTATAAGTAAGTGATGGACTACTCGAATTTTGAAAGCAAGATTTTAAATAATAAACACTATTTTTCGGGTTCTATTGGGCTGATTATACATAGCTTAACCCCAACCCTACCCTATAACAATGTTGTCAACCTGAGAAGATTTTGTAATCCTATTCAGCCCCACACTATAAACGAATTCAACCCCAGACTATAAACACATATCAGGTTCGGGTCGGTTTGACCCGATCTTTTAGACATAACTAACAATGAAGGTGTTCAGCATTAAGCATAATATGAGGGTGTTCAACTATTTGGTACAGACCTGAAACTGGAAATTCCGGTCTACATGTTTATCAACATGCATCTTCAACACTCCGTTCAGATTAAAGCTATGGAGTTCCTTTGCTTCATATGTAACTGAAAGCGTTTCCTTAGATGTAAAGGTGATGGGAGAAGCACTCATAGTTGCAGTTGGAGGATCTGATATGATTTACATACAACAGTTTACTGATCATTGGCAATATAATTAAAAACAGAAATAAAAGTAATAGTTTGGCATTACATTTTGTTGTAATGTACTACTGGTTCTAAAGTTAAATTGTGTTAAGTTTTTGCTAAATTCCGGGGTTTTTTTTAGGATCTACATAAAAAATGACACCCCAAATAAGATGCTACTCCAAGACTTCAAGACTTACCACTGATTGCACCCTCAGAACCTATCTGTCCCTGTCCCGTCTGAACCTGCAGAAATCATACAAATATATTTATTGCCGAGAGCTAATTAAGATAAATTAAAATACTTAATAAACTTAATTTGTACAGCTTATTGACACTGAAATTGAAATCACAAAACTCTTTCAGAACATCTTCAGACGCATCAAGAGGAATTCCACCAAGATATACCTTAGAACCATAAAGAGGAAGAGCGAGAAGTTCATCATGTTTTTTCTTCGTGTCTTCGTCATCTTCAGCATTTTCCATTTCTTCATCTTTCACTTTTTGTTCATCTTCAACATCCTCCTCCTCCTCCTCCTCTTCCTCAACTTCTTCTTCTACCTCTTCCTCTTCTTCTTCCTCCACTTCTTCCTCTACTTCTTCATATTCGACCTCCTCCTCACCTGCCTCATCAACATCTCCATCTAAATCTACCTGCTCTTCTGGTTCAGATGCCTTCTCTATCTTGACGGCCTTTGGCAGTTCCTCAGTCTTGACAACTGTCGTATTTGCCTTTCCGCGTGTCCTTGGCATCTTATATATTTAGGAATAAAAGCTTGAACAGCAACTCGGATATATAGACAGAAGCGAGAAGCCTTTACAGAAGAAAGAAGATAACAATGGGAAGAATGAAACCAATTGAAAGGGGAAAACGAGTGGCAAAGTGATAGAATTTGTGTCATTAGATATGATTCAAGGAGTTCAAATTTCAATGTAGGGATGATATATATAGATTCAAGATTCAAGGGATGGTGATGCTCATCAGTTGCAAAATCAGTGAATGAATGAATTCTCAAGTCTAGATTACAAATGATATCTGGGAATTGTATCTAGCTTTTAGAGTTACCATCAACAATGCAAATAACAAAATAGCCAAGAGAAGGTGGAAGAACAAGTAATAAGGAAAAGAAATCAATGATACAAGAAACATGTGCATGCATTAGTCAGAGAAGCAGCAAATAAAGACTCGAAACTATGGTCAAAAGAGAGCTAAATGGGTTAGTTATGAAACAATTTCTAGTTAAGTGGCAACAAACTGTCAAGATCGATATTTATTTGCCTGATCCGTAATCTGCCACAGGAACTGAGAATGTACTCACCAATGAGCAATTCAAATTTGCACAAATAAGGGTAACAATGTGCATCAGAATCAGATTGATACTTAAACATTTTACGCAGCTCAACTATAGAAAGAGGAAGGCCCGTGTCCTATGCAGTACACAGTTAGACTTGCACCAGCAATATTACCTACACTAAGATGTACCCTTCCACCTTTACAAGAGTATTAGCATTTGGTAACACTAGTAACGTCCTAATTGAGCAATATGGTTACTGCAGCCTTCTGAGTTTTAAAGGCTACTCGTCATATAAGAAAGCGGTATAGTGTGATTGGATTATGTTATTTATCACTTTCAGTGTTTTAAAGTACTTAAATACATGGTAAGATTGTTCTCATCCCTTTTGGCGAACTATCTCATGATCTTGGGCTTACTATGCATTTTTTTTCATGGTTACTGTTGGGACTGTAGTACATGACTATACAGTTCTGGCGTAACAAGCAAAAATTCCAGTGTTGGGTGATAACGTACATCTTTGCTACGAATCCTTGATAATTCCCTTGTCACTCCTTCCACAGAACATGGACCAACTGCATGCTGACCTGATAACAGATTATATCTTTGTAGATCAAATACAACATAACAACAATGACTTCAAGCAACATCCTACTATGAACATCGAGCATTTCAGCGATTTATGCTTATGGAATATCATCCAGCTAGACTAATATAACAGAACTTACACAAATACACAGAGTATAAGCTCACCTACTTTGTGAAATTAAAATTATTGTCTAAATTAAGAAGCAAATTTCATATACATTTTATCGGACAGTTAAAAATGGACAGGTATTGACATCATCAGTCCAAAGCATCCATGACACAGCAAACACCTATTTAACTCACATACGAGATACCAACGGTGACTTTAAGCCATGCTACAAAGAACATCGAGCATTCTCATCATGATACTTCATCAAAGCGCATATTTACTAAAACAGAAAAGTTCCTACAGATCGCTGTTGCATATCAGTCTGATATAACGGACAAATTCATTGATGCATTATATCGAACACTTATAATGCACATATATTTATACATTTAAAGTAGTTTAACGTAAGTCCTTGTCCCAAACATTGTTTTTATTACAAATTCTGAGTCATCACACTAATCATGAAATTATTAGGAGGTAACCTAATCTTATCAGAAACACAATAACTAAACTAAATCACTAACATGAAACAAACACCGATCAAGTTTTTCATTCTAACACAACAGTAATCCCAACTTCTTACTGATAATTCACGAAATTGAACTTTTCTTACAAACACTCCTATTTGGCTATTTACTAAGAAATTTTAATTGACGCATTATAACAAACACCTAAGCTGCACAGACTATAACACGTTTAAACTATTTAACAAATGCTCTAGTTCGATCCCAAACATCATAAATTCACACTTTAAAAAGCGCGCCAGTGAGATATGGGAGACTGCTTTCATTTGCTATAACAGAGATATGGGAGTGAATCCCAACTTCTCACTGCAGCCGGTACTGATCCTTAAACAAACAACAAAAGCAAGAAATACGAACCTTGTTGCCGCCATCAATGATAAGTGGACGATCACACAACCTCAAAAACATCTCTTTCTTAGTACCAAACCACTGCTAGTATATTTAGGTAACCACTGCTACTTTATTTTATTCCACTGCTAGTGTTACTAAACCACTGCTAGTATATTTAGGTATCCACTGCTACGTTTCTCGAAACCACTGCTAGCTTATTTTGATTCTAATCAATATGGGACTCGCACTATTGCATACTAAGTCCACACAACAATTGGTGATAATCGAAGCTCATTTACACAACAATCGGTGTAAATGAAACACTAATTATTATATGTATATTAAAATTAGAGAAATAATACCTTCGGCGACGGTGAATTGACCGGAGATGGTGAGATAACCAGAGATGAAGGTGTTGATAGCCGGAGGTGAGGGTGTTGATAGCCCGAGTTGACGGCGGCTTGAGAGAGAGATAAAACTTCTGGTTTTTTAATTGAAATGACAAATAATGTGAGGAGTTATTGTTTCCCTTAGAAATAGAGCAAGAGAGCAAATGTATGGACTCTGAGAGCAAACGGGGTTGATGGCGGCACTATTTACGTCCCACAATCAATTATGCATTCTCAATAAGAACAAATGTTTTTGTTAGACTTTTTATTTACTTTTTTATTCTTCAGTTAAATTTTCAGTGAAGGTAGTAGTAGTAAGCTAATTTTGGTTTTGTTAAAGGAAAGAAGATGCTCAACATGTAAAAATAGTTAAGGGTACAATAGTCATTTTAATTTAAAAAGTATTTAAAAGTTATGTAAAAAAAATATAAAAGTACAAAAGTACAAAGTTAAAAAAGACGCTCAAAGTAATTCGCTTAAGTCGCTCAGCATTGGGAAGGAGCAAAAGAAATAAAATAATACTTTCCAAAGTTTGACTTTTGGCTCGAAAATATAAAAAAATAAAATCGCTCGAATCTTAAAAAGTCGCTGGATATAAGTCGATTATAAATCATAGGTACAAAAAGGTAATTTCAATGATTGGAGCATGAAAAGTGTCAGGACACTTGGCAATCTTAGATTGGAAGAAAAAAGTCGCAAGTCTCAAGGTTTATTTTGGAAATACCCAAACTTTTTTCCTAAAAAGTGATGACACCTTGAGCGAAAGATGCATTCTTAGAATTAGCCCTTATTACAATCAACATCCTTTTGCATACCTTATTTTTATTTTCAAGAAGGATTTTGGTGTTTGATTACATGATTTCTCAGTTGGTTACTAAAATGTCTATAAAACAATTGTGACATAATGCATACTTTGCTTGATCAAATTTTATTAAACTGATTATAGGGACTGTTTGGAATTGATTTTTACAATAACTACTTTTAGGGAGTGTTTGGGGTTGCTTATTGAAATGCTTATAGTGAGATTGCTTACTAGAATAACTATTCTAAAATCAGGTTATGCAATAACTTATGTTGCTTAAAACGAGTATTAGAACAAAACTAAACAAGTATTAAGAAGCAGTAGCAAGCATTCAGTTGTTTTGTACAATTCGCACCAAGCGAATAAGTCAGTTACTTCGGTACCACATTCTTAAACATCATTCAAGCCAATGTTGGTGATGGGACCGTTATCAAGAACAATTTTCAAGGTTTGTATACATATTAATCTCTTTGCATAGAAAAAGCGCCATAACTGAAACTGAGAATGCTCATTTTTCTTGCATAATGGAACAACATTTGAAAGACATATATGGGAAACGGAGAAGGGGGTGAATACGTTCATGTTTAAAAACTATAATCTTTTGTATCAAATAACCGATCAAACGTGACGCAATATGAAAAGTCTTAATAATAGATCTGTAACAACTAGAGATGGTATAAAGTAAATTACAACACAAACACGATATAATCATCAAGCCATGACACAAATATAATCAACACAATATAAGCAACAACCTCCACAATGCAAATATAAATAAAAAGTGATAAATGAAAATATAGACGCAAAGCGATAAGTAAAAGAAAGCAACTGGACACGATGATTTATAGTGGTTCGATCACGAAGCTCCTCTTCGCCTTACTCCACTCCCCGAGTATCCTACTCGAGAGTTTCTTCACTAATCAACAAGCTCCTTTCTCGGCAGAGAAAACCTTACAACGTCGCTTACAATATTTTTTCGATACTAAGCTAGATATCGAGTTCTTCTTAAGGTACAATCAAACCCATATGTTAGTGGCCCAACATAACAAACCTTGTGTTTTGAGGCATAAACACATAAATTGCGTCACTTACATTATTTTGTGACATTAAGCTAAATGTTGAATTCTAATCTAGCTAGAACCAATCTCAATCACATGCGTATTTTTGGGACTAACATACTAACCCGATCTACCCAATCCGATCTACCTGATCTACACTATCAACCCGATCTACACGACATATACAAAGAAGCAAGTATGGTGGTTGTACAAAGTGAGATCCAAGACATGGTAGTCAAATAGACCATAGTTCCTAATCTAAATATCAAGAACTCTAAGCTTGATATGGATGAACTTCTATTGATAAGAAGGCTTCACGAGATGAAGATCACAAGTGCACTAATCTTGTTATGGTAGATCTTCATATGTGCGTGGATAGCAAGATCTCTAAGCTTATTTGGATGGATCATCAAGTAGAAATATACTTACAACATATAACAATTGGAAGCATTATGATCATAGGTTTATGGTGGTTTTAAGTGTATGAAAAGTGTGCTAAATATAAGAGAAAATTTGGTTTAAATGTCGGTAAAAAACTAATGTTTAGAGTATGCAAATGAGTCACTATTTATAGGTCAAAATCTGTTGAACGCGACCGATGGTACCTTGATTGATAAGGGTACCTACTCATAAGTAAAGGTCCCGACCCTGTGTCAAACGCCCTTTATGTCTTTTTGTGGTGACTTGTTTATCTAGTGAAGGTGGTATCTTTATTTTTTATTTATTTTTTTAGATAAAAAATTTGAATCATATAACCTATTAAAACATTTTCTAAATAATAGAAAATAAGTTGTCTAATTGTTTTTGTGTAAATGTTATGTCACATTTAAAAATGTGACGTGTATGAAAAAAAAATATTTCTTTGATCATAAATCAAGTTTTATGGTACCATTATTTTTACCCTAAATGATTTACGTCAAATGGAAACTTGTAATAAACGTGTTTAATGATTTGATCATAATCAAACGTAACAAACATATCCAAACCTGTGTTGAAGCATACATGAGACGTCGAGAGATGTTGATGTAAGTATGCTTTAATAACTTGTGGTTACGAGTAACTTGCGCATTTTACGTTATGTGTTACAAGTTACATGTTTCTCATTAATAAAACCAAAGAAACCTTTTAGTTTAAATATCATAATATTTGCACTAATAATCTCTCCCTTTTTTATGATGAAAAATATGTAAACTATAATACATAGTAAATGTAAAAGTTCCTTGTTTACTCCCTTATCCCCCTTTTGTCGAAGCAAAAAGGTGTGTGCTCTGAGTTCTCGAATTCTATCATTGCTCCCCTAAGGTAGGTGCTCCGAGTTTACACATCCTCTTCCCCCTTTCTACAATACCTTCTTATCTCCCCAGAAAGACGAGCTTGCATCATCCCAGTGAAGTGTTCTATCAAACAGCTCCACACTATGTATTCAAATACCCCCGAGCTCCCCCTAGCTCATTGCTCCCCTAAGATAATTGAGTCCCCTTGTTTATTTACCTTCGCCTTTAGCGAATACAAGGATCAAATTCTTATAAATGCTTTTCCTATATCAAGGGTTAGCTTCCTGCAATATAATATATAAAAGAATAGGAGCAACATTATATGGATAGGATACACATAGCAGGACATGCGGGAATTAGACTAGGTTAACCGTAGCTTCTTAAGGACTATAAGTATAATGGAGAGGAGTTCAAAAAAATTAGTTCGATAAAGTATGTGAGCATATTAACATATGCTAGAGGTTAGACACATGCTAAAAGTATGCCAAAAGGATAGAAACAAAGGAAAAAGACGAAGAAATGTAAGAGACAAAAAAATACGAATCCATATTGCAATTCAAAGACTCTTGAGGGTCACAACCTGACCGAAATGCTTTGGTATAATTGTTTAGCCAATCATACTAACAAAGACGAATTCTACAAATGAATTGGATATGCTAAAAGTTAGATACATGCAATCCTTGTTTAAAATACACAACCTAAAGAAAAAAAAATTAAGTAACAACAAAAATAATGAGACGAGTTTAATGAACAAGAACGGAATTCGTTCATTAAGTGTCACACAAAATTTTAGAAAAGACTTCTTCCAAGTTGTCATTGGGAATGGAGTTCTAACAAACCTTTTGAACGGCGTTATCATTTGCCTAAGATGATTGGTGTAGAGGATAGTTTGTTGATAAGACATATTCTAAATGAGGTAGATATATGTCATTAATATCATGAAAAGTTGTGCCATAATATAGACTCGATCTAATTTATATTACAAAATAGATGAGAATCAGAATGATACACACCCTTCCATAAGATGGGAAAGTGTTCGAATTGACCTTTGAGAAAAGGTGGACTACTATGGTTTAGATTATCTTTTGCACTAACAATAAGATGCATGATATATTTCAAAGGAGAAAGATGTGCATGTGATTCTATTGAGGGTGAATATCTCTAATGGTATTAAGATAATGAAGTTATAAAGTTCTAGTTTCAGATGATCCTAGTTATGTGTTAGAGATAATTTGGTGCATGAAAAATTTCGTGTGAGTGTGTAGTTATACAGTTTGGGTATAATGATTGTGGGGATTGAAGGTTGTTGAACTAACCCCACAGCTTTGGAGGTTTAGGAATTGAATGAATTTTGCTATTAGAATATCGAAGAAGGACCTTCTTTAGTCATAGAAAGCTTTTTTTTTTCATGGATTTCGAGCAGGGTAAAAAAAATCTCTCAATTGGATTGAATGGTATTGTAATCTTTGTAATGCTCTCTCCCATAATGTGTAACTTTGTTTCCTCCTTCTTTGGTTGTGTTTATTATTAGACGACATATATTGTATATCTCTAGTGTAATCGCCCCATTGGCCCAAGCCTGGTTTGTATAGCTAGTAGGGTAACCTTAATTGTAATCTTTATACGTATGTTATGAAATGCAATGTGTCATTAAAGGCAAAATAACAATTTATAATATCAAAGCTAAATTAATCCCCCATAATTTTAGTCTCTCTCTCCCAAACAAACATCAAATTCTTCACCATTTTCAATCACCTAAAATACCCTTTCTTGATATCCGTTCACTTCCGTTACGAAATAATACTCACTGCCACCACCCGAACACTTGGCTTCATTTCCAGAACACATAAGTACAGTTAGATGTCTTGTCGAAAAACCGACAAGATGCCAGGGGCCAACAAAGTGTCGCATCTACCAAATTTTAATCTCAAATTTATAGATTACCACTAAATTTCAGATCACATCATCACCATATTCGTGATCCTTGCGAAAAACTGATCAAAACCCATATAATGACGTTGGTCAATGTCAGACACCGTCGATAGCAGCCATACATTGCCACAACGCCGCACCTGAGTCAACTCGAGTCAGATATGTTATTATTTAAGTTATAGCATTTACTAAAAAATAATTTAAAAAATTAAGAAGAAATTAGTATATATTCGACCTAACCTACACAGGAGCTTATTTATCAAGCCAGCTTTCCCATACAGACATCTGGTCTTTCCCGAATCATATTTGGTTATTTTTGTCTTGTAGCATGTTTTGTCCTGTATTTAAAAAAAAGAAATTAGTGTAGCTTCTGATCAGCAGTGGTACATGGATACTGAAGTAACTTCTCACTTTTCATCAAAAACTGACAACCTTCAATCTTCTCTTATTAATCGCAATTTTCATCCAGTTATTGTCAGTAATGGATCTTCCATACATGTCACCTATTCCGACCATGTACAGATTCTGAACCCCTGTCGTCCCCTCCATATTAGAGACGTTCTTGTACCACCCAAACCGACTACCATACGAACAATCTGTTGGAAAAGGAATTCAAAACCTTCTTCGTAAGCTTCATACCCTACTTTTCATAGCGATATTTGTTGACTCCTTAATGTCATAAAGTCAAAATTTATTAGTATCTTAGTATGTACTTAGATTAGTTTATGTTATATGTACTTTAGTATGGATTATGGGTCGAATTTATGTCACTACAAATGGGTCAAAACAGTTAACCCAATCACCCATTTGTAGACAGTTAGTAATAGGCAGTTATTTGGTAGTTGGCAGTTATTGGTCAAGGGTCACAATGGTTGACAATAACTGTCAATGGTGTCGTTTGGTCATGTATATATAGTTAGTTATAGTCTGCAAAGATTGTACAATTCAACATCAATAATAAACTCAGTTTGCATACCTTTTAACCCATTACTATTTGATTAGTTTTGCACACAGATTATCACACACAATGGTTCATCACAATCACTTTCTTAAACACAACCATGTTGGCCTTAAACCTGGGCAAAACTGGTATCAGAGCAACATGTCAGAACCATGGGAAAGGCCAACTTTCAAACTTGATCAAGGATTCCACTCAGGGAGATATTTGCTAAGGGAGACACCAAGAAGGTTGTCTCAATGGAATAACAGAAGGAAAGGTTTATCACCAAAAGGAAAAGAAATGCTAGTGGAAAGGGGAGAGAAATGCTAGTGGAAAGGGTGATAGAAAATGAAGTATTTAATGCTACAAGAATGGCTGAGAAATCTAAGGATCATGGGAAGAAGATTGCAAATACCAAGAAAGAGAGAAGAGCAAAGTGTTATATATGTAGAGAGAAAGGAAATGTTTTCTGGAACTGTGAAAACAAAAGGAAGATTGCTATGGTTGAAGTGCAAGAGGGAACAGATGGAGCCATGTATCAAGAGAAGGTTCATATAATTTCAGGTTATATGATAGAGGGAACCAGAGAGGAAACTTGGGACAAAATGTGGTTTGTAAGCAATGCTTACAAATACCACATGTGTCCAACCAGGATGCTGTTCAAAGAATTGGACTACAAATTCAAGATGATTTTTTTTGGGTAAAAGTTCAAAGACCTAGTAAATATATTACTCCAAATAACGTTGAAGTACAAAGGATATGGGTGAATCTCATATCTCATCCCGTTACATAGGCGGAAAATCTTACATAACAAGATACTTCCTATTCTCTAAACAAGAAAATAAGCCACTACTCAAAAGATAACATTAAACTCCTATGAAAACAAAATTACTTCCTACCAAGGCCATGGATATTGATAACATATGTGTCATAAAGAGCATCCAAATTCCCTGGAAGATCGTAGACCTGATCCGCATAGTCATCATAATCGTAGTCATCATAATCATCTTCACGATCATGACCACCACCAAATAGGTTCACTGACTCATCAAAAGTGCTCAAAACCTCCTCTTCATCACTGTCGGAATCAAAAATCTCTCTCACCTTAGAAAATGGGTTAACCCTCTTAGTAGAAGAAGTAGACGGAAAATCCTTTCTATTAACTGGATAATAAACCTTTTTAATAGGGTTACCATTATCATTAACAAGGGTAGCTTTCCCATCAATAAGAAGCTTTTCAAACTCCCCAATTTTCTCAACAATAGGAGTATGACCAACCTCGTTAGCTTCCATTGAATTACTCATAAGCGGTTCATGCAATGTATTACTAGTCTTTGGAGACTCATTTTTCTTTTCTTCCATTGTAATACCATCATCCACATCCTTATTTAATTCCTTAGTAATAATACCAAAGTCATCAGTGTCATCCATACTAAGGGCATAAAATTTATTGGATGTAACAACTTTCATTCCACTCGTACAAGGCACATCAGTAGGAATGCCAGACTCATAATTATCAACCATATTAAGGACATTAAACGGATTCGATGTATCAATCTTAGGCCCACTAGTACTAGCCACTTCAGTAGCCTTTTCCTTAGTAGCATCCACCTTCTTAGGCACAATAGGAGTCGCTTTAGGTACATAGCGAAAATTATTACGCCTAACAGGTTTAGTAAGTCCTCCTTTACCCGGTACACTTTTACCTTTCGCCTTACGATTCTGAACCTCAGTAAAACTGTCACTAGTCGTTTCCTTAGAAGTAGGAGCATTAGGTGCCACACTAGTTTCAGTACGAACCGACTCCTTAACACATTTTTGGCAATTGATACGATCATTCCTAAAAACCTTGCACACATCACAATGAGGAGGCTTCCATCCATTCAAATTCAAGATGATTGGAAAGGAAGAGGTTGAAAAGAAGTTCATATTCTCCTATGGACTTGGTGATGCCACTGTAAGAAAAAAATATGGTGACATGTTGATTTAAAATATTCAATACACTCCAGAAGTCTCATTGAACATTCTAAGTTATGATTTTTTGAGAGAACAAGGCTATGCAGTGGAGATTAACAACAATACATGCAGTCTACACTACATGTATGAAGAGAAGGAACATGGAATGGAATCACCCCAAGAGAAGGAGACAGAGAACAAAGTTGGTTCAAAAGAAATCTTTTCTGAACATAACAAGTTCTTGGAAGAACACTTTGAGTCCCTGGATCCCAGAGATGAATGCTCCTTGGTTAATGGACTAGAAGACCTAAGGTGGGACAGAAATGACACACAAGACTATGCAGATGAAGAGTACATAAGTTGGAATGGGTCACTTTATGCATTAAAGGTAAACTCTTTTGCAAGATTTTTATCTTTTATGAACATGTTAAAGAAGGACAATTTAGTCTACAAACATTGGGAAGTTTTTAGCAAGAAATATGTGGAGATGTTGAAGTGGTTTTATCTAGTCTATTTAAATTATGATGCACTAGATAAGATACCACTAGTTATAGTGGTGATGGAGATTAATTTGCTTAGCTAGCATAAGATAGTGGATAGTCTTGGAGGCTATCTTTGTGTCACACTAGGTGACAAATGGAAGATCATTGCAAATCTGCAAGGACTCATTGATGGAGATGAAGAAGCAGTGAAAAGCTGCTACAAGAGGTTCATTGACCTGACTCAAGTGTATTATGAAACTGCAAGGGTGCCTTGGCATGAGAAGTCCAAGAAAGAAATGGTTGTGAGCAGTTGGACCACTGTTGTAAAAGAGCCTGAGGACAAAGACCAAGAAGATGCAGGAACAGAAGAAACACAATATGAAGAAATGGAAAAGACACAGTTTGGAGTCAGGCTAGAGAGGAAGATGGAAGAAGAAACACAGGAAGCAAGCAGGACAGGAAGCAATGACTTTGAAGTCATTGTTTAAGGATCAACAAGGAACATCACTCAGTTTGACTTTTATGAATTAGGGGGGGAGATGTTGACTCCTTAATGTCATAAAGTCAAAAGTTATTAGTATCTTAGTATGTAAGTTGATTAGTTTATGTTATATGTACTTTAGTATGGATTATGGGTCGAATTTATGTCACTGCAAGTGGGTCAAAACAGCTAACCCAATCACCCATTTGTAGACAGTTAGTAATAGGCAGTTATTTGGTAGTTGGCAGTTATTGGTCAAGGGTCACAATGGTTGACAATAACTGTCAATGGTGTCGTTTGGTCATGTTTATATAGTTAGTTATAGTCTGCCAACATTGTACAATTCAATATCGATAATAAACTCAGTTTGCATACCTTTTGACCCATTACTTTTTGATTAGTTTTGCACACAGATTATCACACACAATGGTTCATCACAATCACTTTCTTAAACACAACCATGTTGGCCTCAAACCTGGGCAAAAACATTCATTTACTGTGATAATGTCAATGTTGTCTACATGTCTGCAAACCCCGTTGCAACATCAACGCACCAAAAGGTATAGATATTTACATTCATTTTGTTCGCGACAAAGTGGCAGTGAGTCATGTTCGAGTACTTCAATGTTCCATCATAGTTTGAGTACGCATATATCTTCACGAAAGGTCTTCCATATCAACTATTTGTTGATTTCTGATCCAGTTTGAGTGTCCAGAAATCTCCTGCTCTGACTGCGGGGCCGTATGGAAAAACACATATTGTATATTTCTAGTGTAATCGACCAATTAGCCTGATCCCAATTTGTATAGCTAGTAGAGAAACCCTAATTATAATCTCTATATATGCGTTATGAGATGCAATATATCATTCAAAGGTAAATGTCAACCTTTAATTATATAACTTGCAGTTAAAAAAATGAGTAGATAACCTTATATAATATGTAAATGGCCACATGACACCGGTTCTTTACAACGTGGCACCATTTTTTCTCAACGTTCTCTGATGACGTAGCGGCATACCATGCAGGGGCGGACCTATGCTATACGTAGGTGGTGCCCAGGAACCACCTTAGATATCAAAACCTTTTAGAAGCTTTGTATTGAAAATCGAAGGACCTACCTTAGAACTAGATCAGGAACCACCTTATATCTGAAAAATCAGGAAGAAAGACAAAGAAAAGGTCGAGGAAATAACAAATAACAGAGTTTACAGGTTTTGTTTTAATGGAGGTTTGAAGGTTTACCGGTCTGGTCACAAAAAAGAAGATGACACAGGAACCAATATTTTTTATTTTATTTTTTTATTCTTGATGCTTTACTTTTATTCAAAGTCCTTTTTTAACCCTTTGCTTTCTCATTTACCAAGTCAGTGAAAGACATGTAGTTATTATCTTTTCATAAAAAACCAAACTTGGTCAAATGTTTATTTGAAATATAAATTTTATATTGATGCATGGAAATGAGAAGTATTGAGATTTTTTTGTAGATTTAGTTATTTATAATAGGGGTAATGTTTAAAAAAAGTACTAAACTTGCCACCCTTTCTTCTTCAGGGTAGCGAACAAATTTTTTTATTTCTGAAGGTAATATACTTTCAAATTAATCCTCTTTAGGGTATTTTCATGAACAGTTGGACATTTTTGCCCCTATTACCCAGAAGAGGAAATGGCAAGTATGATACTTTTTTTTAAAATAATAAATAATGTACTAGCCGTACGGAAAACGTGTTTTGGCTAAGAAAACGGAATAAGAATTACCAAGGGTAACGTATTTGTGATAGGGAAACGAATGTATTTTGGCCAGAATTTGATCGGCGGCGATCAAACTCAATAGGTTTATGGGATAAGATGCCGGAATTGACTGCTTTGATACCAGTTGATACACTCTTACAGGAATCAAGGAGATTCAAATAAGAATTGAGCTCAAGAATTAGTTAATGGGATTTGTTATGGCTTACTGACTTGTAGAAGTTTATTACAAGAGAGAATTACAAAATCAAAACCGCTTACAAATGTGAAATGAATTGTGTTATATACAAATGAAATGATGAAATGGTTGTAACGGTTTTTCCCGCCTAAATGGTAAGGGTTAAAAGTGCTTATTTGAACCCCACACGTGCCATGCACGCGTATACTTATTTAAACTCATGTCCTTTGCAAATGGAAGTGGCTGGTGGAACTAAATTATCTTAATAAGTAAATAGTGTAAACTTAAAACAAAACATTTTTATCATAGATTTAACACAATTATAAATCATTAAATAATTTATCTTAATACATATCCAAAATTTAACATAATTAAAAACTAGGGCAAATTATAAAAAAAAATATCATACTTGCCATCATTTGCTCTTGTGGGTAAGAGGGGCAAAAATGTCCAACTGTTCATGAAAATACCCTAAAGAAGAGATGAATTTGAAAGTATATTACCCTCAGAAATAAAAAATTTTGTTCGCTACCCTGAAGAAGAAAGGGTGGCAAGTTTAGTACTTTTTTTAGCTATTTGCCCTTTATAATACAATTGTTTAGCATATGTTGATGTACCAGAATGTATTAGTAATTATTGATATAGTTCCAAGCTATAAAACGTGCGGAAACTCTCTTGTAAACGTTTTATAACTAGTTTATATATATGTTTGATGTTCCGATTCATTAGTGCAAATGTGTTTTAATTTGACCGAACTCCATCCGACGCGGCGTGTTAATCAAGTAATTTATCGCTCTCTAGATCTTGAGTCTTGACTTTTTCCCCATACTTAAGTTAAGGAACCACCTTAGATTCTCGGTTAGGTCCGGCATTGAAATGCCATGTCATCGTATAACATGTCCAGTGTGGCACAGATATAATAAGAATTGTAGTTAAGCATTTTACCGCACTAAATGGCTATCTATGGTGCAAAGAAAGAAGCTTTGTCTAGAAGCTAAACTTTTAATGTTCTTGTTAGAAAAGAATAATAAGGAGATACCAAACTTTGATTTTTATGACAAAAAGGCTTTTCAACAGCTAGAACCAAATTACTCATTAACTAATTGTGTTTCGTAGTTGAGAATACTTTTGGGTTTTTAAATCATTTAACACTTTTCACTAGCTACTACTGCTTTAACAAACAACTCGGTACAAAAAGACTTGGCCAATTAATGTTCTAAACAAAAGCTCAAGCTCTCATTTTTAGCATTTTGGTTTACTTTGACGGTTATACCGAGCATTTCTGTATATCTATATCTACCTGGATAGAAAATAACCAAGGCAAAACATGCATTTACTACAAACCCAAGAAAAGAACATACAAGAACTTTAACGGTGTGAAAAGCAGAGAAACCAGGACGTTGAACAAAAGAACCCATGCATGTTACCGAGGACGTGAGACGTTGCTAATCTTCGTATTCCTAGTACAGAAGATGAAGACAACAACCTACGTTACCGTATCCATGACTTTCCTAGGCTCGGCACCGTCAGCGACTGTTTCAACATTGAGCTGTATGACATCGTGTCTGAATAGTAATCCGAATACCGACTCTTATGTTTATGAAATGTTTTCTTATATTATACGTGGCTGAAACATTGTTGTGTGACTTGCGTCATTATGTGTGTTAGATATGGGCTTTGTATATGATATTGGGCTTATTGGCATAACAAAACCCATATAATTTGAGCAGATGAATTTGTGGGTAGTGAATTAATGATAGTAACATTTGTTGGTGCTGTTTTCTTCTCTTTCTTTATATGATAAACGAAGCCCCTTCTATTTTTTCGGGTAAAAAATCAAAGACCCGGTAAATATATTACTTCAAAAAACGTTTAATTACAAAGGATATGGGTGAATTTCATATCTCAGCCTGTTACATAGGCGGAAAGCTTAAATAACAAGATACTTCATATTCTCTATACAAGAAAATAAACCACTACTTAAAAAATAACATTAGACTCCTATGGAAACAAAATTACTTCCTACCAAGGCCTTGGAGCTTGATACCATATGTGTCATAATAAGCATCTAAATTCCTTGGAAGATCGTACACCTGATCCACATAGTCATCATAATCATCTTCACGATCATGACCACCACCAAATAGGTTAATTGACTCATTAAAAGTGGTCACAACCTCCTCTTCATCACACTATCGGAGTCAACAATCTCTCCCACATTAGAGAATGGGTTAACCCTCTTAGTAGAAGAAGTAGACGGAAAATCTTTTTTATTACCTGGATAATCAACCTTTTTAATAGGATTACCATCATCATCAACAAGAGTAGCTTTTCCATCAATAAGAAGCTTTTCAAACTCCCCAATTTTCTCAACAATAGGGGTAGGACACACCTCGTTCGCTTCCATCGAATCACTCACAAGCGGTTCTTGTGATATATTACCAGTCTTAAGAGACCCAACCTCCTTTGCTTCCATTGTACTACCAGAATCCACTACATCAGTAGGAGTGCCACATTCATCAGTATCGATCATATTAAGTGCAACAAAAGCATTAGATATAGCAATCTTTGTCCCACTCGTACTAGCCACTTTAGTGGCTTTCTTTCTTGGATTATCCACCTTCTTGGGTTCAGGAGAAGGCGCTTTAGGTTGATACCTAAACTTAGGACCCACTTTAGTAAAACCTCCCTTACCTGGAACGCTTTGATTACCATTCTTACCCTTATTCTTGTTATTGACAGTTTGAAAACCATCATTAGCACTCTGTTTAGGCTGAGTAGGAGGTGGAACAGATTTAGGACAATCAAGCAGCGTATGACCAAAAAGCTTACACGTATCACACCGAGGCGGTTTCCATTCGTATTCAACCCGAATCTTTTCAATAGTAGAACCTGTCCTATCAAATAATGGTATCTCAACAGTGCTGGTCTCCCTAAGAAACTGATCCGCCTTAACTTCAATCAAGCGCCTAGCAAAACTACTTCGACCCCATGATTCCAAGCACATTTGACTAGTGTAAGAGTCTAACATTTTTGGCGTACCAATCAATGTGGCTAGGAGGCTGAGACCATCATCAGAAAACATAGAAAGGGGCACATCATGGAATTTAACCCATACCGGAATATTAGTCAAATCCTCTTTAAGCAGATTAGTATTCAACGTCCAAGTTTTAAGAATAATTGGCACATTCCTAATCATCCACGGTCTATTTTCAAGAACATCATCAACACCTTTACGAGTGAAAAACTTAAAGAAAAAGAAACCCTTAGCATTCATAACCTTTTGAATACCATACTTGGCCCACGTATTACGAACGTAATAATCAACAACCGGAAAATTAATAAGTTTACCAAGAAAAAAACCATAAAGGGTATTCTCAAATTTAGAGTTTACCTCCTCAACGACTTTCATAGGAATGGAGAGATCCACCCCATTAGACTTATTACTACATTCCAACCTACGAAAATTAGACTTGCGCTTCGTAGAATCAATTGACGTAGCACCCGCATATGAAACCGGCTTCACACTCGGGGCACCCGTTGGTTGGGGCTGATTATGAACTTTGGGAGACGAATTAGAAACAACATCCATTTTCCGCATTCTTCTCATTCGTAACTTCCACACCGCGCATAGCCTCTTTAAAAGTCTTACACGCTTCCAAAACAACCGGGTCAAGACCATAATTCGGCTCAGCCTCATTCCCCCTCGTATCAACCTGATCACCAGCTCCTACACTCCTAGCTGATTTGGAAGCACTATTGTTAAGAAAGCCTTTCTCCATCTCTCAAATACCCACAAACACCACAAAAACCAATCGACTAACGCTAAACAATCAGTAAATGCAGCAAACTACCAGTAATAAAGAAACCTAAACACGAAGTTAAGGTTTAAAAAACGAGACAACACAATAAACTAACCCATGATGATATTAAATATGTCTGATGATTGAAGTAATAATGAGTAGAAGGAAGTTGGATATTAATTGCGATCAATATTACATCACAAACATAACGTGCCCACTAAAGATCAAATAATAAAGAAATCATTAATGTGCAATCAATGTTATATCTCAACACAACGTAACCCACTAAAGATAAAAATCATTACTGGAACAATTGAGAAGAGAATAAATTAAAAGCTTGACCAATAGGGTTGTTAGGGAATCGGGTTTTTATTTAATCGTTAAATCACCGAATTCGCCAAAGGTGAGAGTTTATTTGTGATATTAGCTTAAGATATGAAATTATTATGTTAAATAGCATAAATGTAGTATAAATCCGTCGCTAAACGCGGTTAACATTAATATCAACTGATCATTTATTACAAATGGAGTTCCTTATTGTAAGATAATTTTATCAGAGCATCAAATTATTTCATGCACACGTTTATAATCTATGCATACACACACTTTATTCGTCATTCCATTTATCAAGGTTCCGCATCGAATTCCAGTTACGAAGATTAAGTATTGATGACTACTCCACCTGCAACAAAATAATATAAAATTATATCAGCAAGTTAATGTATGTTATATGTAAAGTATGTCTAGTGTATATATTGTTCTATAAGTAGATAGAAATGTACCATTAGGATGGAGAACTTGGCCAGTGATGTAGGAAGAGTCATCCGATGCAAGGAACACGTAACATGGAGCAATCTCAAAAGGTTGAGATGCCCTATTCATGGTTGAGGTTGACCCGAAGCTTGCTATATCCTCATCAGAAAATGTTGTGGCTATCAGTGGGGTCCACACACAGCCAGGGGCCACACCATTGACACGAATCTTCCGGTCAATGAGATACGTTGATAGACCCCTAATCCATGATACTATTGCTCCCTTTGTTGATGCATAGTCCAACATCTTTGCGTTTCCTCTGTATGCTTCCACCGACGTTGTGTCTATGATGCTGCTTCCTTCTTTCATGTGTTTTAGAGCAATTCTATACATCAAAACATGATGAGCAACATAACACTTTATAAGTACGTTATCGAAAATCTAATCTTTTACAATAACATTTTAGAAGCCTACACATCTTGCCATCTTTAGATTTTACGCACTAAAGTACAAAATATATGTTTTCATGTTAATTATAGCTAAGTCAAAAACATGAAGTTTTGAATCATCTTATATCAATTAGTAGATATCTAGAAAAATAATTTTATTCAAATTAGTTAAGATGATGATGCACATACCTCGACATAAAGACATGAGAGAAAATGTTGGTCCTGAACACCCTTTCAAGCCTCTCCTCCGTGATTTCTTCTAGCGAACTTTCATACTGGATGGCAGCATTGTTCACTAGGATATCAATGCGCCCGTATTTTGCAACAACCTCCTCAACAACTTTCTCACAATTCTTGTTATACTTGAGATCAGTAGGTATTGCTATTGGATCACCCGAGTCACTAACTTTCGAATTACTTATGATCTTTAGCGTTTCCATTGCATCTATGTCCTCGTCTCCCTTCAAATAAGTGAAGGCTACAGTTGCACCTTCTATTGCAAAGTGGTAGCAAACGGACCTCCCAATACCCGAATCTCCTCCAGTCACTAATGCCACCTTTCCCTGCACCAAAACATATAATACTTCATAAATATATTACAAATATAACTTAGAAAAATTTCCGAGAAAATTTTATGAGATGATATGACTGATCGACCATACATACGTGAAGTTTGCCAGAGGGTTTGTAGCAATTACTGCTATATTGCGGGAGAGGATTCATGAGGTATTCTTTACCCGGTTGCGTATCTTGGTTTTGTGGTGGGAATCGTTGTTCACCTTGCGTTGCCATTATTGCCTTTGCCTAAAAATTGTCGTTCCGGTGAACAAATGAAACACTGAGATTGTTATTGAAATATACCATGGTATATTGAACTATTTATAGACGAATGGGTTGTTCATATGATATAGAGCGTCACTGGCCTATCAAAGTATATCGTCTATTCGCATGTAATATTTGAAATGTTACCTATACGTTCCAAAATATTACCACCTAACAACACATTACACATTATTGGGTATTGGTGGTCGTCCATGATCACTTCGCCCTGTATATATATTGTATTAAATACATTTGATCATCTAGTCACTTGTAGTAAGCTACTCATAACCGCTTGGGTGACCTAGTGACAAAAAACTTGTGACTAGCATTATATAATGTGAGAAATCTTAAGTTCAATTCCCGTTAGGTGTTAACAACCATGAAGTGGCCACGCTAATTTTCTAAAAACTGAAGGTTTTACCCGGTCTAAATCTATGTAATGGTGGGTTCAAACCTTGTGAATTTGTAGGCCAAATAGCTAGAAACCATGCTGGTTAACCCAAAAAAACTTGTCTAGTCATGTCTATACGTTCAAATACTATCACAAATATATATATGAGTAAGGATCCAGTGAGAAGAAACTTAAAATGAGAAGGATGAGAAATAATTATAACCATATATTTGCGATGCATCGACTTGATTTAGATGCATCTTTATTCATTTAGATGCATCATAATTAGTTTCGAAAGTGATTCTGAAGTGAAAACGATGCAAGTAGTACTAACAAAAAATTTGACCCGCAGAGGATGAAAATGTATAGGATTCGTCTAACTTGATGAAATTCATCTAATATATGTATGTGCATCTAATTTTTTGCTAGAAAATATGTTATGGTGCATCTAAAAGATTAGGGATGCATGTAATCCAAGTCGATGCATCTCAAATGCATGATTATAGTTATTTCTCATCCTTCTCATTTTAACTTTTCTTCTCATTTGATCCTAAGTCATATATATATTTCTAACATTCTTAATATTTGTATAGACGTGTTATATTTGCTTGTTTCTAAATACTACTATTATTTTATATGAATTTTAAAATGGATAAAAAGTACATCATTTTGGGTTTATAGTGCTGGATTAATTGATACTCTATGATTGAGTATTTATGAAAAGTAAACATCGATGGAATTTAAACGTATGCAAGTGCTTCTCCTGGGTTTATATCACACTTTTGGCAACCTTGGTAGTTACTAAATTTTAGAAAGTTTGGCTTTGGTCTAATTTTGATGTCTAGCTTGATGAGAAAAACTTTGTTAGAAGTGGCCGGCCAGGGCATTTTTGGTTTTACTCCATGGAAATTTTTTAATTTGTGTCGTGCAGACAAAAGATTAGAAGTATTAAATCAACTCAATTATCATATTTACATGATGGTAATTTATTTCCGTAATTTGTGATATTTACCCTATTTATTTTTTACTCTTTTATGAATAAAAACATTTAAAGAAATAAATATGTTCATTAAACACTTCCAACATTGTGTCAAAAGAGCTATGATTGGGAGGCCTAATAATATGCCTAAACTGATGTGGCATCATTTTGATGGTTGGAGTTAAGGGACCCACTTTTTCACAAACCATTGGGATAATGCTACATATGTTTAGGCCTAAATTTAGGCACATATGTTAGGTCTCCCAATCATTTTCCGTGTCAAAATGGGACAAGTTAGAGAAAGTGATAAAACACAAATAAACTTAGAAACAACACAAAATAAAGCAATTATTAAAAACAACTAACATTTAAATATGATAATTTGAGTTCATTTGACAAATAGAAACATGTTCCATCAAGAAATAAGTTAGAGTAATATTTATTTTCGAATCTGAAATTTGAAAAGATATACATATGTATTTCGTTTGGAACTTTAAGCTTTTTGTTACAAAAATAATCTCTTCAAAAACAAGTAGCTCTGTTTGGATACATCAACTTAAAGCTTTTATTTTTTAAACAAGTAGCTCCAAAATGAAAAGATGATTCGTGAATCTTTTAAAATATTTCGGAGCTGTTAAAACGTAAAACTAATGTTAACAGCTTATAATAACATTTAATAACTAATTTACCAAACACTTTTATTAAAAAAAATAAAAATAAATAAAAATACTACTTGTAGCTCATGTTAATAAATTTGCAGTTTGCAGCTTATAGTTTATGGCTTATAGCATACAGCTTACAACCAATTTTTGCCAAACATGCCCATAGTCTAAATAGAATTTTTTGATCTCTAATGACACAGTATTTTCTTCATACGGACATCTGCTAAACAAAGTCATGTCTATTTGGAAATTTATTATTGTATTTTATGGAACCACCCATGGAAAAAAAAAATACATCCACCAAGTTTCCAAAAACGAATAAGCCATTTGTTTTGAGAATTTGGGCTACCTAACAATCTGTATAGTAAACTATAACCCATTAGAATCTGTTGAGATTTATAATCAAAGAGCTTATTTTTTAATCTGATACTGCTTATTGTATTGCAGATTATCATGTTTTTAGCTTAATTATTGTTGAGATGTTAAGAAGATGGATGTTAAAGCCCTATGAACCTTGAGGAACTTGAAGTATAAGTATATTAAAGCTATGGCAGACTTTGGATCTGTTCTAGAAATATTGATAAAGATGAGGGTGCAATGTTAAACTTGTGTGGCTATATATAGAGAAAGACAAAAGTCTTTCTCATATATCTGATTACGATTCTCTCTCTCAATATTCATCTCTCTAAAATACTCTCTTGTAAACCCTAATCGTGTTCCTGATTCTCTTGATCAAAACATTTGTTACTGATTGTTCTGGTATATATTGTAATATTTGATTGAGATCAAATATTGTGTTGTTGATTGATACTGTTTGAGAATAGTTATCTAGTGGTTGTAAACTTGTTTTCTGAGTAATAAAAAGTGTTTTGTTATCATCTGAATCTATTTTTCTTCATGGTATCTGAGCCACGTTGCTCTGAAAATCGTTTTTGAAAAATTAGGGTTTTGTTAAAATTTGGGATTTTTTAATTCGTAAGTTGATTTGTCAATTAGCTTGTGTTAATTCATAGATCTTGTGGTTGACTTCATTAATCTTTAAGTTTTTTGATAAACGCCTAATTTTTGAAAAAATTAGGGTTTGGTGAAATTTAGGGTTTTTGTGATTAAAGGCTTCTATGATCGATTAAGATTGGTTAATTGATAGATCTGGTGATTTGGTTAAGATTGAAAGTGGTTATGGTGATTTACCATAGTTATAAAAATTAGGGTTTGTTGGTTCTTGGATCGTGGTTCTGGATTCTTGCTGTATATTTGCAATATCCCTAGTGTAACACCCCGACCCGACAAGGGTAAAGATATCACAATACGGTTTCATATCAGAACTTTAACTAATGTACAAAAGCGGAAGCCTTTACAAAAACTTACAAAAGATAGTATAAATAACTAATCTTCCAAATAAATCTAAGATCTCTATGGTAAAGTCTTGCTCTCAGCTCTACTCTCAACCCAGATCAGCTATCCCATAAGCTTATCTTGAACGCTTAATACCTGCCGCAGGAAAAGAAAAGTGCGGCTGAGCTTACAAAGCCCAGTGAACGGATATAACGAAAACAAAACTAAACAGAACAAATATACGAATAACGAAATCAAAATAAAATAATGACGAAGGATCTTTTAGAATTCTGCGGAAGCACAAATATACAGAAATCCAAACAACCACATAACAGTTTAGACATCACATAGCACATCAAAGACACAGAAACAAACACATCAGAACAACCAAACACTTAGCATATCAAGAATAACATATTACGTATAAGCCAAACGGAAAGTCTAAAAACTAACAGAAACTGTTCCAGAAAATAAACATGGCATTCATACAAATCAACTAATCAACATTTAAAGCACTTAATTCAATATTATAGCAGCGGAAATAGCAAACAGGTCATGGCAGACAATATAGCAAAACCAGTTCTCATATCCTAACCTTAGCAGATTTTAAACATGGCAGGTCACTTATGCAGACAGATAATTAACCTTCAAAACACTCAATTATACATTAGCACATTCATCTCGTAGATCAACGTATTCACGTAACAATAACAAATCATAATATCAGATATACGAATCATATTTTAACGTATTAATTCTGTCCTAGCATGACAACTAATAATCACATAAACAGATACATCATAAGCACATTCACAAACATATCATATCAGAAATATCTTTCTTCTTCAAAAGTAACTTCAGAAAATAAATGTACATATATGGAGTAGCTAGCTCCCAGAATTTTGTGAAGACGCGTATTGCACACGACATCATTCACCAGATAACATATCGGATAACAGATCAGATCTAGGATGCATCCATACGCCCCTTCCTACATATTCAAAAATATGCTTCACCATCCAGAGACGTGGCAGAACATCACTCTACTGCCCTAGAGTCATATCAGAGGTGCATCACTGATACGGACATGGAACCCCCATGACTAGTTAAATTTTTGGTTATAGTCAACCAACTTAAGTCAAACAGATTTCAGATATAGCACAGATCATATTCAACACAAGGTCACAGAATCATATCAGACAGTTCATATCATAAGGTTCATATTCAGATAGACAGACATCATAAATTCATATCATAGTAGCATATCATATATTCATAAACAGAAGTTCATAACCAGAGATTTATAATCATAAGTTCATAATCCAATATAGTAGGGCTCAACAAATGTATATAACAAAGTCTTCCTAACATAAGTTCACATCAGATATTGCATAGTTCACTAGAACATAGTTCAGATAAGTAACAGATCAAACATTCAGAGAAGGGTTCATAGCAATGGCATTGGGAATCCTAATAAACATAAGAGACATGATGAAGAAGGAAAACATGAGGGACCTTTACTGAAAAGGTCAGAACTCATGTACGATAACACAAGTGTCTTAAAGTAAGACAGAATATCCGTACCTTAAAGCAAATGAGAAGAAAAGCAACAAATGAACGAATACGAAGATGTAACTTCGCGTCTCCTCCAACGAATCTACACGGATTATGATTATTTAATACTTATTAGTATAACGGATTAATCTCATTAATGCTCTTAGGGTTGTCAGATTATTTCCATTTTTAGTGACAGACGAAATTACAATGTTTTAGAGTCTTAATCATTAATTTGTTTAACTTATGGGTTGCAAATGACAAACGGTGAACTTAAGGGTTTAATATGATAAATATCTTAGTTAAGAGCTTATATGATCATCTTTTAAAGTATAGGGTTTACAAATGTCAAAGACGGATTTTAAGACTCTCTTTCAAAGTAGTTTACATAATTTATAACTCACATGAAATAACGAAATTACACACCTAGCTTTTAACCCTAATCATTCCCTATTTAGGTTCTAGGGTTTCCATACTTTTAACATCATTTATTACGCATTCAATTAACATGTTACTTCCTTTTAATGATTTCCACTTTGACCTAGAACGTATATGGAAACAAACCGAAGTTACCTCAAAACTCATGCATGTCCTTACGTAATTCATTTACACATGTTGACCCATAGTTACCCAAAATTACATGTTGCACCTTTAACATCTTTAATTATACGATCTAACCTTCTATTTTCATATTTTACACTTTTAGCCCAAAGGTTTTAGAATTTACAAAACATACCCTTTTAGTTAAATAAAATTCGAATAGCCCTCTAAATATCCAAAATCACACGTTTAACCCCCACACTTATTTTATACGTTTAGTACATGTCTTTTACTGTTTTTCAAAAATAACCTTTAAGTTTCAATATTTACAAAATCAACCCAAACCTTTTTATTTAGAACCGATTAGGCATAATTCAAAAGCAAGCCCTAAACCTAGGTTACACCAATCATTAACTCATCATTACCACTGCATTTATGACCCTTAATGACAACAAGAAAACCCTAGCTCATGCAAACCCTAAGCGTCCCTTTTTAAAACCTTTCCTTTTTATGCGTTTTCGAACAAGAAAAACCCAAAACAATTCACATAAGCATCGAATTCATGTTTATGTATTTTATTCAGGTATTATAACATGTAACAACTTCTGGAAAAATCAATTCATGATCTCTAAAAATATTATAAGCTCAATCGTTATTTATATACGCTTTTAGGGTTTTAGGTTTCAAATAATTTCATACGACTTATAAATCATGCATGGCTAATTTTTATGTGTTATATACGACTTGTAGGACTGAATTCAACATTAGGAACATACCCTTGATGAGCTTGAATCGATAGAACAAGAAGACACAAAAACCTCCTTTTGTCGAAACCCTAATCTTCTCAAAAACTCACAACGATTACCACAGCAACTCTGGAACTCAAACACTATTTTTACCACCTTCTATACCTTGAATCTCGTCCAAGAAAAATGGTCTCAAGCTCTGGAAACTAGAAGTCGATTTGTGAAGGGTTTTTAGGTCGGTTTTAGGGTTATCGGCAATAAAGGATTTATGGGAACCGAATTTTATATATATACTTGAGCTATTATTTTTCTTGTGGGCTTTATAATACATTGGACTTAAAATAAATGGTCTTTTAATAATATAAATTATATTGGGCTTTTATTTAGTTTTATTTCTTTTATAAAGTTAATTAAATATTTTCGGTTAATATGTAAAATACAAAACTAGTTTTTATAAAATCATAAACTATAAAAACTACCTTTACAAGGTGTTTAATATTTATTTAGGTCATGTGGGATATTTCTTAAAATTCTCTGAATTTACATATCTTATTTGGTATTCTTTTGAATTAATTATTCATACTTTTAATTGTAGGGTTATTTTGGTCTTTTTGTGAATTTTAGAAATTCAGGTATTACAATTCTTCCCCTCTAAAAGAAAATTTCGTCCTCGAAATTGAACAAGACGGAACAGAACAGAAAACGAATTGGATTTCAGAACTTCTAGGAAGATAACGAACGTTAATCTTATCTCGAAACAAATGAATTTCTTATCAGAATATTCAAACTCAAACTTATTAAGAAATCATATCAATAGTCGAATACTTATATTAGATGATTATACTCTCATCGGAATAATGGCGGAGAACAAATGAGACGCAGAAAGTCAAATGACAAATTCTAACTTATTCAGATATCAAATGATGAGGACATCAAATGCATAGACGGAATAAATACTATCGGCCTCAATAATCGCAGAAATATGGGGAGACATATAAGGTTAAGGTAGTCATAGCAATCTATAGGTTCACGCACATCATAACAACCTCGGATTCTAAGCGTACAAAAACTTATACGTAACAAATATCGACGAAATCTCACAAATAGGTACGGAATTCAAACGAACATGAGAAGTGCCAAATAACAGATGCAAGTCAAAGTCTATCACACATCAATCACAGGCATTTCCTAGACGTCGTATACCTTCAATAAGTTCAGATTATGTGATCTCGGTATTATTACGTTGATCAGGCGTCATAATACTTGCATCACATAACAAGTTCTTATTGTCATTATATTCGGTCTCGGGTCATGACAAAACACATAACAAATATCAAAACAAAACATACCACATAACAGATAACACACAGATAGCAAGTAACATACTATAACAAACCAGATACACATGAGTATACCATCATGATGGCCATACTTCATACAAGCGGTAATTAAACAACAACACTAAGAGAATAAATAGCAAACGAAACTTATGAGGACTAACGGAAACTTAGCGAATCTATAAGAAAGAACAACAGCAGACAGAAATTATACTTTCAAAATCTTGTTTTGTTTCCATCAATCAAACAAAATTCGCAGAATCGTCTACAGATGAACTTCCAAAACAAAACCTTAAAATCCCAGATTCAAACGTCAAAATGAAAACAAAAGGGCCTAGCTCAAAATCAAACGTCAGAAAATTCTCATAACGAGAGTAACACATCAGAAACGAAACTCCTATTCTTGTGTCGGATTGAACCTACTAGTGGCCGTAGACTCCGTTTCCGACTCCACCTCGTACTCTTCCTTAGATTCCTCTTCTTCCTCCTCCTCCTCGCTTATCCATCCGTTCTTGTTTCCTTCAGGCTGTGGTAGGAAACGACTAGCAAAGCCACCTTTACGCTTCCTTTCTTCCTCCTCTGGCACACGATCCACGAAGGCATACAGATCGCGACTCTCAGCTCGTCCTACTCCTTCATCCTCAACGAACTTGGGACACCTATCATGATATGTAGTAGTGAAACCTTCGTTGTCAACCACCTTAGTTTCATATTCTTCCACCACTTCTCCGTCAATGGTCCTCAAAGTCAGCTTCTCCTCGATGGTACATGGCCACATATAGGCCGGAACTTTTATCCTCTTATTAGTTCTCTTCACTTTACCATACCTCGTGCAGCCCTTAGCAATGATAACGGCCCACTTCGTCTTCTCCTTATGTTGCCTAGCCGGTCCTCGATTACTCCTATCAGATGAACTAACGCGACGGGGAATAACCATCTAAAAGAAATTCCAACTATCAGCAAAACTTAAATACGATAGGGTACGCAAAGAAGTACGCAGAAAGGAAAATCCTAAATCTACCCACTTCTCACAGGTCATAGCCTAAGCTCTAAGGGTCCTAAAACCTAGAGCTCTGATACCATAAATTGTAACACCCCGACCCGACAAGGGTAAAGATATCACAATACGGTTTCATATCAGAACTTTAACTAATGTACAAAAGCGGAAGCCTTTACAAAAACTTACAAAAGATAGTATAAATAACTAATCTTCCAAATAAATCTAAGATCTCTATGGTAAAGTCTTGCTCTCAGCTCTACTCTCAACCCAGATCAGCTATCCCATAAGCTTATCTTGAACGCTTAATACCTACCGCAGGAAAAGAAAAGTGCGGCTGAGCTTACAAAGCCCAGTGAACGGATATAACGAAAACAAAACTAAACAGAACAAATATACGAATAACGAAATCAAAATAAAATAATGACGAAGGATCTTTTAGAATTCTGCGGAAGCACAAATATACAGAAATCCAAACAACCACATAACAGTTTAGACATCACATAGCACATCAAAGACACAGAAACAAACACATCAGAACAACCAAACACTTAGCATATCAAGAATAACATATTACATATAAGCCAAACGGAAAGTCTAAAAACTAACAGAAACTGTTCCAGAAAATAAACATGGCATTCATACAAATCAACTAATCAACATTTAAAGCACTTAATTCAATATTATAGCAGCGGAAATAGCAAACAGGTCATGGCAGACAATATAGCAAAACCAGTTCTCATATCCTAACCTTAGCAGATTTTAAACATGGCAGGTCACTTATGCAGACAGATAATTAACCTTCAAAACACTCAATTATACATTAGCACATTCATCTCGTAGATCGACGTATTCACGTAACAATAACAAATCATAATATCAGATATACGAATCATATTTTAACGTATTAATTCTGTCCTAGCATGACAACTAATAATCACATAAACAGATACATCATAAGCACATTCACAAACATATCATATCAGAAATATCTTTCTTCTTCAAAAGTAACTTCAGAAAATAAATGTACATATATGGAGTAGCTAGCTCCCAGAATTTTGTGAAGACGCGTATTGCACACGACATCATTCACCAGATAACATATCGGATAACAGATCAGATCTAGGATGCATCCATACGCCCCTTCCTACATATTCAAAAATATGCTTCACCATCCAGAGACGTGGCAGAACATCACTCTACTGCCCTAGAGTCATATCAGAGGTGCATCACTGATACGGACATGGAACCCCCATGACTAGTTAAATTTTTGGTTATAGTCAACCAACTTAAGTCAAACAGATTTTAGATATAGCACAGATCATATTCAACACAAGGTCACAGAATCATATCAGACAGTTCATATCATAAGGTTCATATTCAGATAGACAGACATCATAAATTCATATCATAGTAGCATATCATATATTCATAAACAGAAGTTCATAACCAGAGATTTATAATCATAAGTTCATAATCCAATATAGTAGGGCTCAACAAATGTATATAACAAAGTCTTCCTAACATAAGTTCACATCAGATATTGCATAGTTCACTAGAACATAGTTCAGATAAGTAACATATCAAACATTCAGAGAAGGGTTCATAGCAATGGCATTGGGAATCCTAATAAACATAAGAGACATGATGAAGAAGGAAAACATGAGGGACCTTTACTGAAAAGGTCAGAACTCATGTACGATAACACAAGTGTCTTAAAGTAAGACAGAATATCCGTACCTTAAAGCAAATGAGAAGAAAAGCAACAAATGAACGAATACGAAGATGTAACTTCGCGTCTCCTCCAACGAATCTACAAGGATTATGATTATTTAATACTTATTAGTATAACGGATTAATCTCATTAATGCTCTTAGGGTTGTCAGATTATTTCCATTTTTAGTGACAGACGAAATTACAATGTTTTAGAGTCTTAATCATTAATTTGTTTAACTTATGGGTTGCAAATGACAAACGGTGAACTTAAGGGTTTAATATGATAAATATCTTAGTTAAGAGCTTATATGATCATCTTTTAAAGTATAGGGTTTACAAATGTCAAAGACGGATTTTAAGACTCTCTTTCAAAGTAGTTTACATAATTTATAACTCACATGAAATAACGAAATTACACACCTAGCTTTTAACCCTAATCATTCCCTATTTAGGTTCTAGGGTTTCCATACTTTTAGCATCATTTATTACGCATTCAATTAACATGTTACTTCCTTTTAATGATTTCCACTTTGACCTAGAACGTATATGGAAACAAACCGAAGTTACCTCAAAACTCATGCATGTCCTTACGTAATTCATTTACACATGTTGACCCATAGTTACCCAAAATTACATGTTGCACCTTTAACATCTTTAACTATACGATCTAACCTTCTATTTTCATATTTTACACTTTTAGCCCAAAGGTTTTAGAATTTACAAAACATACCCTTTTAGTTAAATAAAATTCGAATAGCCCTCTAAATATCCAAAATCACACGTTTAACCCCCACACTTATTTTATACGTTTAGTACATGTCTTTTACTGTTTTTCAAAAATAACCTTTAAGTTTCAATATTTACAAAATCAACCCAAACCTTTTTATTTAGAACCGATTAGGCATAATTCAAAAGCAAGCCCTAAACCTAGGTTACACCAATCATTAACTCATCATTACCACTGAATTTATGACCCTTAATAACAACAAGAAAACCCTAGCTCATGCAAACCCTAAGCGTCCCTTTTTAAAACCTTTCCTTTTTATGCGTTTTCGAACAAGAAAAACCCAAAACAATTCACATAAGCATCGAATTCATGTTTATGTATTTTATTCAGGTATTATAACATGTAACAACTTCTGGAAAAATCAATTCATGATCTCTAAAAATATTATAAGCTCAATCGTTATTTATATACGCTTTTAGGGTTTTAGGTTTCAAATAATTTCATACGACTTATAAATCATGCATGGCTAATTTTTATGTGTTATATACGACTTGTAGGACTGAATTCAACATTAGGAACATACCCTTGATGAGCTTGAATCGATAGAACAAGAAGACACAAAAACCTCCTTTTGTCGAAACCCTAATCTTCTCAAAAACTCACAACGATTACCACAGCAACTCTGGAACTCAAACACTATTTTTCCTACCTTCTATACCTTGAATCTCGTCCAAGAAAAATGGTCTCAAGCTCTGGAAACTAGAAGTCGATTTGTGAAGGGTTTTTAGGTCGGTTTTAGGGTTATCGGCAATAAAGGATTTATGGGAACCGAATTTTATATATATACTTGAGCTATTATTTTTCTTGTGGGCTTTATAATACATTGGACTTAAAATAAATGGTCTTTTAATAATATAAATTATATTGGGCTTTTATTTAGTTTTATTTCTTTTATAAAGTTAATTAAATATTTTCGGTTAATATGTAAAATACAAAACTAGTTTTTATAAAATCATAAACTATAAAAACTACCTTTACAAGGTGTTTAATATTTATTTAGGTCATGTGGGATATTTCTTAAAATTCTCTGAATTTACATATCTTATTTGGTATTCTTTTGAATTAATTATTCATACTTTTAATTGTAGGGTTATTTTGGTCTTTTTTGAATTTTAGAAATTCAGGTATTACACCTAGACTAAGTGAATCTAGGGTATAGTAGGTCTGTTATTCCGCTGCTGATTGTTTCTTGTGTGCTCTGTAACACCTCTCTCACTCTTCTTTTTAATTGCTATTCTTATTTTCGGTTTAGATTGCCGGAGGATAGGAGGTATCTTTTTTAAAAGTCATAACTCTTTTGTTCAAAGTTCTCTTTCTTATTATGACTGGCACTGCAGGCTTGGTCACCCTGCAGACCCTGTTCTAAATGTTTTAAAATCTGATTTGAAGTTTAATTCAAAAGATCAAAATTTGATTTGTGAAACTTGTCAAAGGGCTAAGCAAACTAGAGAACCTTTTCCTTTAAGTGATCATACTTCAACTGTTTTAGGTGAACTTGTTCTTTTAGATCTTTGGGGGCCTTATAAGGTTGCTAGTAAAGAAGGTTATAAATATTTTTTGACTATTTTGGATGATTACACTAGGGCTGTTTGGGTATACTTACTTAAAAAACCAAAGATGAAATTGTTCACTATATCACTGTCGTTTACAATATGATTGCAACTCAGTTTGATGAAAAAATTAAGAATTTCAGAAGTGATAATGGTACTGAATTTGTTAACCATTCTTTTTCAAAGTTATGTGAGGAAAAAGGTATTACCCATCAGACCTTTTGTGCATACAGTCCATAGCAAAATGGTATTGCTGAAAGGAAACATAGGCATCTCTTGAATGTAGCTAGATCCCTTCTGTTTCAGGGGGAATTCCTCTTAAGTTTTGGATTAATGTGTTCTAACTGCTACTTTTCTTATTAACAGACTGCCTTCCTCTGTGCTTAATGGGAAATCTCCTTTTGAGATGATATATAATAAGAAACCTACTTTCTGTGATTTAAGGATGTTTGGTTGTTTATGTTTTGCTACTGTTGTTAATAATCATGATAAATTGAGTAGCAGATCTGAAAAATGTGTAATGATGGGGTATTCTAATTCTAAAAAGGGATATAGGTTATATAGTCTTGATAAGCATCAGTTCATCTTTTCTAGAGATTTTAAATTTTTTGAGTCTATTTTTCCTTTTAAGGAATCTACCGCTGATAAGAACAATAATACTTCTGAAAATGTTTTTCAAGACTTAAATCAGTTGAACTTTTTTGATGTTGAAACCCCTGAACTACCCAATGATGAAAAGAGAGTAGACCTTAATCTGAATAGTGACATTTAGTCACCAAGTGAAGGTAGCTACTCTCCTCTATCTGGTAGAGACCATGTCACTGATCATAACAGTGACAGTGGTGGCTTTGCTGATGAGGATGAGATGGTAACTACACTTGAAGAAAACATTAATTTTGAGGGTAATTTGAACCATGATTCAAATTCTCCAGTTCAGGAAGAAGTACCTTTGAGAAGGTCTTCTAGACCTTCTGTTTTTCCCAGAAATTATAATGATTTTGTTGATGAGTCTAAAGTTAAGTATGATATTGAAAAGTTTGTGAATTATTCTAAGCTTAACTCTAGAAATTATTGTTTTACAGTTCAGTTAAATAAAAGTCATGAACCAAAAAATTATTTTGAAGCTTCTAAATCTATCTATTGGACTGATGCTATGAATAATGAAATTGAGGCTTTATATAGAAATGATACTTTTGAAATCATTGTCTTACCTCCTGGTAGAAAAGCTATAGGAAGTAAATGGGTGTTTAAAATAAAGTATAAGTCTGATGGAGAAACAGATAGATATAAAGCTAGAGTGGTTGCTAAAAGGTATAATAAAAAAGAAGGAGTAGATTATGAGGAAACCTTCTCTCCTGTTGTTAAAATGGTCACTGTTAGATGCTTGCTTAATGTTGCAGTTCAAAATAATTGGCCTATTTTTCAAGATGTTAACAATGCTTTTCTTTATGGTGATCTTGATGAGACAGTATACATGAAATTACCAGAAGGGTTCTTCCATGAAGGTGATAACAGGGTATGCTGGCTAAAAAAATCTTTGTATGGTTTAAAACAAGCTCCTATACAATGTGTTGAAGAAATAAGTTCAAGCTTGTTTTCTAATGTTGGAGGACTGAAAGTGTCACTTTTCATTCTTGGCTTTAGTCTATTACAAGTCTTTGCTGGATATGTCAAGAAGTATAGTTGAGGGGCTGAAGTGAAACATAGGAGCCTATATAATCTCCTTATAATGATTTAGGGTTATGAATCATCTCTCTTAATTTGTTACAATTGTCAATTTCAGGACATTTTACAAACTTTGAAATTTTTACTATTCATCTCGGGAATTTACTATTCATCGGTTACTATTCATCATTTTATTATTCATCCTTTTTGAAGTCGAGTTGATATTTTGAGAGGCTATTTTAAAATTTTACTATTCACAAAACACTATTCATTCCCGGAGAAAAATTTATATTCATGATTTTTATTCATCACTTTTCGTAAACTAGGTTTACGAGTATCAAATTCGCGTAACCGTAAGGGTTAAGCTGCGTATTCATGGAACATCATTGAGAACACTACACATAGACTAGAGTTAGTTTAGATATCATCAGTAACATCATTTTCATATTAGTTTATGCATGGGTTTGCATATTTCATTAACGTATATTTTTCTATTAAATAAACGCTATCGCACGATCATTTATTTTGAATAATTGATCCGACACTTCCAAAAATTATCCTGATATATTTTTATACTCATTTTAAGACTATAAAAATTATATTATTAGTTTACTCGATGTTTTGAATTTATTTTGTATATTAATTGTTATATATATATATATATATATATATATATATATATATATATATATATATATATATATATATATATATATATATATATATATATATATACTACTTATAAAGCATGCATATCCTCAACCAAAACCCAACCCTACATCTTTAAGATTCAGCCACCCGTACCTATTTCCAAGCCTGAATTTACACACACCAAACCAACATCCAACCCTCAAAAATTACAAAACCCACAAAACCAAATAAACCTACCATCCACCTTTTATATTTAACCAAAAAAACACACACCCACACATAAAACACTCTCTAATCTCCCACCTAAAAAATTAAAAATCTCTCATC
This sequence comes from Chrysanthemum seticuspe, assembly GCA_019973895.1. Taxonomy (NCBI): domain Eukaryota; kingdom Viridiplantae; phylum Streptophyta; class Magnoliopsida; order Asterales; family Asteraceae; genus Chrysanthemum; species Chrysanthemum seticuspe. The sequence goes on from BPTQ01000005.1 coordinate 284,430,838, forward strand.
CCACACTGAAAAAGACTCACGCACATATCCTTTCATCTTGACTAAAAAAACTCATCTCACTCTCTCTAAAAAAAAAGACTCAAATCCTTTCTATCTCAAAAAAAAAAAAAAAAAAAAAAAAAACTCTCCAAAAAATAATCACAACTCTCACCCAACCATCCTATGCTGCGACGCCCCACCACCCGACCCCGCCTCCATACGACGCCACGCACCACTGGAACCATCCACTATCAAGTTTTGAGGTATTTTGATAGATCTATGAGTTTTGAAGATTTATTTTATAATCTATACATTTTATTTGCATTATATATAGTTTTTTTTGTAGATCTAATTTTTCTTTTGTAGATCTAGAGTTTTTATTTATAGATCTATATATTTTTTTTGATCTATTGATTTTATTTGTAGATTTATATGTTTTATTTGTAGATCTAACATTTTTTGTATTTTTTTGATAGTGCCGCCTCTTGCAGCCACTTATCGCCGCTTTGCGCTGGTGTAGCCACCACTCTCTTGCCGGAACAAGCTGCAACTGTCGCCGGAAAAAAATTATGGTCGCCGGAATAAGTTGTGCTACTGCCGGAAATAGGTATCTACTTTTTTTTTATGATAGATCTTTACATTTTTTAATAATAGATATGTACTTTTTTTTATAATAGATCTCTACTTTTTTTAATAATAGATTTGTATTTTTTTATAATAGATCTCTACTTTTTTTAATAATGGATTTGTACTTTTTTATAATAGATCTCTACTTTTTTTTTTTGTAATCTTGGCTGCCGGATTCGCATCACCGGGCGGTTGATCTTGCTGCTATAGCCACCTATATATTTTTAGAAAAATTCGCCACCACCCTGGTGAGTTTCATATACTAATTACGTATCTATCATATTTCCAAGGTTTAATAAAAAAAGATATCTAACATTTTTTTACAATTTTCTTTGTAGGATGTCGTCGTAGGGATGACCAGATCTTCGCTGTCATCAAAAGGTGTATGATTTCTTGTGTAAAGATTATTGTGATTAATTTTGTAGACAAATAATTAATATTATTATAGTTTAATGTGTAAATATTGTAATAAAGTTTGTTAATAAATATTGTTACATTTATTGTGTAACTTTGTTGGTAAAATTTGTTATAAAGGTTTATGGGTAAATTTTGTTACTTAGATTTGTTTGTTTATTTTGTTGTGTAAATATGTCAAAATTTTTGCTTTTGCTGTGTCGGAAACTACAGCTGCTGACATCGCGGTGCCGAAAACTGTGGCCTTTGCCGCTTAGTAGAATATGCTGGAAATATGTACAAGATTAATGTTTGATTGTATAATTTTTTGTATAAAATTGTTTGTATGAATTTTTGTACATTGTCATTTTGTAGAATGTGAAAGTTTTTTAATGCAATAGGTAATTTGGTTTTGTAACTTTGTGGTATTATTTGTAATGAAAAATACTCCATAATAGTTGAAAATTAATATTTTCAATGGTTTGGCATTTAAAAAGATTTTGCTACTTTCAACAGTTTTTGAGATTGTTTTGAATAGATTCAAATCTTTTAAATAAATTGTAACTTTTGAATTTAACATTTGAAAATTTTTGATACGTTTCGAAAGGTAAAATATTTTGTTTTTTAAAATTTGAAAAATATCAACTTTTCAAAACTTTGACGTTTTAATTTATTTTTTTATAAAATTTTTGTGGCTTTATCATTTCTTAAAAATGTCATGTCATTTCTCACACTACAAAAGTGCACGTGAGACTACATCGACTAAATTTGAATTTTGAGGAAAAGTTGTGAAATATTTGAATGACTAAATTTAAATTTTGAGGAAAAGTTGTAAATGGTGGGTGACGGGCCTGACACATGATTTTCGATAAGTGCATTGCAAAAGCCTATGGGAGTAAGTTAAGGGTGTGTCTGTTAACAACTAGACAAGGACCCCTCAACAAGAGCAGAATTTTTGTATTGATACATTCACTTTGCATTAAAATAATTATAAAATAGTGCTACTTTCAATTTTTATATATTTCGTTTTCTATCACTTGACCCCGCCATTATTATTATTTGAGGTAATTTTTTTTTTACTTTTGTATCAAAACTGTCTGAGCTTAAAAAAACAAAGTTTAAAATACAATATAACTACTTTAAAGTATCAATTTGTTCTAGGTATCTTTTCATAGTATTTGAGTATTCGTTTTTAATGACAAGTGAGACTATTTAACTTCTATTATTTTTTATACACTATCTCTATTCACTATTGTGCTTCTTAAACGAAAATTGCAACCGAAAGACAAAGGCCTTCTCAATAAGAAAAAAAAGAATTGTCAAAAGCTCTTTAGCATCGCGCCATTATGTGCGAGTCCTTGCTTAAAATCACAAAACTAAACTAGAAATATCGATAATCGACATGAGTGATGCGATGTTATATTTAATTGATTCATATATAAGCAACAAGTGAAAAAACACACAAATCAACACTGCTGCAAGCCGTACATTGTCGAAAACTAGACATCGCTACAACAACATTTTGTCAAAAACTATATACCGCTGCCGCTACACGCGGACACTCGGCTAGAAAGCGCTGCCGCTAGGCACGGGTACTCGCCTAGTATATATATATATATATATATATATATATATATATATATATATATATATATATATATATATATATATATATATATATATATATATATATATATATATATATACACGACGTTTTTCGTAAATTCCATTCGATAATTATATTCACTCAATACTTGTGAGAAATGTATTTTTATAATTTTTATGACTTCGATATATTTTATTTTGTTCCGTTAAAATCGATTTCTAGCTAACGCTACACTTAATAATTATTTATATGTACAAAATACTCAATATACATAACATTATATACATTAAATCATTAAAATACAAAATCTATTTACCCAAAAACCCCCTTGTTGACCTCCCCATATTAGTCATCCATTTTCAATAATCTTGACTTTAATATATGTACACATACGCATTTTTTTTATAGATATTTGTAACATATTAATTTTATACAAATCCAAAACACATAGAAACACATATCAAAAGGTGAAACAAGGCAAGAAAACCCTCTCCTTCTTCTTTGATGGTCGGCCAAGCTAAGAAAACGAGAAGAAACCATAATTTTTTCAAGATCAAGTGTTTATCAAGTTCATTTAGTAATGTATTTCAAGGTTTTGAAATAAAAACCTAAAGATTAATTAAGTTTCTAGTTCCAAAAACTCTTCACCACTTCAAGTAAGCTTCAACTAATTTTTCCTACTCTTTCATACTCATTCTTGATATATTTTTATGATCAAGTACAAAGATATGCAAGTATTATATGTATTCATACCACTTTTACTTGTTTTTATTACTTATTATTAGTATAAACTATCCTATAATTATTCCCATGAAACCTATCATTGTTGATGAAGTTTAGAAACCCATGACACCCTAAGAAGGTGTATGGTAGGTTTAGAATAGTTTTGGTGTTGATTGAAAGGGTTTAGAACAAGTATTACACTAGAAAAATCATTTTCGAAAAAATATAATTAAGGGCTGTCCATTTTCGTAAAATCTGGAAATTTCGACAAGTCATGGATTATTTTGGTTTATATTTTCAGAAAATATACTTTAAAACCAAACCGTGGTCACTTGAACGGGTTAAAACGGATTTATAACGAAGAAGTAACGCTATTTTCAAGTTTTGCGACTAAAACTATTTTTCTGAAAATATATAAGCTGTCAAGGATTTTTCAAGGGGCAAAATAAGTTTTAAGCATTATCTAAATGAGTCGATTTATCAAAAATATATTAGTATGCATTAACACGAAACTAAGGATATATAAAACGTAGAAAACGGACTTATAACGACTAAGTTACACGCATTTTAAATACGGCTATCGTAACTATTTTTCACAAATATTAACACTTACATATTTTACTAGTTCAAAATGGTTATCGCAAGTGACCCTGTTTGGAGCCATTTTTTTCACATCGATAGAATACTTTTGAGAAAACGATGTCTACAAGTGAAAGTGAGTTTGCCTATTATATTTTCCAAAATGTTCAACCGTTTGTCAAACGAAGTTATAACGAATAATATGCGATCACTCAAACTTTTCCGAAAACTACTCATAAACTATAATTTCTTAATAAATCACTAAACGACTATCGTAGGATATTATTTCAACGTAAGTACTTGTAAAGTAATTTATAACTTGATAAGACGTTATAAACTTATTTTCGACGATAAACTCTATTTTCAAATGTACAAGTGGTATGGATATCATATGAGTTTGCATGCACGACATTGTTTCATGGCTTACATTAGAACATATCATTCATATTAGGTTGCAGATAGAGATCGCACCTCATTTCAGTGTATCTACTTTTGTTATCATAATCATTGCATCAGGTGAGTTCGTAGCCCCACTTTTACTCGTTTAATTGTTTTATAAACTCTTTGGGGGAGATACATGCTCAACTACTTGCTTTTACTTTACACTTATATGAACTTAAATAACTCCTGTTTCACTACTTATGCTAGTAAGTAGATTATGCCCGAACTAAATTGATTACTATGTTATGAACACAATTATTTGAACCACTTTCCTTAATTTTGAACCCTTCGACATATATATTTGAACTCTTTTAAATTGATATGGACCTTTTAACATATATTTGAACACTTTGAACTTGATTTGAACCTTTTGACATACAGTTGAACTCTTTTAACTTGTAAAGGACCCTTTTGATATATTTTGAACTTCTTTGACTTGATTTTGAACCCTTTGACTATTTTGAACCTTTCGATATGTTTTGAGCTCTTTAACTGTTTTGAACTTTTGAACTCGACTTAAACTCTTGAACTTAATTACGAACTTTTAAATGGAACACTTGAACTTAATTATGAACTCATGACCTGTTTTGAACTTATTGAACCGTACGTACTATGACCTAAAAGTCTCGCCATTTCGGTGCAGCGTTCTTGACCTAAAAGTCTCCCTATGTGAACGGAGCAACACAAAGTCTCCCCTGTTTGGAGCAGTGCAAAGTCTCCCATGTTCGGAGCGTTCTTAATTGTATATAATAGTTGTATGATGTACTATTCGTACATTCGCATTCTTAGTCTCCCATCAGTAGGTAGTATGGATAGCGCTATTAGAGGTCGGCCAACCTCTCGTTCACTATGTTACGGGACGCATATTATTTATTCTAGGAGCTTTGCCTGGCATACATTATTATACGTGGTGCTATATTGTGAACTATTATGACAACGTATACTTGACTACTAGACATACTACTTTTGGCAGTGGGTTGTGAACACACAGGTTGCAAGTTTTGTATGGGCGGAACTTGGAACTGAGTGGATTTATAATGCTTTGCTTTGTGGACTATTCTCAATGACCAAAAACTTTGCCTTTACTGCATGAACGTTCTTTAAAGGCTTTTCATGATAAACCAAACTCTATGAACTCACTCAACCATTGTGTTGACACTTTTTAGCATGTTTTATCTCAGGTATCTAAGGCATTCACTTCATAGCATGCATGTAGACTTATCATAGAGTCGCGGTGTCGGCGCGTCTCACATATATTTTATGCGCTTAACTATCGTTGATTGTAACAAACTCATTTTGGTACATTGGAAATCTTTTGGGACATATGTTTTGTAAACTCTGATTATTTTACTTAATCAAACGATATTTTCAAAACGACACTTTAGGTCATTCGATATAACTGTAACTTTGATGCTATGACAGTCATCCCCCAGGTATTCCATTTTGCTGCAAAACAGGTAATTTGGGGGTGTGACATATTGGTATCAGAGCAACGGTTATAGAGAACTAGGTTGCATCATTGACCCTAGACTATAACTACATCATCATAGCATCTCATCATATCATTATAAGTGCATACTCATTATACATGCGGTTTTATACGCACATTATGCGAGTTATTTACGTTCATTTTACATAGATGCCTTCGGTTACCCATTTCGTTATCCTTTCTTCAGACTCTAAGGTGGAGGATACCTTGACATCCCCTATCACAATTTTTAACATCAGTTGACTCAACACCAAAAATCATATGAGTCGATTAGTCCAATCATTGCATAGTTCCTCCTAAATTATACATAGCCTGATCACCTATGTCTAATTCAGGAAGAATCATGCAATGAAGGGAGTATCAGTCTTATATGTGTAAGCAATTCAATAATTGAGCCAAATTTTCAAAAGACTTTCTTCAAAACCACTTGTTTCCTAGCTTGATTCTAGTAACAGTTCTTGTCTGATGAGTTGCGAAAATCAAGCTAAGAGTCAAGTTGTTACTCAAACCGATTTAGCCTAATCTCATGACCGTTCTTGTTTAATGAGTTGTGAGATTAAGTAAAAATCGGTTACCTAAAAGTCTTTTGAGGGTTTTGCTCGAGAATGGGAAAGCTTGCCTCATCAAACCTAACCATAAGAGAGCATGTCTTTAGAATGGGAAATGGTCACGATAGCACAAGAACTTACCTAGTTGGTTGAGAAACCCAGATACATGAGCATTGACATAATCACTTAGACTATTCACATGAGCATGAACTTTTAGACCCTTGTCGAGGATCAGACCATAGTTATCAATAATTGAATCACGAGGACGTTATTCCTCTAACATGGGAAGAATGTCACAATTCTCAATTTTAGGTCATTTTACAAACTTTGAAATTTTTACTATTCATCGTTTTTGAAGTCGAGTTGATATTTTGAGAGGCTATTTTAAAATTTCACTATTCACAAAACACTATTCATTCCTGGAGAAAAATTTATATTCATGATTTTTATTCATCACTTTTCGTAAACTAGGTTTACGAGCATCAAATTCGCGTAACCGTAAGGGTTAAGCTGTGTATTCATGGAACATCATTGAGAACACTACACATAGACTAGAGTTAGTCTACATATCATCAGTAACATCATTTTCATATTAGTTTATGAATGGGTTTGCATATTTTATTAACGTATATTTTTCTATTAAATAAAGGCTATCGCACGATCATTTATTTTGAATAATTGATCCGACACTTTCAAAAATTATCCTGATATATTTTTATACTCATTTTAAGACTATAAAAATTATATTATTAGTTTACCCGATGTTTTGAATTTATTTTGTATATAAATTGTTATATATATATATTTACGACGGTTTTCGTAAATTCCATTCGATAATTATTTATTCACTCAATACTTGTGAGAAATGTATTTTTATACTTTTTATGACTTCGATATATTTTATTTTATTCCGTTAAAATCGATTTCTAGCTAACGCTACACTTAATAATTATTTATATGTACCAAATACTCAATATACATAACATTATATACATTAAATCATCAAAATACAAAATCTATTTACCCAAAACCCCCCTTGCCGACCTCCCCATATTAGTCATTCATTTTCAAAAATCTTGACTTTAATATATGTACACATACACATTTTTTAGATAGATATTTGTAACATATTAATTTTATACAAATCCAAAACACATAGAAACACATATCAAAAGGTGAAACAAGGCAAGAAAACCCTCTCCTTCTTCTTTGATGGTCGGTCAAGCTAAGAAAACAAGAAGAAACCATAAATTTTCTAAGATCAAGTGTTTATCAAGTTCATTTAGTAATCTATTTCAAGGTTTTGAAATAAAAACCTAAAGATTAATTAAGTTTCTAGTTCCAAAAACTCTTCACCACTTCAAGTAAGCTTCAACTAATTTTTCCTACTCTTTCATACTCATTCTTTATATATTTTTATGATCTAGTACAAAGATATGCAAGTATTATATGTATTCATACCACTTTTACTTGTTTTTATTACTTATTATTAGTATAAACTATCCTATAATTATTTCCATAAAACTTATCATTTTTGATGAAGTTTAGGAACCCATAACACCCTAAGAAGGTGTATGGTAGGTTTAGAATAGTTTTGGTGTTGATTGGAAGGGTTTAGAACAAGTATTACACTAGAAAAATCATTTTCGACAAAATATAATTAAGGGCTGTCCATTTTCGTAAAATCTGGAAATTTCAACACTTCATGGATTCTTTTGGTTTATATTTTCAGAAAATAGACTTAAAACGAAACCGTGGTCGCTTGAACGGGTTAAAACGGATTTATAACGAAGAAGTTACGCTATTTTCAAGTTTTGCGACTAAAACTAATTTTCTGAAAATATACAAGCTGTCAAGGATTTTTCAAAGGGCAAAATAAGTTTTAAGCATTATCTAAATGAGTCGATTTATCGAAAATATATTATTATACATTAACACGAAACTAAGGATATATAAAACGTAGAAAACGGACTTATAACGACTAAGTTACACGCATTTTAAATATGGCTATCGTAACTATTTTTCACAAATATTAACACTTACATATTTTACTAGTTCAAAATGGTTATCGCAAGTGACCCTGTTTGGAGCCATTTTTTTCACATCGATAGAATACTTTTTAGAAAACGATGTCTACAAGTGAAAGTGAGTTTGCCTATTCTATTTTCCAAAATGTTCAACCGTTTGTCAAACGAAGTTATAACGAATAATATGCGATCACTCAAACTTTTCTGAAAACTACTCATAAACTATAATTTCTTAATAAATCACTAAACGACTATCGTAGGATATTATTTCAACGTAAGTACTTGTAAAGTAATTTATAACTTGATAAGACGTTATAAACTTATTTTCGACGATAAACTCTATTTTCAAATGTACAAGTCGTATAGATATCATATGAGTTTGCATGCACGACATTGTTTCATGGCTTACATTAGAACATATCATTCATATTAGGTTGCAGATAGAGATCGCACCTCATTTCAGTGTATCTACTTTTGTCATCATAATCATTGCATCAGGTGAGGTCGTAGCCCCACTTTTACTCGTTTAATTGTTTTATAAACTCTTTGGGGGAGATACATGCTCAACTACTTGCTTTTACTTTACACTTATATGAACTTAAATAACTCCTGTTTCACTACTTATGCTAGTAAGTAGATTATGCCCGAACTAAATTGATTACTATGTTATGAACACAATTATTTGAACCACTTTCCTTGATTTTGAACCCTTCGACATATATATTTGAACTCTTTTAAATTGATATGGACCTTTTAACATATATTTGAACACTTTGAACTTGATTTGAACCTTTTGACATATAGTTGAACTCTTTTAACTTGTAAAGGACCCTTTTGATATATTTTGAACTTCTTTGACTTGATTTTGAACCCTTTGACTATTTTGAACCTTTCGATATGTTTTGAGCTCTTTGACTGTTTTGAACTTTTGAACTCGACCTAAACTCTTGAACTTAATTACGAACTTTTAAATGGAACACTTGAACTTAATTATGAACTCATGACCTGTTTTGAACTTATTGAACCGTACGTACTATGACCTAAAAGTCTTGCCGTTTCGGTGGAGCGTTCTTGTAATACCTGAATTTCTAAAATTCACAAAAAGACCAAAATAACCCTACAATTAAAAGTATGAATAATTAATTCAAAAGAATACCAAATAAGATATGTAAATTCAGAGAATTTTAAGAAATATCCCACATGACCTAAATAAATATTAAACACCTTGTAAAGGTAGTTTTTATAGTTTATGATTTTATAAAAACTATTTTTGTATTTTACATATTAACCGAAAATATTTAATTAACTTTATAAAAGAAATAAAACTAAATAAAAGCCCAATATAATTTATATTATTAAAAGACCATTTATTTTAAGTCCAATGTATTATAAAGCCCACAAGAAAAATAATAGCTCAAGTATATATATAAAATTCGGTTCCCATAAATCCATTATTGCCGATAACCCTAAAACCGACCTAAAAACCCCTAACAAATCGACTTCTAGTTTCCAGAGCTTGAGACCATTTTTTTCTTGGACGAGATTCAAGGTATAGAAGGTGGGAAAAATAGTGTTTGAGTTCCAGAGTTGCTGTGGTAATCGTTGTGAGTTTTTGAGAAGATTAGGGTTTCGACAAAAGGAGGTTTTTGTGCTTCTTTTGTTCTAACGATTCAAGCTCATCAAGGGTAAGTTCCTAATGTTGATTTCAGTCCTATAAGTCGTATATAACACATAAAAATTAGCCATGCATGATTTATAAGTCGTATGAAATTATTTGAAACCTAAAACCCTAAAAGCGTATATAAATAACGATTGAGCTTATAATATTTTTAGAGATCATGAATTGATTTTTCCAGAAGTTGTTACATGTTATAAGACCTGAATAAAATGCTTAATCATGAATTCGAAGCTTGTGTGGATTGTCTTGGGTTTTTCTTGTTCGAAAACGCATAAAAAGGAAAGGTTTTAAAAAGGGACGCTTAGGGTTTGCATGAGCTAGGGTTTTCTTGTTGTCATTAAGGGTCATAAATGCAGTGGTAATGATGAGTTAATGATTGGTGTAACCTAGGTTTAGGGCTTGCTTTTGAATTATGCCTAATCGGTTCTAAATAAAAAGGTTTGGGTTGATTTTGTAAATATTGAAACTTAAAGGTTATTTTTGAAAAACAGTAAAAGACATGTACTAAACGTATAAAATAAGTGTGGGGGTTAAACGTGTGATTTTGGATATTTAGAGGGCTATTCGAATTTTATTTAACTAAAAGGGTATGTTTTGTAAATTCTAAAACCTTTGGGCTAAAAGTGTAAAATATGAAAATAGAAGGTTAGATCGTATAATTAAAGATGTTAAAGGTGCAACATGTAATTTTGGGTAACTATGGGTCAACATGTGTAAATGAATTACGTAAGGACATGCATGAGTTTTGAGGTAACTTCGGTTTGTTTCCATATACGTTCTAGGTCAAAGTGGAAATCATTAAAAGGAAGTAACATGTTAATTGAATGCGTAATAAATGATGTTAAAAGTATGGAAACCCTAGAACCTAAATAGGGAATGATTAGGGTTAAAAGCTAGGTGTGTAATTTCGTTATTTCATGTGAGTTATAAATTATGTAAACTACTTTGAAAGAGAGTCTTAAAATCCGTCTTTGACATTTGTAAACCCTATACTTTAAAAGATGATCATATAAGCTCTTAACTAAGATATTTATCATATTAAACCCTTAAGTTCACCGTTTGTCATTTGCAACCCATAAGTTAAACAAATTAATGATTAAGACTCTAAAACATTGTAATTTCGTCTGTCACTAAAAATGGAAATAATCTGACAACCCTAAGAGCATTAATGAGATTAATCCGTTATACTAATAAGTATTAAATAATCATAATCCGTGTAGATTCGTTGGAGGAGACGCGACGTTACATCTTCGTATTCGTTCATTTGTTGCTTTTCTTCTCATTTTCTTTAAGGTACGGATATTCTGTCTTACTTTAAGACACTTGTGTTATCGTACATGAGTTCTGACCTTTTCAGTAAAGGTCCCTCATGTTTTCCTTCTTCATCATGTCTCTTATGTTTATTAGGATTCCCAATGCCATTGCTATGAACCCTTCTCTGAATGTTTGATCTGTTACTTATCTGAACTATGTTCTAGTGAACTATGCAATATCTGATGTGAACTTATGTTAGGAAGACTTTGTTATATACATTTGTTGAGCCCTACTATATTGGATTATGAACTTATGATTATAAATCTCTGGTTATGAACTTCTGTTTATGAATATATGATATGCTACTATGATATGAATTTATGATGTCTGTCTATCTGAATATGAACCTTATGATATGAACTGTCTGATATGATTCTGTGACCTTGTGTTGAATATGATCTGTGCTATATCTGAAATCTGTTTGACTTAAGTTGGTTGACTATAACCAAAAATTTAACTAGTCATGGGGGTTCCATGTCCGTATCAGTGATGCACCTCTGATATGACTCTAGGGCAGTAGAGTGATGTTCTGCCACGTCTCTGGATGGTGAAGCATATTTTTGAATATGTAGGAAGGGGCGTATGGATGCATCCTAGATCTGATCTGTTATCCGATATGTTATCTGGTGAATGATGTCGTGTGCAATACGCGTCTTCACAAAATTCTGGGAGCTAGCTACTCCATATATGTACATTTATTTTCTGAAGTTACTTTTGAAGAAGAAAGATATTTCTGATATGATATGTTTGTGAATGTGCTTATGATGTATCTGTTTATGTGATTATTAGTTGTCATGCTAGGACAGAATTAATACGTTAAAATATGATTCGTATATCTGATATTATGATTTGTTATTGTTACGTGAATACGTTGATCTACGAGATGAATGTGCTAATGTATAATTGAGTGTTTTGAAGGTTAATTATCTGTCTGCATAAGTGACCTGCCATGTTTAAAATCTGCTAAGGTTAGGATATGAGAACTGGTTTTGCTATATTGTCTGCCATGACCTGTTTGCTATTTCCGCTGCTATAATATTGAATTAAGTGCTTTAAATGTTGATTAGTTGATTTTTATGAATGCCATGTTTATTTACTAGGAACTGTTTCTGTTAGTTTTGAGACTTTCCGTTTGGTTTATACGTAATCTGTTATTGTTGATATGATTAAGTGTTGGGTTATTCTGATTTCGGTTGCGTTTATGTCTTTGATGTGCTATGTGATGTCTGAACTGTTATGTGGTCGTTTGGATTTCTATATATGTGTGCTTCCGCAGAATTCTAAAAGATCTTTCGTCATTATTTCATTTTATTTTCGTTATTCGTATATTTGTTCTGTTTAGTTTTGTTTTCGTTATATCCGTTCACTGGGCTTTGTAAGCTCAGCCGCACTTTTCTTTTCCTGCGGCAGGTATTAAGCGTTCAAGATAAGCTTATGGGATAGCTGATCTGGGTTGAGAGTAGAGCTGAGAGCAAGACTTTACCATAGAGATCTTAGATTTATTTTGAAGATTAGTTATTTATACTATCTTTTGTAAGTTTTTGTAAAGGCTTCCGCTTTTGTACATTAGTTAAAGTTCTGATATGAAACCGTATTGTGATATCTTTACCCTTGTCGGGTCGGGGTGTTACAATTTATGGTATCAGAGCTCTAGGTTTTAGGACCCTTAGAGCTTAGGCTATGACCTGTGAGAAGTGGGTAGATTTAGGATTTTCCTTTCTGCGTACTTCTTTGCGTACCCTATCGTATTTAAGTTTTGCTGATAGTTGGAATTTCTTTTAGATGGTTATTCCCCGTCGCGTTAGTTCATCTGATAGGAGTAATCGAGGACCGGCTAGGCAACATAAGGAGAAGACGAAGTGGGCCGTTATCATTGCTAAGGGCTGCACGAGGTATGGTAAAGTGAAGAGAACTAATAAGAGGATAAAAGTTCCGGCCTATATGTGGCCATGTACCATCGAGGAGAAGCTGACTTTGAGGACCATTGACGGAGAAGTGGTGGAAGAATATGAAACTAAGGTGGTTGACAACGAAGGTTTCACTACTACATATCATGATAGGTGTCCCAAGTTCGTTGAGGATGAAGGAGTAGGACGAGCTGAGAGTCGCGATCTGTATGCCTTCGTGGATCGTGTGCCAGAGGAGGAAGAAAGGAAGCGTAAAGGTGGCTTTGCTAGTCGTTTCCTACCACAGCCTGAAGGAAACAAGAACGGATGGATAAGCGAGGAGGAGGAGGAAGAAGAGGAATCTAAGGAAGAGTACGAGGTGGAGTCGGAAACGGAGTCTACGGCCACTAGTAGGTTCAATCCGACACAAGAATAGGAGTTTCGTTTCTGATGTGTTACTCTCGTTATGAGAATTTTCTGACGTTTGATTTTGAGCTAGGCCCTTTTGTTTTCATTTTGACGTTTGAATCTGGGATTTTAAGGTTTTGTTTTGGAAGTTCATCTGTAGACGATTCTGCGAATTTTGTTTGATTGATGGAAACAAAACAAGATTTTGAAAGTATAATTTCTGTCTGCTGTTGTTCTTTCTTATAGATTCGCTAAGTTTCCGTTAGTCCTCATAAGTTTCGTTTGCTATTTATTCTCTTAGTGTTGTTGTTTAATTACCGCTTGTATGAAGTATGGCCATCATGATGGTATACTCATGTGTATCTGGTTTGTTATAGTATGTTACTTGCTATCTGTGTGTTATCTGTTATGTGGTATGTTTTGTTTTGATATTTGTTATGTGTTTTGTCATGACCCGAGACCGAATATAATGACAATAAGAACTTGTTATGTGATGCAAGTATTATGACGCCTGATCAACGTAATAATACCGAGATCACATAATCTGAACTTATTGAAGGTATACGACGTCTAGGAAATGCCTGTGATTGATGTGTGATAGACTTTGACTTGCATCTGTTATTTGGCACTTCTCATGTTCGTTTGAATTCCGTACCTATTTGTGAGATTTCGTCGATATTTGTTACGTATAAGTTTTTGTACGCTTAGAATCCGAGGTTGTTATGATGTGCGTGAACCTATAGATTGCTATGACTACCTTAACCTTATATGTCTCCCCATATTTCTGCGATTATTGAGGCCGATAGTATTTATTCCGTCTATGCATTTGATGTCCTCATCATTTGATATCTGAATAAGTTAGAATTTGTCATTTGACTTTCTGCGTCTCATTTGTTCTCCGCCATTATTCCGATGAGAGTATAATCATCTAATATAAGTATTCGACTATTGATATGATTTCTTAATAAGTTTGAGTTTGAATATTCTGATAAGAAATTCATTTGTTTCGAGATAAGATTAACGTTCGTTATCTTCCTAGAAGTTCTGAAATCCAATTCGTTTTCTGTTCTGTTCCGTCTTGTTCAATTTCGAGGACGAAATTTTCTTTTAGAGGGGAAGAATTGTAATACCTGAATTTCTAAAATTCACAAAAAGACCAAAATAACCCTACAATTAAAAGTATGAATAATTAATTCAAAAGAATACCAAATAAGATATGTAAATTCAGAGAATTTTAAGAAATATCCCACATGACCTAAATAAATATTAAACACCTTGTAAAGGTAGTTTTTATAGTTTATGATTTTATAAAAACTAGTTTTGTATTTTACATATTAACCGAAAATATTTAATTAACTTTATAAAAGAAATAAAACTAAATAAAAGCCCAATATAATTTATATTATTAAAAGACCATTTATTTTAAGTCCAATGTATTATAAAGCCCACAAGAAAAATAAAAGCTCAAGTATATATATAAAATTCGGTTCCCATAAATCCATTATTGCCGATAACCCTAAAACCGACCAAAAAACCCCTAACAAATCGACTTCTAGTTTCCAGAGCTTGAGACCATTTTTTTTGGACGAGATTCAAGGTATAGAAGGTGGGAAAAATAGTGTTTGAGTTCCAGAGTTGCTGTGGTAATCGTTGTGAGTTTTTGAGAAGATTAGGGTTTCGACAAAAGGAGGTTTTTGTGCTTCTTTTGTTCTAACGATTCAAGCTCATCAAGGGTAAGTTCCTAATGTTGATTTCAGTCCTATAAGTCGTATATAACACATAAAAATTAGCCATGCATGATTTATAAGTCGTATGAAATTATTTGAAACCTAAAACCCTAAAAGCGTATATAAATAACGATTGAGCTTATAATATTTTTAGAGATCATGAATTGATTTTTCCAGAAGTTGTTACATGTTATAAGACCTGAATAAAATGCTTAATCATGAATTCGAAGCTTGTGTGGATTGTCTTGGGTTTTTCTTGTTCGAAAACGCATAAAAAGGAAAGGTTTTAAAAAGGGACGCTTAGGGTTTGCATGAGCTAGGGTTTTCTTGTTGTCATTAAGGGTCATAAATGCAGTGGTAATGATGAGTTAATGATTGGTGTAACCTAGGTTTAGGGCTTGCTTTTGAATTATGCCTAATCGGTTCTAAATAAAAAGGTTTGGGTTGATTTTGTAAATATTGAAACTTAAAGGTTATTTTTGAAAAACAGTAAAAGACATGTACTAAACGTATAAAATAAGTGTGGGGGTTAAACGTGTGATTTTGGATATTTAGAGGGCTATTCGAATTTTATTTAACTAAAAGGGTATGTTTTGTAAATTCTAAAACCTTTGGGCTAAAAGTGTAAAATATGAAAATAGAAGGTTAGATCGTATAATTAAAGATGTTAAAGGTGCAACATGTATTTTTGGGTAACTATGGGTCAACATGTGTAAATGAATTACGTAAGGACATGCATGAGTTTTGAGGTAACTTCGGTTTGTTTCCATATACGTTCTAGGTCAAAGTGGAAATCATTAAAAGGAAGTAACATGTTAATTGAATGCGTAATAAATGATGTTAAAAGTATGGAAACCCTAGAACCTAAATAGGGAATGATTAGGGTTAAAAGCTAGGTGTGTAATTTCGTTATTTCATGTGAGTTATAAATTATGTAAACTACTTTGAAAGAGAGTCTTAAAATCCGTCTTTGACATTTGTAAACCCTATACTTTAAAAGATGATCATATAAGCTCTTAACTAAGATATTTATCATATTAAACCCTTAAGTTCACCGTTTGTCATTTGCAACCCATAAGTTAAACAAATTAATGATTAAGACTCTAAAACATTGTAATTTCGTCTGTCACTAAAAATGGAAATAATCTGACAACCCTAAGAGCATTAATGAGATTAATCCGTTATACTAATAAGTATTAAATAATCATAATCCGTGTAGATTCGTTGGAGGAGACGCGACGTTACATCTTCGTATTCGTTCATTTGTTGCTTTTCTTCTCATTTGCTTTAAGGTACGGATATTCTGTCTTACTTTAAGACACTTGTGTTATCGTACATGAGTTCTGACCTTTTCAGTAAAGGTCCCTCATGTTTTCCTTCTTCATCATGTCTCTTATGTTTATTAGGATTCCCAATGCCATTGCTATGAACCCTTCTCTGAATGTTTGATCTGTTACTTATCTGAACTATGTTCTAGTGAACTATGCAATATCTGATGTGAACTTATGTTAGGAAGACTTTGTTATATACATTTGTTGAGCCCTACTATATTGGATTATGAACTTATGATTATAAATCTCTGGTTATGAACTTCTGTTTATGAATATATGATATGCTACTATGATATGAATTTATGATGTCTGTCTATCTGAATATGAACCTTATGATATGAACTGTCTGATATGATTCTGTGACCTTGTGTTGAATATGATCTGTGCTATATCTGAAATCTGTTTGACTTAAGTTGGTTGACTATAACCAAAAATTTAACTAGTCATGGGGGTTCCATGTCCGTATCAGTGATGCACCTCTGATATGACTCTAGGGCAGTAGAGTGATGTTCTGCCACGTCTCTGGATGGTGAAGCATATTTTTGAATATGTAGGAAGGGGCGTATGGATGCATCCTAGATCTGATCTGTTATCCGATATGTTATCTGGTGAATGATGTCGTGTGCAATACGCGTCTTCACAAAATTCTGGGAGCTAGCTGCTCCATATATGTACATTTATTTTCTGAAGTTACTTTTGAAGAAGAAAGATATTTCTGATATGATATGTTTGTGAATGTGCTTATGATGTATCTGTTTATGTGATTATTAGTTGTCATGCTAGGACAGAATTAATACGTTAAAATATGATTCGTATATCTGATATTATGATTTGTTATTGTTACGTGAATACGTTGATCTACGAGATGAATGTGCTAATATATAATTGAGTGTTTTGAAGGTTAATTATCTGTCTGCATAAGTGACCTGCCATGTTTAAAATCTGCTAAGGTTAGGATATGAGAACTGGTTTTGCTATATTGTCTGCCATGACCTGTTTGCTATTTCCGCTGCTATAATATTGAATTAAGTGCTTTAAATGTTGATTAGTTGATTTGTATGAATGCCATGTTTATTTACTAGGAACTGTTTCTGTTAGTTTTGAGACTTTCCGTTTGGTTTATACGTAATCTGTTATTGTTGATATGATTAAGTGTTGGGTTATTCTGATTTCGGTTGCGTTTATGTCTTTGATGTGCTATGTGATGTCTGAACTGTTATGTGGTCGTTTGGATTTCTGTATATGTGTGCTTCCGCAGAATTCTAAAAGATCTTTCGTCATTATTTCATTTTATTTTCGTTATTCGTATATTTGTTCTGTTTAGTTTTGTTTTCGTTATATCCGTTCACTGGGCTTTGTAAGCTCAGCCGCACTTTTCTTTTCCTGCGGCAGGTATTAAGCGTTCAAGATAAGCTTATGGGATAGCTGATCTGGGTTGAGAGTAGAGCTGAGAGCAAGACTTTACCATAGAGATCTTAGATTTATTTTGAAGATTAGTTATTTATACTATCTTTTGTAAGTTTTTGTAAAGGCTTCCGCTTTTGTACATTAGTTAAAGTTCTGATATGAAACCGTATTGTGATATCTTTACCCTTGTCGGGTCGGGGTGTTACAGTTCTTGACCTAAAAGTCTCCCTATGTGAACATAGCAACACAAAGTCTCCCTTGTTCGGAGCAGTGCAAAGTATCCCATGTTCGGAGCATTCTTAACTGTATATAATAGTTGTATGATGTACTGTTCGTACATTCGCATTCTTAGTCTCCTATCAGTAGGTAGTATGGATAGCGCTATTAGAGGTCGGCCAACCTCTCGTTCACTATGTTACGGGACGCATATTATTTATTCTAGGGGCTTTGCCTGGCATACATTATTATATACGTGGTGCTATATTATGAACTATTATGGCAATGTATACTTGACTACTAGACATACTACTTTTGGCAGTGGGTTGTGAACACACAGGTTGCAAGTTTTATATGGGCGGAACTTGGAATTGAGTGGATTTACAATGCCTTTGCTTTGTGGACTATTCTCAATGACCAAAAACTTTGCCTTTGCTGCATGAACGTTCTTTAAAGGCTTTTCATGATAAACCAAACTCTATGAACTCACTCAACCATTGTGTTGACACTCTTTAGCATGTTTTATCTCATGTATCTAAGGCATTCACTTCATGGCATGCATGTGGACTTATCATAGAGTCGCGGTGTCGACGCATCTCACATATATTTTATGCACTTAACTATCGTTGATTGTAACAAACTCATTTTGGTACATTGGAAATCTTTTGGGACCTATGTTTTGTAAACTCTGATTATTTTACTTAATCAAACGATACTTTAGGTCGTTTGATATAACTGTAACTTTGGCGCTATGATAGTCATCCACCAGGTATTCCATTTCGCTGCAAAACAGGTCATTTGAGGGTGTGACATAATCAGTTATATTTGTCTCTCTCTCTCTCTCTCTCTAAACGTTTCAAAGTTGTCTGGTATTCTTTGATATCAAACTTGATATCAGTTAGGTGTTTGTAACAAGATCAATCTCTTTGTTTGATCTTGTAGTCTGAGTGTTGAGAGTTCTTGTAGTGAGTTTGATTGGTGTCTTCCTAGAAGAGATCAATCCTTTCTTGTGTATTTGTTTGGTAAGCACCCGATTGGGGACTTATCTTCTTGACATTGTTTTAATAAAAGATATACACCAAGGGGTGGTTGGCTGGGTGTAATTGTGGATTGTCGTGTGCTCTTGATCATTTTTACATGGTATCAGAGTGCACGGTTCTGATCTGGTGGTTTTGAGATTCTAGGGTTTCGAAGGTTGATTTGGGGTTTTTTGAAATTGAAAGTTTAATTGGTTAATTGAGGCTGTTTTCTTAACGGCCGTGGTTGATTTAATCTGTTTGGGATTAGATCTGGTGATTTTGTGGGTTTCTTGGTTAGGGTTTTTTGAAACCCTAATTTGGAAATTTGAGGGTTTATATCCCTGGCGGTTCTTGGTGGTTTTGGGCCCGTTCTTGGTTACAATCTCACTAGACTAAGTGAATCTAGTAAGCTTGTACTTCATTCCGCTGGTATCTCACTTTAAGTGTGTTTCTCTTCTTTAAGATAACATTTACTTAGTCAAGAAGGTGCAAACAGAGTGGTTAACACCTTGACCTGTCACCGTGAGTGGTACGGAAGCCTGCTCTGGCCACTCTCGGTCTTCTTGGCTGTTATTTGGTTATTCTTGGGTGTGAGTTTAGTTTAATGTGTCTAGGTCGAAGGAGGATAGGAATTGGGATTGAGAAGTTGTGTTGAGGCTGTTGTGATTGGTATTTCTGTTGATTGTTTGTTGTGGTTTATTTTCTTGGTTGTTATTTGTTCTGTTATTTGTTGTTCCTGTTTGTTTATATCTTTCTTATTATGGCTATTGGTGATCCTAGTGGTAGTAATACTGAAGTCTTAATTAGTAATCTTGATGCTGGTAATCCTCTTCATATTCAAACTAATGATAATAGTGGTACTGCTCTTATTCCATTTAAACTTGTTGGAACTGAAAATTATAGAATATGGTCTGGTGCTATGAAATTAGCTTTAAAAGCTAGGAATAAGTTCAGTTTGTTGATGGTTCTTGTGTTAAAGAAACTTATTCTACTAGTAATGTTCTTGCTGCACAATGGGATAAATGCAATGCTATTGTTTTAACATGGTTAATGAATTCTGTATCTCAAGATGTTTATATGGGTCTTGTTTATTCTGATAATGCTGCATGTGTGTGGAAAGAATTACAAGAAACATATGATAAAGTTGATGGTTCTGTGGTTTATAGTCTTTTACAGAAAATTAATCGTGTTAAACAAGGTGGTACTTCTGTTGCTGATTATTATCATAGGCTTAACTCCTTGTGGAGAGAGTTTGATGCTTTAACTAAGTTGCCTATATGTGTTTGTGAAGTTAAGTGTTCTTGTGCTGCTAGTGAAGAGTTGGTGTTGCATAAGCAACTTTTGAGATTAATGCAGTTTCTTATGGGTTTGGATGATTGTTATCAGCCTGTTAGAACTTCTTTGTTGACTAGGGATCCTCTCCCAGAGGTTAAAGATGGTTATATCACTGTTTCTAGAGAGGAGTCTCATAGAGGTGTTCCTGAGTCTTCTGGTGTTACTGAGTCTAAACTGAATGCTTCTTCTTTTGCTGTTAAATCTTTTAATAACAATAGAAGGGGATTTAATAATAATAATAATAATAATAATAATAATAATAATAATAATAATAATAATAATAATAATAATAATAATAATAATAATAATAACAATAATAATAATAATAATAATAATAATAGTAACACTAGAAGTACTACTAATAATAATAACACTATTAATATA
Source organism: Chrysanthemum seticuspe (assembly GCA_019973895.1). Taxonomy (NCBI): domain Eukaryota; kingdom Viridiplantae; phylum Streptophyta; class Magnoliopsida; order Asterales; family Asteraceae; genus Chrysanthemum; species Chrysanthemum seticuspe. The sequence continues at coordinate 284,451,955 of BPTQ01000005.1, forward strand.
GGTCCTAATCCTAATCTGAATTGTAAAAACTGTGGTAAAATTGGACATACTATTGAAAGGTGTTATGAAATAATTGGTTTTCCTCCTGGTTTTTCTAAACCAAATGGTACTTTTAAGCAAAATGGTTTTAAACAAAAATTTAATGCTAATATTGAGGCTAAACCAATTGACAAATCTTCTTCTAATAGCACTTCTTCTGGTTTTACTTCTGAACAGATGAAGAAACTTCTGTCTTTGATTAGTGATTCTCCTTCTGGAAGCATACATGCCAACATGGCAGGTACGGCTTCATTCTATAATCATAATGTTTGGTTTAATATGAATTTCTCTAAATATTATTTTGCCAATTCTAGTCTTACTGTTAAGAGTTTGACTTTGGGATGGATCATTGATTCTGGTGCTAATCAGCAACTTACTGTTTCTACTAAAGGAATGTTTAATATTGTTGATATATCTAGTTTACATATTACTGTTGGTCATCCTAATGGCACTCTTGCTACTATTAGTCATGTTGGTAACCTGAAGCTCATTAATAATGTGATTTTATATGATGTTCTTGTTGTGCCTGGTTATTGTGTTAGTCTATTGTCTGTTAATAAACTTATCAGAGATAGCAAAATGTTTGTTGGTTTTGATGAGGATAAGTGTTATATTTAGGACTTGAAAAGGGAGAATGTCTTGGGGACTGGTAGCCAGTCTGATGGTCTGTATCTGTTTGATATGCAACCTGTTGATTCTGTGAGTAATTGTTGCTTGATTATGTCTTATAATGTGTCTAAGTTTGTGTGGCATAATAGACTGGGTCACCTTGTTGATCCAGCCTTGTATGTTCTTCAAACTGATCTTGGTTTCTCCAAGAATACTTCTGTGCCTGTATGTGAGGTCTGTCATAGGGCCAAACAAACAAGGGAGCCTTTTCCTTTGTCTGATCATAAGTCAGAGATTTGGGTGAACTTGTTCATCTAGACTTATGGGGTCCATACAGAGTCACTAGCAGAGAAGGGTATAGATACTTTTTAACTGTTGTTGATGATTTCTCTAGGGCTGTATGGGTATATTTAGTTAAAACTAAAGATGAAGTTTTTGATGTTTTTGTTACATTTATAAACATGTTTTCTAATCAGTTTAATTCTAAAATTAAAACTGTAAGGTCTGATAATGGAACATAATTTGTGAATAAGAAAATGTATCAAGTTTTTTCTGAACTTGGCATAATACATCAAACTTCTTGTGCTCATACACCTCAGCAAAATGGGATTGCTGAAAGGAAACATAGACACTTGCTTAATGTGGCAAGGAGTCTTATGTTTCAAGGGAGAATTCCTTTGAAGTTCTGGTCTGATTGCATTTTAACTGCTCTCTATTTGATTAACAGGCTGCCATCTTCTGTTTTAAAAGGTAAATGTCCCTTTGAGATGATTCACAAAAGAAAACCTAATCTTTCCCACTTGAGGTCTTTTGGTTGTCTTTGTTTTGAAACTGTTTTGAATAATCATGATAAAATGAGTTTTGGATCTGAAAAATGTATTCTCATAGGTTTTTCCACTGTTAAAAAGGCTTATAAACTTTTGAGTTTGGATTCTAGAAATGTGTTTTTTCACAGAGATGTAAGGTTTTATGAAAATGTTTTTCCTCTTAAAATGAAAACTTATGATTCTGCAGATACACAATGTGTAAAGGAAGCAGATCATTTGAACTCTTTTGATAATCTTGGGTCTCAAAGTCCCTATGATGATGGGAGAGATACACCAGTTGAGTATGGCAGTGAGGCACATTTCCCTGTTGCAGCAGATAATACACAAGGTATTAATACAGATACTGCACATATGCAACATGAAGGGTGACAATCTGCAACCAACTATGGTGACCAAAACTGGTATGAGGGCAATGTAAGCCAAAGTCTAAATGAGTCATCTCAAACTAGTTATGAAAATGTTGATGTGCAGTCTGATACTCAGTCTCCTATGTTAAGAAGGTGTAGTAGAGAGACTAAACAACCTATTAGGTTTAATGATTATGTGCTTAGTTCTAAATTGAGATATGGTATTGAAAAATATGTGGATTATAAAAGACTGAATATGTATAATAGATGTTTTGCCTCTACTTTGAATAAATCTGTTGAGCCTACATGCTTTAATGATGCTGTTAAAGATCCTAATTGGACTGAATGTGATTTTCCTCCTGGTAGAAAACCTATTGGTTCAAAATGGATTTGGAAAATTAAATATAAATCTACAGGGGAAGTGGATAGGTATAAAGTTAGACTTGTTGCTAAGGGTTATAATCAAAGAGAAAGTTTTGATTATGATGAAACCTTTAGTCATGTTGTGAAAATGGTTACTGTGAGAAGTCTATTTAGTATTGCTGTTAAAATGTCTTGGCCTTTATATCAGTTAGATGTGAATAACACTTTCTTGTATGGTGATCTGGTTGAAGATGTTTATATGACATTGCCTGAAGGGTATAACAATAATGATAAAACCAGAGTGTGCAAACTTAATAAATCTTTATATGGTCTTAAACAAGCACCAAGGCAGTGGAATGCTAAACTTACTGCTGCCTTGGTTGAACATGGGTTTGTTCAAAGCAAGTTTTATTATTCTTTATACATTAAACAAAAGGAGTCTACTTTTGTAGCTCTTCTTGTTTATGTTGATAATATTGTGATCACTGGTAATAATGAGGCTGAGATCAGTAGTTTTAAAAGGTTTTTAAACTCAAAGTTTTTGATTAAAGATCTTGGTGAGCTCAAATACTTTCTTGGAATTGAAGTATTAAGAAATGATAAAGGTGGTTGTATGTCACAAAGAAAGTATTGTTTAGAGTTGTTATATGAATATGGTTTGTTAGCTGCTAAGCCAGTTGACACTCCTCTTCCTAAGAATACTATGTTAAATCATATTGAATCAAGTAAAGACAAGGGTCTTAAGAATATTAATGCTTATCAGAAATTGGTTGGAAAACTGATTTATCTTACTAACACTAGACCTGACATTAGCTATGTTGTACATTGTTTGAGCCAACATATGCATTATCCTTTACAATCTCATCTTAAAGCTGCTTTAAGAGTGTTAAAGTATTTGAAAGGGTCACCTGGGTCTGGTTTATAGTTTAATAAAGAGTCCAGTCTTAAGCTGAGTGTATACTCAGATGCAGACTGGGCTAAATGTCCTAAAACAAGAAAATCGGTTACTGGTTTTTGCGTTTTCTTGGGTGATTCTTTAATTTCTTGGAGAAGTAAAAAGCAGGCTACATTGTCTAAGAGTTCTGCTGAGGCTGAGTAAAGAAGCCTTGCATCTGTGGCTTGGGAGGTCATATGGTTGGGTAATCTTTTGCATAGTTTGGGTCTAAGTGAGTTGTACGCTGTGAATGTGTATTGTGATAGTAGTGCTGCCATTCAAATTGCTGCTAACCCTGTTTTCCATGAGAAAACAAAGCATTTTGAAATTGATGTGCACTTTGTTAGAGAGAAAGTGGTTGCTGGTGTTATTGTCACTAAAAAGGTTCATACTGATGAGCAGACTGCAGACATTTTTACAAAATGTGTTGGTCAAGCTCAACATAAGGTCCTTTGCAAGAATCTTGGTTTGTTTGATATGTTTGCAGGTATAAATAACTCTGGTTCTGATGTGAGTGATGATTAAGCTAAAGGAAGGTCCGGAAATCAGCTTGAGGAGGGGGGGGGTGTTGAAGAAATAAGTTCAAGCTTGTTTTCTAATATTGGAGGACTGAAAGCGTCACTTTTCATTCTTGGCTTTAGTCTATTACAAGTCTTTGTTGGATATGTCAAGAAGTATAGTTGAGGGGCTGAAGTGAAACATGGGAGCCTATATAATCTCCTTATACTGATTTAGGGTTATGAATCATCTCTCTCAATCAGTTATATTTGTCTCTCTCTCTCTCTCTAAACGTTTCACAGTTGTTTGGTATTCTTTGATATCAAACTTGATATCAGTTAGGTGTTTGTAACAAGATCAATCTCTTTATTTGATCTTGTAGTCTGAGTGTTGAGAGTTCTTGTAGTGAGTTTGATTGGTGTCTTCCTATAAGAGATCAATCATTTCTTGTGTATTTGTTTGGTAAGCACCCGATTGGGGACTTATCTTCTTGACATTGTTTTAATAAAAGATATACACCAAGGGGTGGTTGGCTGGGTGTAATTGTGGATTGTTGTGTGCTCTTGATAATTTTTACACAATGGAATGCTAAACTTAAATATGCTCTTACTGAAAATGGCTTTACTCAAAGTAAAAGTGATTATTCTTTATATACTAAGTCAAAAGATGATGTGTTTATTGCATTACTTGTTTACGTTGATGATATTAGTGTTACTGGTAATAATATTGATGAAATTAATAATTTCAAGATCTTTCATAAAACTAAGTTCATGATTAAAGACTTAGAAAAGTTACAGTATTTTCTTGGTATTGAAGTTGCTGAAACTGATAAAGGAGTTTGTTTAAATCAAAGAAAGTATTGTTTAGATTTGCTAAGTGAGTATGGTATGCTTGGCTGCAAACCTTCTAAAACTCCTTTGCAATTTCTAATGAAGCTACTGATATTGATCCTTTACTTGATAATATTACTGATTATCAGAAGCTTATAGGTAAGCTTATTTACTTGACTAATACTAGGCCTGATATATCTTATGTTGTTCATTGTTTGAGTCAGTTCATGCACTCTCCACTTAAGTCTCATCTCAGAATAGCTTTAAAGATACTTAAGTATCTTAAAGGAGCTCAAAGTTTGGGTATTCATATTACTAAAAATTCTGGTATGTCTCTTCTTCCTTATTCTGATGCTGATTGGGCTAAATGTATTGTGACTAGAAGATCTGTTACTGGTTATTGTGTATTCTTAAATGGGTCTTTAGTATCTTGGAAAAGTAAAAATCAACCTACTTCAGTAACCAGTGAAGTAATTTGGATTATAAAAATTTTAAAGGATCTTAATATTTCTGGTACCTCTTCACTGTGATAGCAAATCTGCTATTAAAATAGCAGCCAACCATTTACATTTTGTTAGAGAGAAAATTTTAAATGGTGTTGTTAAAACTGTTAAGGTAGATTCTGCAAATCAAATTGCATATATCTTTATAAAAGGGTTGGATACATTACAACATAATTTTTAGGTAAAAAATCTTAGCATGTTTGACATATATCAGATATCAGATTAAGGGGGGATGTTGAGATTTATAGTCAAAGAGCTCATTTTGTAATCTGATACAGCTTATTGTATTGTAGATTATCATGTTTTTAGCTTAAGTGCTGTTGAGATGTTAAGAAGATGGATGTTGAAGCTCTATGAATCTTGAGGGACTTGAAGTATAAGTATATTAAAGTTATGGAAGACTTTGGATCTATTCTAGCAAGATTGATAAAGATGACGGTGCAATGTTAAACTTGTGTGGCTATATATAGAGAAAGACAAAAGTCTTTCTCATATATCTGATTACGATTCTCTCTCTCAATATTCATCTCTCTAAAATACTCTCTTGTAAACCCTAATCGTGTTCTTGATTCTCTTGATCAAAACATTTGTTACTGATTGTTCTGGTATTGTAATATTTGATTGAGATCAAATATTGTGTTGTTGATTGATTTTGTTTTCTGAGTAATAAAAAGTGTTTTGTTATCATCTGAATCTATTTTTCTTTAGAATCGTCTTTTAAATATATTCAATCCATTTAAGAGGTATCAACACACCAAAAAGAATCCATAAACATACAATAAGACTAAGACTGGCAATATTTTTAGAATTTGGGTCAATATTTGCCAAAACTATTAAATTTTATAGCCTTTTGTTTACATTTGGTGGACATGGCGAGGTTCAGTTAATTAGTTTAGATTGATATGATAATTAATATGATAAACAGTATAGGAGATCTAACTTTTCCTTGGGTGATAGTGTGTTTAGTTCATCTAGTATAGTTTGCTAGTTTTCAAGTTGTATGTCAGGCATAAGTGTTTCTGGTATGTACTGTTTTTTAGGCCCTATGATGGAGTATGAATTAACAAGAATTTTCGAGAGATTGACAACTAACAGTAGATCTTATTGAGGAGATTTTGACCTCATTCAAGAACAACTTGAAATATGTTTTTTAGAAATACTTCTAATACTTTTATTCATTGATAGGACCCTTATTTATACAAGAAGTTAAAGCCAAGTATGAAAGATCATGGTTAAAAGATAGCTACTGATGGCTAAAAAATAGCAACTGCTAAGACTATTCTTTTGAAAGAGTCTGCTACTTTAACCAAAGATAGGGACTAATAAAAACAATAAGAAAATAACAACTAAATGTCCAGGCCCATATCTACGTAACAGTTTCATGTAAACCACAAACTAAGAACTCGAGTGGTGTTATTATCTCAAGATTCGGAAGTCCTATATCAGTTTAACATGTCAAAGAAGTAATGCAATAGCATCAAATTTTACAATTATACACAAGTGGGCATTATTTAAGTTAAAACTGAAGGGGAAATATTATTATGCTAATATTATCTTGCTTGTTTGTAATCTCAATTGATTTGCGAAACACAAATCAATGTAACTTTATATACTAAGCCATAAAATCTAGCAAGCGTTAATAAAATCATTCGTAACTATGTTACGAGTAAGTAATATCTTTATATCAGTTCTATAAAGCTCTCAAGAATTTCTTGCAGATTTTTTTTCGAACTTCTAGTTAACATAATAAGATGCATAGATCATAACATCAACTCATTTCGAAAACATAATAGGATTTATAGATCATAACATCAATTCATTTCGAATACCACAAACTTCGTCACTTTATTTTCGTATGTGATCAAGTTCAAGGTCCTTAAAAGTTAAAAGGACTATGCATTGATGATTGTCCCACCTGTAAAAAATATTGCAATGTCACGATCTTCACACAATCATAAACATAACGGAGAAAGAAGAAAAGCAGCGTTGTATGTTGTAATAAAAAGAAATTGCATGTATGTCTTACGTACAAGTGCTTGTGTGTGAAGATTGAATTAATCATACCATTAGGATGAAGAAATTGGCCTGTAAAATAGGAAGAGTCCTCGGATGCTAGGAACACGTACGATGGAGCAATCTCAAAAGGTTGACCGGCCCTATCCATTGGTACATGTTCCCCAAATGTTGCTATATCCATGTCATTGAGTGCTGCAGCTTGCAGTGGTGTCCATATAGGGCCAGGGGCCACGCCATTGACACGAATCTTCTTGTCGACCAGATGCAATGCTAGACCCCTTGTGAAGGATACGATGGCTCCCTTTGTTGAAATGTAGTCAAGCCATTTTGGTGGAGTTGCGACGTACGCCAACACTGATGTGGTGTTTATGATGCTGCTTCCTTCTTTCATGTGCGTCAAAGCATGCCTGCATAAAAACGGAAAGTCGCTACTCACTACAACCCATCAAAATGTTCAAAAAAAAGGAAAATAAGCTCATTGGAGATAATAGTTTTTAACATGTTATTAACAGTCCAAGAAATAGATTAATCATATGTTAAGTAATGATACCTACTTTGTCAAGAAGAAATAAGAGAAAATATTGGTCCGAAACACCTTTTCAAGTCTCTCCTCTGTGATCTCTTCTAACGAATATGAATTTGTATAGTATTGCACGGCCGGAAGGTTCACTAGCTAAGATATCCATCCGCCCATATTTTTCAATGACCTCATCAACAACATTCTTACAATTTTTGTCATACCTAAGATCCGTAGGTATGGCAATAGGATCACCCGAGCCTTCCATTTTTGACTCATTTATGATATCCAATGTGTCTTTTGCATCTATATCCTCGTCGGGCTTGACATAAGTGAAGGCTATAGTCGCACCCTCCTTAGCAAAGTGGTAACAAACTGACCTTCCAATACCTGAATCTCCTCCTGATACTAACGCCACCTTTCCCTGAGCCAAGGAAATAAACGCTTTAATTTCTTTTACTTGACTTGCTCACAAGTCTAAAATTGGTTAGACTGGATTTGCAACTCTTTAACAGCTTGTAAAAGCAGCTTCTAACCTCCTAGGTGATCTTATTTTTAGCTTCTTACTAGTTATAAATAAAATTGGCTTTCGATTAAAAAAATTGATACACTAAATTAAAATGTTTCCAACTGACTATATATAGTGACACCTTTATAAAATACTAGTCTATTTTACTTTAACTGACTCATTTTGTATAAAGTGGTAAAGGTATTACGTAATTTACTGTTGTACTCATACAAATTAAGAAGGTTTTGAATCCTCTCAAGTTATCCCACCAACTTGAGTTAAGTTGGTTGATCCTCTCAAGAAACTAATACCGTATATATTATAGTAGGTAAAACATTTTTGGATCATTTAGTGACAAGGTAGCGACACTTTACTTGTCAGAAAAGTCTTCTAATTACTTTTAGTAAACATACTAGTACTAGTTAAATTCAATATTTTGAAACCCGGGTCGACCCGGCCGGGTTAACCGGTTGGACCGGTTCCGGGCAAAAAAACGGGTCAAAATAACCCGGGTTTCCAAAACCGGGTTAACCGGTTAGACCTGCCGGGTTTTGAGTGACCCGGGTTAACCCGGTTCTCGAAACCCGGCCGGGTTTGTTTTTTTTCAAATTTTTTTTCATCAGTGTCATGGGGCAATCCAAGAAAACAAATGTAATTCGGGTCTATATTAATAAAACCGCATCGTATTAAACTGTCACATAATTTATTTATTTCCTTCCAAGATATTGGTCATTTCATTGCACTTACTTACAGAAAGAAAGAACCATCTGCGTTCGATACAAGTTACACAATTTATTTTATTTTTTTATATTTTTTAATGGAAAACCGGGTTGACCCGGCGGTCGAACCGGTCGAACCGGTTGACCCGGTGACTAGGGGTGTCAAAAATCCCGACCCGACCCGGACCCGACCCGGACCCGAACCCGACGAAAGATAATCGGGTCGGGTTACTCGGGTCCAAATTCTAACTCGGGTCAATCGGGTCAACCCGTTTAACCCGAGTACGAATTAGGGTCGGGTATCGGGTTTAAATATTTTGCTTCGTCGGGTTCGGGTCAACCCGACTAACCCGAGTTAGGATTTTTTTTTTTTTTTTTTTTTTTTTTAAATCATATTTAATTTTAAATGTTGCCACTCGGGTTATTCACGACTCGCAAAAGAAAAGACAGTAGCACATAATTACACTTAAAAATTAATTTGTATTTACTTATTATTATATATAGATTAATCGAATGCTACAACGATAAAAGGAAAGAACGGGTAAAATCTCACGATAATCAAGCCTTATTTATCTCTTAAGTAATTATTTTATCATCTGAAATTGTAAAACTTTTCACACATGCAGTTAGAGTGTTGCACTTTAACACTTTGTTTATCAGCTTTTATGATCTTAAACTTTCATGTTAGACACCAGAGACCTTAAATACCAATACTAGTGTAACCTTGAGGCATGGATTTGTTTTTCGATCCAGACAAAGGTATGTCTTTCACCATTGAAGTTGGTTACTTCGATACTAATAAGGAAATCAAAGAAAAAGTGTCGAAATACCAAGGTATTCCTGTTTATGAACAAACACTCAAATACCAAGGTATTCCTGTTTATGAACAAAAATATGTAAGAAACAAATGCAACAAAAAAAATGTGTCATTTATACATGTGTTGTTTTAGAAATTAAATTATATGATTTTGTAAATGGCCAGACCCGAACCCGACCTGACCCGACCCGACTTGACCCGAACCCGACGAACCCGAGTTCAAATAGGGTCGGGTTCGGGTACATTTTTTTTAGCCTCGACCCGACTTGGACCCGACCCGTTTGACCCGAACCCGACCAACCCGACCCGAATAGCACCCCTACCGGTGACCGGTGACTCGACCGGGTCGATTATAAACCCGGGTTTCAAAACATTGGTTAAATTCGACCTTCTTTACTCGTCAACTTAACAACTACGGAGTAGTCGATCAACTGCAATGGTTGTTTAACAAAAAACATAGCCAAACATGTTTTTATTTATTTATTTATTTATTTTTTAATCGATTAAGCATACCTCGAGTTTATTAGAGGGCTTGTAATGAGGGTTGGCGAATAGAGGTCGAGGGTTCATGAGATATTCTTTTCCTGGTTGCGACTCTTGGTTCTGTGGTGGAAATCGTCGTTCGTCTTCCTCCATCAACATCTCCTTCGACTAATATAAATTCACCATATAGTCCGATAATTAGGATAATTTAGAAATTGAAAATTGTTTACATACGTCATGGTATGTGCATGTTGCACACAAGCATCATCAGGGACGGAGCCAAGACCAAATATGTCCGGGTGCACAAAATCTTTTGAATCGTAATACTGGAAACACATTTCGGATGACCGGGTGCATTTAAGATGCATTTAAAAAAAATCGGTGTTTTTTTCAAAAATTAACACTACATCGTAAAAATCTATGGGGTTTCCGGGGACCCACAGAAACCCCCTAGCTCCGTCCCTGAGCATCATATCAACACAATCAAAATAATAAACTATAACTAAAAGATAAATAAGGTGATGTAAAAGACCTTAAAGGTGCGAATAGCTGAGGAGTGCCGACTTAGAAGACTTCCTATCAGTGGCGTGACCCCATTAGTGCTAATTCCTGTTATAACAGGCGAGCTAAACAAGCTACGTGAAATCTTGTTTGTGCCTGACACTATTGAATGCATCATCATAATTACTTAAGATATTTAGATGAACTGAATGGATGAAACCCATTTAGTGATAAGTTATATATATACAGAGAGCAGATTAAAGAAATTCGTAATCAATCACCTTGAGAGTCAAATAATGTTAGGTACACCTTTAATTTCAACCATGCTAAATGTAGCAAGCTAGCTAGTGAGCAGTCAGCAACCTATAAAAGAAGTGTAGCAAGACACGAAATGTATCTAAAAGCAGTCTACGGATACTATTGTTGTTGTAGCAAGATACGTAATGCTTCATTTATTAATAATCTAGTATTGCAACTTTGATTTTCAGAGGCATAGCAGCCTTTTGGTTGCTAAAACAAATGTCTTTGATGTAATTATTAAAATATATATTTTTAAGATTACAAGTAAAACAGTGAGTAATTTATGATATGCATTTTTTTTTGTTACTGCCAAATTTTTATACCATGAATGGCACCCTAGGGTTGGATCTTCCAGTTCTGTCTAAAAATCTCAATCCATTGTTTCCTACAAAACAAGTTTTTATTATCCGTCTAGATAGTGAAAATGATAGAACGTAACCGAAATAATATGTTTGAAAATTGATAACGTCTAATATATATATGGAAAATCATAATTCGACCAGTTCTTGTCAACTTTAAACTAATAAAGTTATTTGATAACGTTTTGTTGCGTGAATGAGCACACGGTAGGGGATATCTTCACACGCCATTCACACCCTCTTTTCACCAATGGTGCAGTCATTGGCATGCCAACAGTACCGGACGTTCGTGCCATTCGGTGTTTAGCCATTGCAATGGCTTTTTTTTTTTTTTAGTGAGTGGGTATATTTGACGGGGTATTTTGTGAGACCTATATGTACCAATAACATATAAGTGTTTTAGTTATTAATATGTTATTGATAAAAGATGATGTACCGCTGAGGTAACATACCAATAACACGTTATGATAACTTGTACTGAAGGCAAGTGGAGACAGCTTGCACGAAATTTACACCATGATAGTCAAAGCTAAGATACATGCAAGAAACATATTTCTACAAAAATTTAATGCACCAATGTTTTATGGTTCAGTCTCTCATACCTACTCTATAGTACCATACCAACGACAACAATAAACATATTATTTAATATACATTGTTTGATAGAGCGTTACTAGGGTCTTTAGCAAATTTTAGACTTCATTTCCTATCTCTAATAGAAATCCACAAAAGGATTCGAATGTTATTTCTTTGAAGATGAGCTCCTTCCTTGGACATTTGTTGTGAAAACCATGTCATTTTTAAATTTCTAAGGAAGCCATAGAATGTAGGTACTAAAATGGGCATATTCAAATTATCAATATTATTAACCTCAACCGTGTTTTAGATGCTTTCAAGTTTCTTCAAGTCTAAGGGTTAATTAATACAAGATTCGTCTTAAGGGAGTGGGTGCTTTGTATAAAGACATGAGATAATAGCTTGATTGATTTGTAAACACGCGAGCTCAATTAATATTTTGATGTGCTTAATTCGATTAAGAAAAATGATGAACTTGGATCAAATGTGGGGTCATCAAATTCTGGTAAAAAAGTTGTCCAAGATGTGGCTGATTCGGCATCTGGTAGTCCAAGTACTACACCTTTAATTGCAAGGATTAATGAACTGGAAAGTCAGGTGCTTGATGAGAAGCTTGTGCTAGTGGGTGATGATGAAAAGCTGTTAAAACCTTGTAAATCAACGCTTCTGATAAGGATTTAAACATACGTTTTTAGGGGGACATTTAAGCCCTAAATCGATACATTTTATATTCGTTACTACCTAAGCCCTAAATCGATACGTTTTTTTTTTTTTTTTTTTATGGGCGATCTAAAGCCGCCGCCTCTATAAGTTTTTCCGGCCAATACAAATCAATAAAACCGCCTCTCTACCTTGTGTATGCAATCGGTTCTATTGATGTTGGTCAGTGTAGTGTTATGGGAAAGGGTAATGATATTGGTCAGGGTAGTGTTATGAATGATGATTTTGATCATTTTATGGTAAAACCAATATAAGAACAGAAGCCCCTAGTATACCAATAAGTGATATTAATCAAGATGGTGGTTATGGCCAAGAAGAGGTTGAAAGTGATACTGAATTGGATGGTGATAGTGGCCAACAAGAGGTTGAAAGTGAAGAGGTTGAAACTGATGAGGAGGTTGATAGTGAAGAGGAAGAGAGTGACTACATTGTTGATGAGGATCACTTGATGAATGAGGTTGAAGTTGATATGAAGGAATTTATTGCAAACACTGATGAAGGGGTTGAATGGGTTGGTTGTGATACTCAGAATGTATCTGACAATGAAGGTGAGCATGATTTTGCAGTTCAAATGAATCTAGATTATTTTGAAAGTAACAGTGATTCAGAAAATGAGGGAAAAAGAAAAAAAAAAAATAATGAGAAAACTTAAAAGAGAGCATGAGAAAAGTAAAAGTATTGATACCATTGAGTCTGCCCCATTTTATATTGGTAAAGAATATGGTGATAAAAAAAACTATTAAAGATTACGTGTATGCACTGTCTGTGGCCACTAAAAGACAACTCTATATATCACATGCTTGGAGTGTGTAATGGAGTATCTAATGAATAGAATTGTGAATGTCCAAAAAGTTATTCAGAAATCCAATGGACCTCTTACACCAGCTGCAACTGTTTTGTTCAAGCAAATAGAAAGTGAAACCAAATCATACAGGGTAAATTATTTTCTTATTCCTTATTTTGTTTATTATTTGTTTTATTAGTGAAATATTGTTTTATTAGTGAAATCATACAAAGTATGGTGGATGGAGTCAAACTGTCTAGAAAAGGAAAGATTGTTACCTGTCTCAAGTGCAAGCAGACTGGATATAACAAAAGGATTTGTACCGGAAGACCACCATTTTCATTTAGTGGAGGGTCAAGGAGAACTAAAAAAACAGCATCAAGAGCAACTCAGGATTCTGCAAAGGACAAAGGAAAACAACCAATGCAAAGGGCAACTCAGTAATGGCAAAACTTGTGGTTATTTTGAACACTTTTTATTTGAAAAACTTGTAGTATTTGGTATTTGCCAAAACTTGTGGTTATTTTGTACTAGATCAGTTTATGGTCTTATGATCTTGTGAAACAATCATGTACTAGGATCAGTTTGTTATTTTGTACTAGGTCAGTTGTGGTATTTGGTATTTGCCAGGACTTGTGGTAACTAGGATCAGTTTATGCTTATTTGGTATTTGCAGTTTGGGTCAGTTTATGGTTAATCGGTATTTGCAGTTTTGGTTTAGTTTATGGGTCATTATATGGGTCAGTTTTGTATTTGCAGGAATGGTTCAATTTATGGTTTACTCACATGACTGTAGTTTATGGGTCATTTATGGTTTAGTTTATGTAGTTTATTTGCACTTTGCTACACATGACTGCATTTTAATTTATGGTTTAGTTTATGATTGCAGTTCATTTATACACATGACTGCAGTTTATTTGCAGGCATGGTTTACTTTATGGGTCACTATGGATTTCTACACACATGACTGCAGTTTAGTTTATTTGCAGTTTACTCTTTAATTTATGGTTTAGTTTATGGGTCACTATGGTATTTGTGAAAAACTAGAATGGGGGGTTGAATAGTTTTACCAATTTAAAACTTCCTTTTAAATACTTAGATTGACTTATGTCAATCTATTTGGTTGTTTATGTTGGACGTTGATAGATAGATATATAAACGTGTAATGAAAGATAAAGAGTAAGAAGCACATCACCACGACACAAGTATTTATAGTGGTTCGGCTACAAGGACACCTTCCTTTCCCTACTCCACTCCCCGAGTCACCTACTCGAGAATTCGTAAACACTACACCAACTCCTTATGGCGGAGAAGCCTTCACAACGTCGCTTAACCTTATTCCGATACAAAGCTAAATACCGAGTTCCTTCACGCCAAGGCGAACCACACCTAACACAACGTTGCCTACCCTTTATACGGTGCTAGGCTAACCACCGAGTTCTTTCACACCAAGGAGAACTAATCCTATCACAACGTCGCCTACCCTTTATTAGGTACTAGGCTAAGCACCTAGTTCCATTACTATGGAGGAACTACTACCCTTCACAACACAACACCTAATATCAAGGAGATCCACTCCTTGTTACAAACCATCAAGGATATCACCATCCTTGGAAGTAAACAAATACTTATATGTATAACGATGCACCTTATCGATTATACGACCTAGGAATTCTTCCCAATTGCCACTTGATTTGATTCTTAGGCATCCTTCACTAATGCCTTTGACACAACGCTTGGCACCCTTCACTAATGCCTTCGTTTTGACACCTTTAGCATTCTTCACTAATGCTCTTGACACGGACGATAAGCACATTTCACTAATGCTTTCATCTTGACACTTTCGGCATCCTTCACTAATGCCTTCAACCCAACATCTACAGAGGAAGAAAGAACTATCAACAAGAGAACCTTAGTTGTCTTGATGATGACGAAGCATGGCAACTCATGGACTTGAGCTTGCTCGTCTTCAAGAAGTGGTGATCTCGCCTTTAAGAGGAACCTAGAGAATCACACAAAAACAAAAGATAAACTACATAGATCACTTGGATCTGAGGTTAGAGGGTTATAATACTTGGGGAAGTATGTGTGTAAAGTGATGAGTAGAAAGAAAGAAATGACTCTCTATTTATAGAGGAAATTTTCTACTGTTCCCCGGATCCCGTGGATCCCTCCCACAAGAGATCCGGCTAGCACAAAACTAGGGATCCGTGGGACGCTCCTCTTTGCCCATGGGTATTTTTGGTTATGGGTCATGGGTCATGGGTTATGGGTTGATTCATGGTTTTCTTTCTAGATACAATGTATCTCAAGGATACAATGAATTTGGTTAAGTGGCATATATAAAACCATGGGTTATGGGTCAATACCATTTGCTAGTTTTTACCCATTTAGTACATACTTGTTTTTACCCATTTTAGTATATACTTGTTTTTACCCATTTTAGTATATACTTGTTTTTACCCATTTTAGTATACTTAGTTTAAGTATATGCTAACCTAATATGTAAACACTAGTTGTTGTACATATGTATCTAAATCATAAAATCACTTATACTTGTTTTAGTGTTTTATGTGAGAACGTAAGTGTGTTAGGAAACTATTGATTCAAACTATTTACGTATTCTATTTGTTTCGTTAAAATGATTTACATTTGTTATCGACAAAACATTAGAAGATCGTAAAATATAAATAAACGTTTTTACGGCTTATTTGTATTAACAGTATTCTACACACATGAGTACTGTTTATGGTTCAATTTATGGTTTACTCAGGTTTAGCCATGCTTCAGTTTTTAGTTTATGGTTTACTCATGCTTCACTATGGTATTTGCAGTCATGATTCACTTGTATTCTACACACATGACTGCAAATACCTATGTATTCTACACACAACAATACATAATGGTATTCTACACACAATAATACATATACATAACAAACATTGCATTTTTTTCATTCATAAGATAACATTACAAAAAGATAAAATATGACCTACAAAGTCACATGAAACCAGTTGACTTTTCTAGTCATGACCAACATTAGTCAACCCATAATGACAACATACAAAACAAAAAAAACCCAACTTAAACACAATAGCATCTTTATCCTGCTAGCTTGACGGGCATTCAACCTAGTTGTTTCTTCAGCATTGTTGATCCTCCTCAATAACCCATGTATGATAGCTACAGATCTTGGACAAATTGGAGGATCCATCCATTCATCAAAGCCACAGTTATGGTACATAAAGAAACGCTGCCCTGGATTTATTGTTGTCCATGATGTGGTAATTGTTGTTGGTGCCGCACAAAGATGACAAAGTTTTGGGTTATTCATAATTAGGGTTATAGAGAATTAGGGTTTGAGGGGAAAAGCAGGTTTGGGGAAAAATGGTGTGGGGTTAAGATAAGAGGGATTATATAGGTGGGGAAATGGGCGGGAAAGGGGTGTAAAAGATATGTTGCAAAAATCATCCCTGATACTAATTGACAAAAATACCCTCACGTGTTATTGCACGTGGGTAGAAAACGGGAAAAACTAACCTCGTTAGTGCTTAGGGATGATTATTGCTAAACGTTTGTGGACTTGGTGGTGTTTATTGCTGAACGTTTGAGATAGGGATGATATCTGCAAAAATACACAAACCACATGGATGATTTTTACAGTTTACTCTATTCTTTAACTTGTGATATATACCCAACTTATTTTTGACTCCTTTATGAATAGATATGTTTAAAGAAACAAATATGTTGATTAAACAGTTCCAACCTTGTGCCACAGTGGGACAAGTTAGAGAAACTCATAAAAAACTAAAGACTGATAAACTTGCTAAACAACACAAAATAAGGCAATTATTAAAAGGGTTATTTGCATAAAAAGATATTGTATGTACCACTTTTTGTCATTGTATATTACGTTCTTTTTTTGTCAACTTGACATTAACCTTTTTAATTCGTGTTATTGTGTGTACTGGTGACCTACTGAACCTGTTGGAGCCGGTCAAGTTAACAACGGTCAATTTTGTTATTGCACCGTTAGTCTTTTTCGTCTGTTTTTAACGACCGTTTGTTATATTATTAAATCTTTAGTCCTTTTCGCCCTTTTTTTACACGACCGTTTATTACATTGATGCACTGTTGGTCATTTTCGCCCGTTTTTATACGCTTTCGCATGTTTTTGCACGTCTTCATCCGTTTTTACACGTTTTCGCTTATTTTTTCACGTTTTCGTCTGTTTCTACAAGTTTTCGTTCATTTTTGCAAATTTTTGTCTGTTTTTACACGCTTTCGTTCGTTTTTGCACGCTTTTGTCTATTCTTACACGTTTTCGTTCATCTTTGAACGTTTTCGTCTCTTTTTACACGTTTTCGTTCGTGTTCGCACGTTTTTGTGTGTTTTTACACGTTTTCATTTGTTTTTGCACGCTTTCGTCCGTTTTTACACGTTTCCGTTCGTTTTTACACGTTTTCGATCGTTTTTACACGTTTTCGATCGCTTTTACACTTTTTTATTTTTTGCACGTTTTTTGCCGTTTTTACACGTTGGCGTTCGTTTTTGCACGTTTTCGTCCGTTTTTACACATTTTGGTTCGTTTTTGCATGTTTCATTTGTTTTACATGTTTTTGTTTGTTTTTGCATGCTTTCGTCCGTTTTACACGTTTTGGTTCGTTTTTTTATGTTTTTGTTCATTTTTACATGTTTTCGTTCATTTTTCCACATTTTCGTCCGTTTTTACACAAATTTTTGTTCATTTTGTACGTTTTCATTGGTTTTTATACGTGTAAA
Source organism: Chrysanthemum seticuspe (assembly GCA_019973895.1). Taxonomy (NCBI): domain Eukaryota; kingdom Viridiplantae; phylum Streptophyta; class Magnoliopsida; order Asterales; family Asteraceae; genus Chrysanthemum; species Chrysanthemum seticuspe. The sequence continues at coordinate 284,469,987 of BPTQ01000005.1, forward strand.
AACGGGAAAAGACGTGCAAAAACAAACGATAACGTGTAAAAACATGCAAAAGGGAACGAAAACGTGTAAAAACGAAAAAAAGCATGTAAAAATAGACTAAGACATGCAAAAAAGAATGAAAATGTGTAAAAATAGACGAAAGCGTGCAAAAACGAATGAATACGTGTAAAAACTAACGAAAACGTGCGAAAAGAACGAAAACGTATAAAAACAGACGAAAGCATGCAAAAACGAACGAAAAAGTGTAACAACGAATGAAAACATGCAAAAAACAAATGAAAACATGTAAAAACGTGCAAAAACAAACGAAAACGTGTAAAAACGAAAGAAAGCATGTTAATACGAACAAAAACGTGTAAAGCGAAAGAAAACGTGTAAAAACGGACAAAAACAAACTAAAACGTGTAAAAATGTGCAAAAACATGTAAAAACGGACGAAAGCGTGCATAAACAAACAAAATCATGTAAAAACGAACGAAAACGTGTAGAGACGACAACGTGCAAAAACGAACGAAAACGTGCATGAACGGACGAAAGCGTGCAAAAACGAACAAAAAAGTGTAAAAACAAACGAAAACACGTAAAACGGATGAAAATATGTAAAAACGGACGATAAGGACTAACGGTGCAATAGTATAATAAACAGTGATTAAAAACAGACGAAAAAGACTAATGGTGCAATAATAAAATTAACGGTCGTTAACTTGACCGGCTCTAACAAGTTTAAGCTGGTCACCGGTATATATAATAGCACACGAGTTCAAAAGGTTGATGTCAAAATGAGAAAAAAAATGCATAATATATAATGACAAAAAGTGACAAATATTATGCTTTTTTATACAAATAACCCTTATTAAAAACAACTTAACCCATCGTCACACAGATTAAAATCAGATAAAACCCTCCCTTTCAAGAGGTTAACGTGACCACTTAAAGTCGTTTGCACCTGGCATATACATGTGTATTTCTTTTTGGCAGTGTAAACAGTATTTCTTGATGTCTAATGTGTATAGTGACATAGTGTTTTCTTCATACAGACATCTAATTATAAACAAAGTAATACCTGTTTGGAAATTTATTATTGTATTTTATGGAAACAGCTATGCATAAAAAACATGCACCAAGTTTGCAAAAACGAATAAGCCACATGTTTTGGGAATTTGGGCTACCCAACAAGTTGTATAGTAAACTATAACCCATTATTAGAATCTTTTTTTAAATACATTCGATCCATTTAAGAGGTATCAACACACCAATAAAAATTCATAAAACATACAATAAGATTATAAGACTGACAATATTTTTAGAATTTGGGTCAATATATGCCTAAAATATTAAATTTAATAGCCTTTTGTCCACATTTAGTGAACAGGTTGAGGTTCAGTTAATTAGTTTTGGATTGATATGAAAAATAATACGATAAACGGAGTCTAACCTTTCCTTGGGTGATATAGTGTGTTTAGTTATATTGTTTGCAAGTTTTCCAGTTGTATGTCAGGCATACGTGTTTCATGTAAACTACAAACTAAGGGTGTGATTGGTTCAAATTTGTGAAAGGAAAAAGGTAAGATAATGATTATAGCGGAGAAAGTCAAAGGCAAATAAAACCATTCCTCCTAATTTATTGTGCAATGGCTTATTACCCACTATTAGGTAATGAGACATTGCATTATACTCTACCAAACACCATTATTTATTATTTTTCCCATTCCTTACCCCCTATAGCCCTTTACCAAGTATGCCCTAAGAACTCGAGTGGTGTTATTATCTCAAGATTTGGAAGTCCTATATCAGTTTAACACTTTAACATGTCAAAGAAGTAATGGAAGAGCTTCAAATGTTACAATTATACACAAGTGGGCATTATTTAAGTTAAAACTGAAGGGGAAATATTATTATGCGAAATACAAATCAATATAACTTTATATACTAAGCCATAAAATATAGCAAGCATTAATAAAATGATGCTCATTCGTATGTTATGAATAGGAGTAAGTAATATCTTTATATCAATTCTATAAAGCTCTCAAGAATTTCTTGTTGGATTTTTTTTTTCGAACTTCTTGTTAACATAATAAGATATATAGATCATAACATCAATTCATTTCGAATACATAGATATATAGATCATATTCATCACTTTATTTTCGTATGTTATCAAGTTCAAGGTCCTTAAAAGGACTATGCATTGATGATTGTCCCACCTGTAAAATATATTGCAACATCACGATCTTCGCACAATCATAAACATAACGGAGAAAGAAGAAAAACAGCGTTGTATGTTGTAATAAAAAGAAATTGCATGTATGTGTTTGAGTACAATTGTTTGTGTGAGGAGATTGAATCATACCATTAGGATGAAGAAATTGGCCTGTAAAATAGGAAGAGTCCTCGGATGCTAGGAACACGTATGATGGAGCAATCTCAAAAGGTTGACCGGCCCTATCCATGGGTACCTGTTCCCCAAATGTTGCTATATCCATGTCACTGAGTGCTGCAGCTTGCAGTGGTGTCCATATAGGGCCAGGGGCCACACCATTGACACGAATCTTCTTGTCGACCAGATGCAAGGCTAGACCCCTTGTGAAGGATACGATGGCTCCCTTTGTTGAAATGTAGTCAAGCCATTTTGGTGGAGTTGCGACGTACGCTAACACTGATGTGGTGTTTATGACGCTTCTTCCTTCTTTCATGTGCGTCAAAGCATGCCTGCATAAAAAAGGAAAGTCACTACTCACTACAACCCATCAAAATTTTCAAAAAAGAAGGAAAATAAGCTAATTGGAGATAGTTAATAGTTTTTAACATGTTATTAATAATCCAATAAATAGATTAATCATATATTAAATAATGATACCTACTTTGTCAAGAAGAAATAAGAGAAAATATTGGTCCGAAACACCTTTTCAAGTCTCTCCTCTGTGATCTCTTCTAACGAATATGAATTTGTATAGTCTGCACGGCTGGAAGGTTCACTAAGATATCCATCCGCCCATATTTTTCAATGACCTCATCCACAACATCCTTACAATTTTTGTCATACCTAAGATCTGTAGGTATGGCAATAGGATCACTCGAGCCTTCCATTTTTGACTCATTTATGATATCCAATGTGTCTTTTGCATCTATATCCTCGTCAGGCTTGACATAAGTGAAGGCTATAGTCGCACCCTCTTTAGCATAGTGGTAACAAACTGACCTTCCAATACCCGAATCTCCTCCTGCTACTAACGCCACCTTTCCCTGTGCCAAGGAAATAAACGCTTTAATTTCTTTTATTTGACTTGCTCACAGGTCTAAAATTCTTTTGGCCCTCATGATTTGATTGGATTTGCAACTCTTTAACAGCTTGTAAAAGCAGCTTCTAACCTCTATGTGCTCTTATTTTTAGCTTTTTTCACTAGTTATCAATAAAATTGGTTTTCGAATAAAAAATTGATAACACTAAATTAAAATGTCTCTTACTGACTATGTATTAGTGACACCATTATAAAATACCAGTAGTCTATTTGTTGCACTTTTACTGACTCATTTTGAATAAAGTGGTAAAGGTATTAATTTATTGTTGTATAGTACTCCTACAAATTAAGAAACTAATACTTTTAGTAAACATACTAGTACTAGTTGAAATCGACCTTGTTTACTCCTCATTTAACTAGTCAACTGCAATGTTCGTTTAACAAAAAACATAGTCAATCATAATTTTTTTTAAATAAACCGATTAAGTATACCTTGAGTTTATTAGAGGGCTTGTAATGAGGGTTGGCGAATAGAGGTCGAGGGTTCATGAGATATTCTTTTCCTGGTTGTGAATGTTGGTTCTGTGGTGGAAATCGTCGTTCTTCTTCCTCCATCAGCATCTCCTTCGAATAAAATACATTCACCAAAGTCTGATAATTAGGATAATTACATGAATGGCTTGTAATCAACTTCTACTAACATAACATTTACAAGAGGTTGGAAATTGTTAACATACATCATGTTATGTGCATGTTGCACTCAAGCATCATATCAACAGAATCAAAATAACACTACAAAAAAAAGTGCCTATAGTGACCAAAATTTAGTGCCGACTTTTTTTTTGGTCACTATTTAGGCAAAATAGTGACCATATAGTACATGGACACTAATATTTGGTCATCTATAAACAATTAGTCACCAAGCTCAAAAGTGGTCACTAATTTCGTCACTATACTTATGCTATATTTTTCGGTATAAAAAAGTGACGAACATTAAGGTCACAATTTTTTTTAAAAGTTAATGGCGAAAAATGTTTTTTAAGCTTATATGTGGCTTATTAGCTTATTTGTGTTTCGGTTTATATTTGATAAGCCATAATTTTTCCGCTTATTTTAAGAATTGCGGGTTTATATAAGTTTATTATGATACGATAAATTTATATAAGCCCATAAATCTTAAAATAAGTCTATACTGAGGCTTATAAAATATAAGCCGAAGTCAAATAAGCTCGTAAGTAGGGCTGAGCAAATCACTCGAACGGACCGGACGGACCGACCGAGACCGGACCGACCACATTCGGTCCGGTCTTCAGTCTCGGCTTTTAAGCTAATTCTGTCTCGGTCTTGGTCGGTCCGGTCCGTTCCGGACCGAACCACAAACCGACTTTTTTGCCTTGTTGGACCGGACCGAACCAACCACATACGGTCCGGTCTTTGGTCTTGGCTTTTGGACAAATTCGGTCTCGGTCTTGGTTGGTCGGGTCCGGTCCAGGGACTGATGGTCACCCCTACTTGTAAGTCAATATATAAACTTAAACAACCACCCCGTTTATAAGAAGTGTTATTTTTATATAATCCAAATAAATAAATTGGGGAAAAACAATTATTTACATCCGACCCAATATCTGAATATCATTCAGAAAGTTTTCCACACACCTTTCTTTCCCGCATTTCCTTTCTTCCTTTCTTCAACTATGTGTAAAGAAACCCTAGCTTCATAATCGATCTCAATTCATTCAATTTGACTCATCAAAGGTATAATTATTCTACTTATTATCGCACTTAACGCTCATAGATATGTAATTAGTTGTTGATTTACGTTTCTTATAGCATTTTGACCTAATTTATGAATTATGGAGCTCGAATGATTAGCTTAAATTTAAGTATTTTAATACAACTAGTGATTGCTACTTACAAAATTTGTGGATCTGCATTTTCATTTTCATTTTCGTTACTTGCAGTAGGTTTTGAAATATTGAGCTTGTGTTTGTGTAGAGATCATGATTCAAGCAGCTAATGTTATTTTGCTGAGAAATTGGGATTGTGAAATAAAACTTGAATACAAGGTGTTCGATGAAATGCTCAAGTGAAAAAAATGAATTTCTTAGTGTAATATGATATGTGAAGTTGAATACGTTGTGTCAGTTATCCACATATTATGCTCTAAAAAATGAATTTCTTAGGTAAGCCAACGTCGAATATTTGACTAAACAAGCGACCGATGCTCAAGTAAGTTAGACAAATTGTTTGTAATTTGATTATTATGTTTGAATATCGAGAAGTACGCTGTTGCAATAAGCTGCTCGATCAACCAGTTTTGACAAGGGATTTTGTTATTTCAGTTTGAGAAAGACAAGTTGTTACTGAAAATTGAGTCTGCTCGTGACGGTAAACCATGGGATGAGATTGACTGTGACTCGAATAAGGTTTGACAACTTTACTTTTAGACTTCTGTTATGCATTACACGCATGCTTTTGTCCTCTATTTATAGCTAATACGTTTTAAGTGTGAATCGAAGTTTACATAGAAGCTGCTAATATCTTTTTCCTCAAATTTGTTAATTACATGAACGGCTGAAATGAAGCGGGTTGCGGATGGTGATACTTCTGTTCTTAAGCAACACTATGAGAAGAAAGTTCAGGATTTGGAACAAGAAAAGCGAAATTTGCAGGTTTTTTATTCTTAACTTTAGTTCTTGAATAGTTGAATCCTTCTCAACTATTTTTCAACCAAGGGGATTTGTTCTTGGATCATCCCCGGGATGTTTTATTTGTCAACCAAGGGGAAACGGCACACTGTTTTTCTCAGGGAGGCTTACAAGCGAGGATGTTTGATTGATCCAAATCCTGTGTATGTTATGAGAAGAAAGCTTCTTGATCTTGTGATATTGGGGCGACGTGGGTTGCATTCTGGTGATTATAAGCTGAGCTCAAGTGAGAGTGAAGAGGAAGATGATGTACAAGAGATGGAGACTGACTGAGGTAAAACATTTATACTTCAGAATTACAGACAATATCTATGACTATTATATGCTTAGTTTCTCATCAATGTATCACCTGTCTTCATAAGATCATATATCTGAAATGGTTGAAGTCACAGAACCGTGAAAGGTGTAGCTTTCTATGCTAGGATTTACTCCCTCTGTCCTAAAAAATGCATAGTTTGACTTGACACATGATTAATGCCTCTTAACAAGGATTTTGGTGCTTACATGAGTGAAATGTTATCTGTGATTTGGTACCATTGTTAGAGTGTTAGACATTAATTTTGATTCTTTTACCCCTTGTATATGCTTCATAACGATCCATGCCACATATGAAACCAGTTATGCAAAATGGATGTTTTTCCCCCATATATTTAGAATGCCTGAACACCATCGAAGAAGGTGAACCCTTGCCACTAGCCTATTAAGGCACTCCTGGAAGCATAAAAAATTGTTGGCATGAGATGAACTTGCACCAATATGAACTTTGTGACAGTCTCAGTTATGACCCTGCATCATCAATATCGTATCTGTAGGCCCAGGAAAATGGAGAACTTGTTTGGGCGTGATTATGTGTCAGCTGCATACTCTCTTTGGGGAGCCTTCCTGCTTTCCCAGGTTTCATGTAATGTCTGATTCACTGGCAGTTTTTGTGTGCGTTGTATTGCTATATCATGAACTTTAGTAGAATGTGGAAATTTTGTCATCAGTTGAGAATAAGCTTGCTGTTACTGCATTTATGCCCAAATTTATCTTCTATTATATACAGCAATTTGCATGATCCTTATATGCTGTGCTACATACAATTTAAAATACAAATGGTCCATTGCTATAGACATTTGGCTCAATTTAAAGTGGACTGGAATCATTGCTCCTTAAATCTGAAAGTGCTCTGGAAGTTTATCTAAGTGTTGTGTAAAAATTTCTCTGTATATTAATCATTGCTCCTTTAATCTGAAAGTGGTCTGAAAAGAACTCAATGGATGGAGAACTCAAGTCACCGAAAGTTAAAGAAAAGTATCAGGCAATCCAAGGTGAGATCATGAAGTTCTTTTTTAATTATTTTTCTACCTGCATTATGTCTTTGACATATTAGCACTAGTAAGGCTTGATTCATTATAAGAATAAGTTACCATTATATTATATAATTGTGTATTATTCTTGCTAGATAGGAGATCGTGAACATTCAAAGGTAAAAGAACAGACGGTGGTGTTCGTGGAGCCTTACCTAGGATGGCACCCGACCCTTTTAGAAATATAGTTATTTTGCTGAGAAATTGGGATTGCGACCAAGAAGTAGTCTTACGATGTTTATTGTCTGAAATTACAGATTGAGAATGTTCGTGGAGCTTTACCTTGTGTACTTGAGGTATGGGTCCACTATTCCAGTGAAGCTGTTGTAAGAGATATTTAAAACTGCGAGAATGTTCAGTTTCACCAACTTCGAGATCAGGTTATTGATCCATCTTCTATAGATTAGGTTACATTCAGGCATGGTACCATGTTTTTTGTGGGCTTTGAGCATGACATCAAGTTATTTGGTTTGTGAAGTTTTTAAATGATTAAAGTATCTGTTAAGTTATATACTTATGCATTGGTTATGACAATGATATTAACTTGAAACAGAAAAGGAAGCAAGGAGAAGACGTGACGGCTATCGGAGGATTTCAAATATGTCATTTTTCAACTAAGAAGAATGGAATGATCAATGACAAGGCGGATGAAGTTCCGGTCATTTTCTATTCCTATCTACTTGGCATATTGTTATTAGTGTCGATGCATATGTGGTTGAACATAATAAGTTGTTTTGTTGTGCAGTGTGTTCCTCTACACCCGCAGAGATTTGTATTGAAAAACTAGGTTATATCCCAGGATATTTAAAGGGACGGTCAACATCTAGAAGGATATTTTGGCAAATGAAAGTTTACAAAGGGAACTCCAGTTAGAAAAGGAAAAAGAAATAAACTCCGGATACACATTAACAAAATCGAGAAGAAGCATAAGCAATAAGTGGATTACTTGATGAAACACTTGCCACACTTATCTGGATGGCAATCTTAGGTAACACTTCTTTAAAATGTAATATATGTGAATTTATGTGATAAGTCAAAGATCCTGAAAATTTTCAATTAGTCAATAACTTGAGGTATATCTAAAGTCATGTGACAAGTAATGAACTAATGATCTGCAATGACGCCTTACAATTAGTTGACCAGACCTATGTGAAAGTGACATGTGCATTATTTCTCTTCACTCAAGATGTAAACATGGGTTAAAATCTGACTTGATTTATGGCAAACTGATTCGCTGCATTAACAAGGTTGCATTGTTTGGTATAACCTTTGTATATTCAACTGAGGCTCTAGGAAAAATTTGTATTGTATGTGCTTTATAGTATATACTGATTTAGGACCATGCCTATATGATAGTGACCTCGTCATTGCGTCTCTTCACTCTGTAGTACGTAATCAGGAGCCTGCGTGTTTCATATTGCTACTAAAAGCTTCGTTTTAACTAATAAAGTAACTAGGTGTTGCAAGCTTCAGCATGGGTGCATCAGTCGCTCTTCACTCTGCAACTTGTCGAGCTCTTGGGCAATATGGGAATGGAAGTTGATACCCTATTAATCTAAGTGCGGTTCTGGCTCTTAGTGGTTAGCTCCCATGTTCCAGATTTAACTTATGTTCTTTGAAAAATTACTGTCTCACTTCTTAAAGGTACATTCGTTTGATATTCATTATTACCTCTTGGGTCATTTTTACAATACCACTTTGCCATGAAAACAATCTCTTTTTAGGAATTTAAGGAATAGAATGGGAGCATCACAAGAAACTGCTACACGCGCAGTGTCACTACCTATGTTGCTTTGTCACGCTCAAGGTATTTGCTTATGGACATGCTATTATTTTGACGAAACCGTAAGAAAAAAGTCTGCATCATGGTGAGTAGTTTATGTCTGTTTATGTAATGTTTCTATGTTGTTATTGATGTTGTGGTAGAGTACAAACTCGGAGAGAAATCTGCAGATACCATGTATTCTGCTGGATTTCAGTTGCTAACATTTCCGTCTTACAATTGGTAATTCTTGTTTTCACATTTATGTTAAGGGCGTATTGAAATGTGTATTTATTGGTTGTTTTTTTCGTTTCAGGCTTGGGCATTACACAAACATAGAAGAGATTAATGATGTTTGCAGATGTAAGATAGAATCATACGATTTGTATGGATGTAAGCAACAAAATTCAATATTCGATTGGTTAAGTCAATTGATGGTTTTATACTACCATACATGTGCTTTTGATGTTTATGTAAACAGTGAAAGGGGTCATGTTCGTTGAATGATGACAACAGGCTGCACATGACTTGTAAGTTGTATCCATCATGTAGATACTTGTTTTTTATGTAAATTTTTTTAACTTTATAATTTTGTATGCAGATTTTGAAAACGCAGTTATGGAGGCTAAGAATGCCACTTGTGATTCTCTCTTGATCTATAGGGAGTTCTGTTGTACGGACCTCCTGGTACTGGGAAGACCTTGTTGGCCAGAGCAGTGGCTCAGCATACTGATGGTACCTTTATCAGGTTCTCTGGTTCCGAACAAGTGCAGAAATATATTGGAGAAGGGTCTCGAATGGTGAGAGAAATTTTCGTCATGGCCAGGTTTGTATACTGTATATGTCTGTAATGCTGTTTTTTCGTTCTTAAGTGACACACTATACCTTCTTTGCGTTTACTAATGGATGGTCTGTTTATGGGTTTTTTGTGCGGAGAACATGCTCCATCTATCATATTTATGGATGAAATAGACAGTATCGGATCTGCTCGTATGGAGTCTGGAAGTGGGAATGGTGACAGTGAAGTGCAAAGAACTATGCTTGAGCTTCTTAATCTGCTGGACGGATTTGAAGCATCAAACAAAATCAAGGTACTAATCACAATGCTTAACTGGATGAAGCTATATGGACCACCAACCGTTATTAAGTACTTAATTTTTGTTTTCGTTTTCGTTATGTGTTATGTTGGTATCAATTGGATGTACGATTCTTGTATTTAATTTGGAACAAAGAAATATGGATTATGTAGATATAACTAATTTTAGAAATTTCTTGTATTGAATAAATTCTTTTTTATTTTGCTGTTTAATTATTGTATTAGTGGTTATTAGCAGTTTTTTTTTGCTATATTTTTTGAATTAGTGACCACATACGCCGTGACTATGTTGCTATGTAGTGGTCATTATTTTTGGTCACTAATTGATCAAAATAGTGACCACTAGTCCGTATAGTGACCAGAATAAGTGACCAAAGAGGTCGTCACAAATTTTAATGACCACTTTTATGTCGTCACAAATTTTAATGACCACTTTTTTGTGGTTACTATTTAGTGACCATATTCATAAGTCATCACTATTACCTTTTGTGACCGACTTTTAGTGACCACGAGTGACCACCCTGGTATGGTCACTAAAACGGCTTAGTGACCAAATATCTACTATTAGTGACCACATTCGTGCTGTCACTAAATCCACTTTTTCTTGTAGTGTAATAAACTATAACTTAAAGATAAAGAGGGTGATATGAAAGACCTTAAAGGTGCGAATAGCGGAGGAGCGCCGACTATCAGTGGCGTGACCCGATTAGTGCTAAGTCCTGTTATAACAGATGAGCTAAACAAGCTACGTGAAATCTTGTTTGTGCCTGACACAATTGAATGCATCATCATAATTACTTAAGATATTTAGATGAACTGAATGGATGAAACCCATTTAGTGATAAGTTATATATATACAAAGAGCAGATTAAAGAAATTCGTAATCAATCACCTGAGAGTCAAATAATGTTAGGTACACCTTTAATTTCAACCATGCTAAATGTAGCAAGCTAGCTAGTGAGCAGTCAGCAACCTATAAAAGAAGTGTAGCAAGACACGAAATGTATCTAAAAGCAGTCTCCGGATACTATTGTTGTTGTAGCAAGATACGTAATGCTTCATTTACGTAATGCTTCATTTATTAATAATCTAGTATTGCAACTTTGTTTTTCAGAGGCATAGCAGCCTTCTTGTTGCTAAAACAAATGTCTTTGAGGTAATTATTAAAATATATATTTTTAAGATTACAAGTAAAACAGTGAGTAATTTATTATAGGGTTAATAACCTATTAAAGCATTATACATCTCACAAATGTCAGTTCGACGTAGCGAACAAAAAAAATAGCTCTTCTAGACATTAAACTTGACATTGTTGTCTTCCTTTAAGTATTATGACCAATTTACCCTTCCAAATTACATAAATGGTCCCTGTGGGTTTGCGAAAATTACGTCCATCATCCCTTTTTTTGGACATTTTTGTTCCAATATTTTTTATTTATTTATTATTATTATTATTATTTTCATATTTTGCATCAAAATTAATGGAATAGTATAGGATGAAGCACAAGGTTCGTTATGCATACCATCAGGACGAACAACATCTACTAACGGTATGTCCAGAATACATGTCAAAAGTTATACAAACATTTTATTCATAAGAATAAATCTAGTAATCTTAATCCGAAAAAGCTTGCTATAATCATGAAGTCATCTGTGAAAATCTTAACAAAGAGACGATTTCTTCGGTCATGAACATGACATCTCTAATACTACGATGTACTCGTAAGTAGAGGATTCCTGGAGCCGCTGCAGCAATCCCACCTGAACAGTGAGACCCAAATCCATGACCAAGAAGGTTACCTGTCAATGATATTAGCTGATCAGATCTTATGCTCTATATTTATCACTATCACAATCCATAAATGAATAAGTAAATGAGTAAAATATACGTTTTATGCTACTAGAGTAAACTACAATTTTCGTCCTAGTGATTCAAACATTTTCAAAACGGTGCAGTAAAACTTTGATTTATAGAGGGGCGAAGAAGGCTATATAGTAATCACGACCAAAAATCTGTAAGATTGTAATTACCGACTCCACCAATAGGCGAGTTGAGTCCAAGAGTTGACTGGAAACAGACTTTGAGAAGTTGTACGACCGCATCATTGCTGTGGTGGAATACGGTTCGGGATGCAGTAAAAACAAGATGGTCGGTCCAACATTTGGCCTTTTGGGTCCATAGAGCGGCTATTATGGACATGGATGGCCACGGACAAACTACACCGAGGGTGGTCACTGCTGGACCAACCAGGTTCAGCAACGGTTCAGAGACTTTATCAACTTTGTAGGTTATTGTGAGGCTCACTAGGGCAGCAAGAGGAAAAGGGAGACTCGCTGAAGTGGTCCCACCTGCAACGACACGGTTTTATTTCCACATGAATTATATTACATATAAAGAAACAATTGTATCAATGTGGGAAACAAGTAACTTGTCACTTGCTACTATTTTGATCTTATATCCCAACATGAGGATTAAACGGGTCAAAAGATTCTTAACATGTATGCTCTGAGTTGATTTAGACCCATTTACACGTAAATGAGTTGATTTCAATTATGTTCTAACTGATCAAACGGGTCAAAAGATTCTTAACATGTATGCTATGTTCATTATAACCTTCCATATCACTTTTAATCGAGAACTTTGACAATTCTTGTAACAATGTATATTTTTTGTAATTTTAACTAACACATTAGTTATTAATTAATTAACATAAAACAAACAAATACTACTTCCAGGTCAACCCGACCAGATACATCCCATTTAGACCCATAAACCGACATGCCCGTTTGACACCTTCAGTCATGTGCAGTTCAAAACTAAAACAAATAAAAGGAATGATAAAAGTGATCCGTTCAGAAATGCACATCCACACATAAGCTTGCTTTCATCTCAAGTTAATAGTCACACATAGAAGTCGCATTTTTTTTATCTATTTACCTATGAATGAGTCAATTCTGGGTATGATTTCATCTCTTATGGGTCAAATGTGTAATGTCATAAAATTTTCTAAACAGCAACAGGTCAATGTCAAATGAGTCCAAAGTTGCCTAAAGTGTTTTTTTTATGCATATATCACCTACAAATTCATTTTACTTAACAATTTAAAATATCATTGTTATAATATTTAAACTTTAATAATCATAGATAAATCATAACTATTTATAAAATTGGACATAAAGTGTTTCAGGTCAACCCATAACATAACCTTGCTGACCCACTCAATTTCCATAGACAATTTGCAGAAAATGCAGAAGCAATAGTAGAAACCAGAGAAGTAATACCCAACAAGTCATACCTGCAGAAAGACTTGGAACATCAACTCCAGTTGCAGCCAATATCTTATTTATGTTTTGCTCTACCATGGACAAGTTTGTGGCAAGACTTGGCCAATCAGTTCCATTCATAGATGCAGGTTTCCATAGACCTCGAATTAGGCCAATCAGTTAACCAACCAGCCATTCAAAGAAAGAAAGAAACACATCGAGTCAACCAGTCATCACTAGTTTAATCAATAAACATCGTATGTATTCAAACAACACTCTCAATAAATTAACCATCTGTACACTTTACATAACCTACCCGACCCACTTCATAGCCGAAACAAACCAAACACAACTCTTAATCCGTTTACCACCACACAAATTATATAAAATCGCTTCTAATTCAATTTAGTCCACGTAATTTGTAAATAAATATGTTAATCGGTTTTAAAACAAAGAAAGTAATACAAATCGATTTAGGTTTTTGACATACCCAAGATACGAGACAAAGAAAAGAAGACGAGTTGATGGTGACGGCTGTGACAACGGTGGTGTCGTCGGCCAGTGGAGGAGTATAAAGGGTGGCGGTGTCGGAATCATGGTGTCCGGTTAGTGACTAAGACCAGAGAAGAGAAGGGGGGATGTAGGGTTGCTTGTGTTTTTTAAAAATGAGTTAAAAAAGTAATTGGGTTATTTATATACTTGGGACAATGGATGCAATTTTTAAAAATTTAAGGGTAAAATAGTCATCATAATTTTTCTTTGCTCAATTGAAGACAACAATTTCAAGTTTAATGTCTAGAAGAGCTATATTTTTTGTTCGCTACGTCGAACTAACATTTGTGACAATTATGATGTTTTAATAGGTTATTAGCCCTTTATTATATGCATTTTTTTATGTTACTGCCAAGTTTTTATACCATGGATGACACCCTAAGGTTGGGTCTTCCAGTTCTGTCTAAAAATCTCAATCCATTGTTTCCTACAAAACAAGTTTTTATTATCCGTCTAGATACTGAAAATGACAGAACGTAACTGAAATAATATTTTTGAAAATTGATAACATCTAATATATATATGGAAAATCATAATTCGACCAGTTCTTGTCAACTTTAAACTAATAAAGTTATTTGACAACGTTTTGTGGCGTGAATGAGCACACGGTGAGGGGATATCTTCACACGCCATTCACACCCTCTTTTCACCAATGGTGCAGTTATTGGCATGCCAACAGTAGACCTTCGTGCCATTCGGTGTTTAGCTATTGCAATGTCTTACGCCTTTTTTTTTTTTTTTTTTTTTTTTTTGTATTGCGAGTGACTGAGTATGTTTGATGAGATATTTTGTGGGACCTACATGTACGGTGTTTTAGTTATTAGTATGTTATTGATAGGAGATGATGTATCTCTGAGGTCGCATACCGATAACACGTTATGATACCTTGTACTGAAGGCCAGTGGAGACAGCTTGCACGAAATTTACACCATGATAGTCAAAGCTAAGATACATGCATGAAACATATTCCTACAAAAATTTAATGCACCAATGTTTTATGGTTCAGTCTCTCATACCCACTCTATAGTACTATACCAACGAAAACAATAACATATTATTTAATATACATTGTTTGATATAGCGTTACTAGGGTTGCTAAACAACTTTTCTTTTCTTATCTCTAGTAGAAATCCACAAAAGGATTCGAATTTTATTTCTTTGAAGATGGGCTCCTTCCTTGAACATTTGTTGTGAAAACCATGTTATTTTTAAATTTCTAAGGAAGCGATGTAATGTGGGTACTAAAATGGGCATATTCAAATTATCAATGGACTATAAGGTGGGACATAAATGACACACAAGACTATGTAGATGAAGAGTACATAAGTTGGAATGGGTCACTTTATGCATTAAAGGTAAACTCTTTTGCAAGATTTTTATCTTTTATGAACCTGTTAAAGAAGGACAGTTTAGTCTACAAACATTGGGAAGTTTTTAACAAGAAGTATGTGGAGATGTTGAAGTGGTTTTATCTAGTCTATTTAAATTATGATGCACTAGATAAGATACCACCAGTTATAGGGGTAATGGAGATTAATTTTCTTAGCTTGCATAAGATAGTGTATAGTCTTGGAGGCTATCTTTGTGTCACACTAGGTGACAAATGGAAGATCATTGCAAATCTGCAAGGACTCACTAATGGAGATGAAGAAGCAGTGAAAAGCTGCTACAAGAGGTTCATTGACATGACTCAAGTGTATTATGAAACTGCAAGGGTGCCTTGGCATGAGAAGTTCAAGAAAGAAATGGTTGAGAGCAGTTGGACTGCTGTTGTAAAAGATTCTGAGGACAAAGACCAAGAAGATGCATGAACAGAAGAAACACAGTATGAAGAAATGGACAAGAGACAGTTTGGAGTCAGGCTAGAGAGCAAGATGGAAGAAGAAACAAATGAAGCAAGCAGCACATGAAGCAATGACTTTGAAGTCATTGTTTAAAGATCAACAAGGAACATCACTCAGTTTGACTTTTATGAAATAGGGGGGAGATGTTGACTCCTTAACGTCATAAAGTCAAAAGTTATTAGTATCTTAGTATGTACTTAGATTACTTTATGTTATACGTACTTTAGTATGGATTATGGGTCGAATTTATGTCAGGGTCAAAACAGTTAACCCAATCACCCATTTGTAGACGGTTAGTAATAGGCAGTTATTTGGTAGTTGGCAGTTATTAGTCAAGGGTCACAATAGTTGACAATAACTGTCAATGGTGTCGTTTGGTCTAAAGGGGAGTAAGCCTGCACCCTGTTAAATATATTAACCAAAAACATTTAAGTACAATGGATATGAGTGAAATCCCATATCTCAGCCCGTTACATAGACATAAAGCTTACATAACAAGATACTACCTATTTTCTAAACAAGAAAACAAACCACTACTCAAATGATAACATAGGACATAACGAAAGAAAATTACTTCCTAGGTCCTCGAAGCTTGGTGCCATACATGGCATTAAAGGCATCCAAATTCCCTGGAAAATCAGAAACCTGCTTCGCATAGTCATCGTAGTCATAGTCATCATCCTCATCTTCAAACTCTTGGCCACCACCGAATAGATTAGCAGACTCATCAAATGGGTTAGCAACCACCTCATCTTCAGAATCAGACACCACGATCTCTCCCACTTTAGAAAAAGGGTTAACTCGCTTAGTAGAAAAAGTGGGCGGAATACAAGAATCACTAGTATTAGGAGCCACACCCGACTCCATCTCTTTCAAACATTGTACAATTCAATATCAATAATAAACTCAGTTTGCATACCTTTTGACCCATTACTGTTTGACTAGCAGGGTACCTGCGCGTTGCGGCGGCGGGGTACTCTGAAATCAATTTTTCCGGTGAATTATGTATTTTAGTTTATTGTATTTTTTTTTACAATAAATTTACGGATATCAAGAATTTCATTTAGCCCGTGCCCGTTTGGCCCATGCATGTTCGGGCTCAAGCCCATTTTGCCCGTTGCCCGTTCGGGTTTTAATATTTGTATAATGTGCTTTATTATTTGTATTATTGACATTTAATGCATGGTACCCGCACGTTGCGGCGACAGGTACCCTGAAATAAAATTTTCAAGTGAATCATGTATTTTAGTTTACTATGTCCTTTTTGACAATAAATTTACGGATTTCAAGAATTTCGTTTGCCCGTTCGGGCTCGTGCCCACTTGGCCTGCGCCTGTTCGGGCTCAAGCCCATTTGGCCTGTTGCCCGTTCGGGCTTGAATATTATTTGTATCATATTATGTGTATTAGTGACATTTAATGTAGGAATTGTGTTTAATTTGATTGTACAATATGCTTGATAATTTGTATTTATTATGTTACGGGTGTTTTAATAACTGTATTAATTGTATTTATTGATCAGTTAATTAATTGACTATATTAAATAGCATTAATGTGGTGTTTTATTTTTTTTAATATGTGCATTAAAGTGGTGTACGCTATGCTTCTTGTCTTGTACGTCTGAAAATTATGCACATTAAAGTGTTGTACATTATATATTTTTTTATTAATCATATAATTACTAATTATAGTAACATGTGTAGGCTTATATTTTTAAGACTTCTTTTTATAAGAAGTCCTAAATACATTATTATGTAGTATAGATTAGTTTTGCACACAGATTATCACACAAAATGGTTCATCACAATCACTTTCTTAAACACAACCATGTTGGCCTCAAACCTGGCAAAAACATGCATTTACTGTGATAATGTCAATGATGTCTACATGTCTGCAAACTCGTTGCAACATCAACACACCAAAAAGTATAGAGATTTACATTCATTTTGTTCGCGACAAAGTGGCAGTGAGTCATGTTCGAGTACTTCAATGTTCCATAATAGTTTGAGTACGCATATATCTTCGCGAAGAGTCTTTCATATCAACTATTTGTTGATTTTTGATCCAGTTTGAGTGTCCGGAAGTCTCCCGTTCTGACTGCGGGGCCGTATGGAAAAACACATATTGTATATTTCTAGTGTAATCGACCAATTAGCCCGATCCCAGTTTGTATAGCTAGTAGAGAAACCCTAATTGTAATCTCTATATATGCGTTATGAGATGCAATGTATCATTCAAAGGTAAATGTCAACAGGGGCGGAGCTATGCCCGATCCACCTGTGGCACGTGCCACATACGGTTTTGGCCAATGAAGTGTAATTTTTTGTGAATTTTTTTAGTTTTTCTGAAGTGCTACACCCATTTTTTAGAGAGCAATGTTTTAAGTTTATTTTTAGGAAAAAAAAGAAGAAAGAAAGAAAGAAGATAGAGAGTTAAGTTTGAAGATGATGAATAGTGATGTTTTTTGCTTGTTTGATTTTATCTGCTATTGTTTAATGTGCACACATGCAAGTGGAGTAGTGGACATACTTCTTTTCAGTCTTGCATAAATATGTAGAGTACCTAGTGGGCTCATTTTATATACTAGGTTTTTAGTCATTTATAGTGTGGGAAAGTCTATTTAGTTGGTGGATCAGAATTGATGTCACAGCTCACTTTTTCATGTATGGGTGGTGGATCAACCATGGATTTGTCTTCCATGTTTGAGGAGTTAAAATACTTTATGGTTTTATATTTTGCCACTTTGCAATAGATCTTCAAATTTAGCTTTCGTAGTAGAAAAGTGGATCTATGTTCCAGTGTTTTGCTTCAACTTTGTTGAAGTTTAATGAATATTTTATTTGCTTTATCAAGGAATAAAAGAAAAGAGACTGAAAAGGGCTAGGGGTGCGTTTAGTTGGAGAAAAAATTCTCGTGTTTTCTATCTCTAGTTTTGTAAAAATTTGAGAGGGAAATTTATCTCCACAAAACACTTGAAAATATAGAAAACGCATTTAGTTGATGTTTATATCTTCTATTTTGAAGAAGAGAGGGAGGGTTATGGGTTAGAAAGAAAAACAAGGAAAACAACTAAAATTTGTTTTGTAATTTCCTTGTTAAGTTAAGAAATAGGGGAGTTTGTGTTTTAAAAAACATTTTGTTGGAAAACGTTGATTTGAACGCGATCTCTATTTTCCTTGTTTTCCACAAAACATTTTGTAGAAAATAAGGGTGTTTTCCTCCAACTAAACGCACCCCTAGGTAAGTTATCATAACTAAAAAATCTATAAATAATATGGAAATATGATGTTTGGCATTTAAGCTTACCTTTCTCAAAAAAAAATATTTGCCTTTTATTTAAATCTATAAAAATATCATAAAATGTATTACGATTGAAAGGATTTATATTTTTTTATACTATGTTTTCATTACATGGATTAAAAAAAAACTAGTTTTACTTGTAGAAATGAAAACTAAAATTTTAAACTATTTTCGAAGCGAAGCGAGCAGGAATGTGCCACACACGGTCTAAAATCCTGCATCCGCCACTGAATGTCAACCTTTAATTATATAACTTGCAGTTAAAAAAATGAGTAGATAACCTTATATAATATGTAAATGGCCACATGACACCGGTTCTTTACAACGTGGCACCATTTTTTCTCAACGTTCTCTGATGACGTAGCGGCATGCCATGTCATCGTATAACATGTCCAGTGTGGCACAAATATAATAAGAATTGTAGTTAAGCATTTTACCGCACTAATTAAATGGCTATCTATGGTGCAAAGAAAGAAGCTTTGTCTAGAAGCTAAACTTTTAATGTTCTTGTTAGAAAAGAATAATAAGGAGATACCAAACTTTGATTTTTATGACAAAAAGGCTTTTCAACAGCTAGAACTAAATTACTCATTAACTAATTGTGTTTCGTAGTTGAATACTTTTGGGTTTTAATTTTTAGATCATTTTACACTTTTCACTAGCTACTACTGCTTTAACAAACAACTCGGTACAAAAAGACTTGGGCAATTAATGTTCTAAACAAAAGCTCAAGCTCTCATTTTTAGCATTTTGGTTTACTTTGACGGTTATACCGAGCATTTCTGTATATCTATATCTACCTGGATATAAAATAAACAAGGCAAAACATGCATTTACTACAAACCCAAGAAAAGAACATACAAGAACTTTAACGGTGTGAAAAGCAGAGAAACCAGGACGTTGGAAAAAAGAACCCATGCATGTTACCGAGGACGTGAGACCGTTGCTAATGCTTCGTATTCCTAGTACAGAAGATGAAGACAACAACCTACGTGACCGTATATCCATGACTTTCCTAGGCTCGGCACCGTCAGCGACTGTTTCAACATTGAGCTGTATGACATCGTGTCTGAATAGTAATCCGAATACCGACTCTTATGTTTATGAAATGTATTCTTATATTATACGTGGCTGAAACGTTGTGTGACTTGCGTCATTATGTGTGTTAGATATGGGCTTTGTATATGATATTGGGCTTATTGGCATAACAAAACCCATATAATTTGAGCAGATGAATTTGTGGGTACTGAATTAATGATAGTAACATTTGTTGGTGCTGTTTTCTTCTCTTTCTTTATATGATAAACGAAGCCCCTTCTAACACACATAATTTGAGGAAATGAATTTGTGGGTAGTGAATTTATTTGTGATTTTAGCATAAGATATGAAATTATTATGTTAAAAAGCATAAATGTAGTATAAATCCGTCGCTAAACGCGGTTAACATTAATATCAACTGATCATTTATTACAAATGGAGTTCCTTATTGTAAGATAATTTTATCAGAACATCAAATTATTTCATGCACACGTTTATAATCTATGCATACACACACTTTATTCGTCATTCCATTTATCAAGGTTCCGCATTGAATTCCAGTTACGAAGATTAAGTATTGATGACTACTCCACCTGCAACAAAATAATATAAAATTATATCAGCAAGTTAATGTATGTTATGTGTAAAGTATGTCTAGTGTATATATTGTTCTATAAGTAGATAGAAATGTACCATTAGGATGGAGAACTTGGCCAGTGATGTAGGAAGAGTCATCCGATGCAAGGAACACGTAACATGGAGCAATCTCAAAAGGTTGAGATGCCCTATTCATGGTCGAGGTTGACCCGAAGCTTGCTATATCCTCATCAGAAAATGTTGCGGCTATCAGTGGGGTCCACACACAGCCAGGGGCCACACCATTGACACGAATCTTCCGGTCAATGAGATACGTTGATAGACCCCTAATCCATGATACTATTGCTCCCTTTGTTGATGCATAGTCCAACATCTTTGCGTTTCCTCTGTATGCTTCCACCGACGTTGTGTCTATGATGCTGCTTCCTTCTTTCATGTGTTTTAGAGCAATTCTATACATCAAAACATGATGAGCAACATAACACTTTATAAGTATGTTATCGAAAATCTAATCTTTTACAATAACATTTTAGAAGCCTACACATCTTGCCATCTTTAGATTTTACGCACTAAAGTACAAAATATATGTTTTCATGTTAATTATAGCTAAGTCAAAAACATGAAGTTTTGAATCATCTTATATCAATTAGTAGATATCTAGAAAAATAATTTTATCCAAATTAATTAAGATGATGATGCACATACCTCGACATAAAGACATGAGAGAAAATGTTGGTCCTGAACACCCTTTCAAGCCTCTCCTCCGTGATTTCTTCTAGCGAACTTTCATACTGGATGGCAGCATTGTTCACTAGGATATCAATGCGCCCATATTTTGCAACAACCTCCTCAACAACTTTCTCACAATTCTTGTTATACTTGAGATCAGTAGGTATTGCAATTGGATCACCCGAGTCACTAACTTTCGAATTACATATGATCTTTAGCGTTTCCATTGCATCTATGTCCTCGTCTCCCTTCACATAAGTGAAGGCTACAGTTGCACCTTCTATTGCAAAGTGGTAGCAAACGGACCTCCCAATACCCGAATCTCCTCCAGTCACTAATGCCACCTTTCCCTGCACCAAAACATATAATACTTCATAAATATATTACAAATATAACTTAGAAAAATTTCCGAGAAAATTTAATGATATGATATGACTGATCGACCATACGTACGTGAAGTTTGCCAGAGGGTTTGTAGCGATTACTGCTATATTGCGGGAGAGGATTCATGAGGTATTCTTTACCCGGTTGCGTATCTTGGTTTTGTGGGGGGAATCGTTGTTCACCTTGCATTGCCATTATTGCCTTTGCCTAAAAATTGTCGTTCCGGTGAACAAATGAAACACTGAGATTGTTATTGAAATATACCATGGTATATTAACTATTTATAGACGAATGGGTTGTTCATATGATATAGAGCGTCACTGGCCTATCAAAGCATATCGTCTATTCGAATGAGATATTTGAAATGTTACCTATACGTTCCAAAATATTACCACCTAACAACACATTACACATTATTGGGTATTGGTGGTCGTCCATGACCACTTCGCCTTGTATATATGTTGTATTAAGTACATTTGATCATCTAATCAATTCAAGTAGCCTATATAACCACTAGGGTGACTTATTGGCAAAAAGCTTGTGACTATCATTATATAATGTGAGAAGTCTTAAGTTCAATTCCTGTTAGGTGTTAACAACCCTGAAGTGAAGTGGTCACGTCAATCTTCTGAAAAGTGAAGGTTTTACCCGGTTCGAATATGTGTGATGGTGGTTCAAAACTCGTGAATTAATAGGCTAAATAGCTAGAAACCATGGTAACCCCAAAAAAAAAAGTAGCCTACTCATGTCTATACCTTCAAATACTATCACAAATATATATATATTTCTAACATTCTTAATATTTGTATAGACGTGTTATATTTGCTTGTTTCTAAATACTATTATTTTATATGAATTTTAAAATGAATACAAAGTATATCATTTTGGGTTTATAGTGCTGGATTAGTTGATGCTCTATGATTGAGTATTTATGAAAAGTAAACATCGATGGAATTTAAACGTATGCAAGTGGTTCTCCTGGATTTATATCACACTTTTGGCAACCTTGGTAGTTACTAAATTTTAGAAAGTTTGGCTTTGGTCTAATTTTGATGTCTAGCTAAGATGAGAAAAACTTTGTTAGAAGTGGCCGGCGTGGGCATTTTTGGTTTTACTTCATGGAAATTTTTTAATTTGTGTCGGGCGGACAAAAGATTAGAAGTATTAAATCAACTCAATTATCATATTTACATGATGGTAATTTATTCCGTAATTTGTGATAATATACCCTATTTATTTTGGACTCTTTTATGAATAAATACATTTAAAGAAATAAATATCTTCATTAAACACTTTAGAGAAACTGATAAAACACAAATAAACTTAGAAACAACACAAAATAAAGCAATTATTAAAAACAACTAACATTTAAAGATGATAATTTGAGTTCATTTGACAAATACAAACATGTTCCATCAAGAAAAAAGTTAGAGTAATCTCTATTTTCGAATCTGAAATTTGAAAAGATATACATATGTATTTCGTTTTGGAGCTATAAGCTTTTTGTTATAAAAATAATCTCTTCCAAAATAATTAGCTCCGTTTGGATACATCAACTTCAAGCTTTTATTTTAAACAAGTAGCTCCAAAATGATAAGATGATTCGTGAATCTTTTAAAATATTTCGGAGCTGTTAAAACGTAAAACTATTGTTAACAGCTTATAATAACATTTAACATCTAATTTACCAATCACTTTAATTGAAGAAAAAAAAATCTAACTTATTGCTCATGTTAACAGATTTGCAGTTTACAGCTTATAGCATACAGATTATAGCATACAGCTTCCAACCAGTTTTTGCCAAACATACCCACAGTCTAAACATAATTTTTTGATCTCTAATGATATAGTATTTTCTTCATACGGACATCTACTAAACAAAGTCTATGTCTATTTGGAAATTTATTATTGTATTTTATGGAACCACCTATGCACAAAAAAATATATATAAAAAAAAATGCACCAATTTTCCAAAAACGAATAAGCCATATGTTTTGAGAATTTGGGCTACCCAACAAGCTGCATAGTAAACTATAACCCATTAGAATCGTCTTTTAAATATATTCAATCCATTTAAGAGGTATCAACACACCAAAAAGAATCCATAAACATACAATAAGACTGCCATTATTTTTAGAATTTGGGTCGATATTTGCCAAAACTATTAAATATTATAGCCTTTTGTCTACATTTGGTGGACATGGAGGTTCAGTTAATTACTGTAGTTTAGATTGATATGATAAACTGTAGAGGAGATCTTATTTTTCCTTGGGTGATAGTGTGTTTAGTTCATCTAGTATAGTTTGCTAGTTTTCAAGTTGTATGTCAGGCATACGTGTTTCATGTAAACCACAAACTAAGAACTCGAGTGGTGTTATTATCTCAAGATTTGGAAGTCCTATATATATATATCTGTTTAACATGTCAAAGAAGTAATGCAATAGCTTCAAATTTTACAATTATACACAAGTGGGCATTATTTAAGTTAAAACTGAAGGGGAATAGCGATGATGACCATGGTGATGGGGATAACGGTCATGAAACAGGTGGTGGCTTCATCCCAAAAACATTTTCAAATGGAATCCCATTTATGGAAAGTACTGGTGGTGACAGAAACATGGCGAAAGCAACAGTGGAGTGTTCTGAGGAAGGGTCGTCCTCACCTATAGGGTGTGAAGTCAACGACAATAACCTTTCTTCCATGTCTGACACACCTCGTGAAAAAACACCTGCCAAAGTTGCAGAAAAAGATAACTATGCCACACACGTGAAGCCAAATACCAAAAAATCCCTAAAAATCCCAATTAGTAAAAAGACTTGTGGATCCATACCCACCAATTCAAGCCCAAATTGTGTAAAACCCACTAGCCCATTAAACTCATCTAACAACCCTCAATCATCTATTAGGCCTCAACCAACAAAACCCACTATAACAACTTCACTCATCAGATACTCAAGAAGAGGTAAGTCTGTCCCTCCTGCTCCATCTTCACTTGTTCATCATCATCCTAAAAGAACAAAAAGATTCGCTTCTCTAAAGCCTATCAATTCGATTAATGGAATTAATTCAAAAGTGAGTAAGGGGAGGGATAACAAGAGTAAAAGCAAAACCACCTCACAAACAACTCATCGCACCGCAAGATCATCATCTGATATGGCAGGGGTTACCGACTCCCTCTCACTGATAAGACGCTGCAATATCAGAATCCTTTCTAAACCTTGTTCTTCAGCAACCTCGGGTTCCAATGAAGTTACTCGTATTATACATTTGGGAAATGAGATTGGTTTCGACATGAGGGACAAAGACATTGTTGTGGCTGATGTTTTAACTCAAGGAGAATTCAAAGGTAATTTATGAATTTTATTTCCTTAAATGTGCGGGGGCTTGGGGAGGATCATAAAAAAAGATGGGTTAAAAGACTTTGTATCGACCACAAAGTTAAATTCCTAGGCCTTCAAGAATCAATGTCGAAAAATGTAGATCAATTTCTTATTCAATCATTGTGGGGGAATACATCATTTGGGTATGCTTTTAAGAAATCAGATGGTAAATCAGGCGGTATAATTGCCATTTGGGACACACTATGGTTCACCATGGTCGATGTTATGGAGGGAGATGGTTATCTTGCAGTTACGGGAATCTGGAGACCCTTAGACAGCCCTTGCATTATTATTGTTGTTTATGCGCCTCAGTGTTTCCACAAAAAGAAACACCTTTGGTCCACCATTAACAATCTCATTACTCACCATAACTCACTCTCCATTATTTTTGGTGACTTCAACAAAGTCCGAAATGAATCCGAACGAATGGGTACAATTTTTTGTCGAAGGGGCGCTTCACTCTTTAATAAGTTCATATCAGATTCTGGGCTCACTGATCTTCCTCTAGGCGGCATGCGATTCACGCGTATGAACAATCAAGGATCCAAGCTAAGTAAGTTGGATCGTTTCCTGGTGTCACACCAATTTTTGGATAATTGGCCTTCCTCACACGTTCTTGCTTTGGTAAGAGAATTCTCTGACCACTCTCCAATTCTCCTCCAAAATTCTATTTTCGATTATGGACCAGTGCCCTTTAAGTTTTATAACAGTTGGATGCTCAATAAAGACTTTGAATCCGTTCTTTGTAACTCTTGGTCCTCTTCGGTTTCATGGGTTAATTCTACTAAGGCCACCGTCTTTAAAAAGAAACTCCAGTTACTTATATCGCATCTCAAGGATTGGAGAAAAGTGGTAAACTCCCTTGAAACAGCCTCTGCTACCTCGCTTCAAGAAAAAAATTCCTCCATTGACATCAAAGCTGAAATTGGTCCTCTTACTTCTGATGAGGTAATTACCAGGGCTATGTTGGTTAAAGATCTAGGTAATTTGGAATATGGCAAGGCTAAAGACCTAAGACAAAAATCTAAGTCTAAATGGGCTCTAGAAGGCGATGAAAATTCACGCTTCTTCCATGGGATAATCAATAACAAGATATATCGCTCTAGAATCAATGGCCTAAATATTCAAGGGTCTTGGGTAACGGATCTGACTTGCATCAAAAGTCATATCTTACGCTCTTTTGAATTAAAATTCAATAAGGATACCACTCCAAGGCCAAGCTTTTCGAGTAACCTCTTCAAGCAAATCTCTCCAAGTGACTCGTCATACCTTGATCAACCTTTTAGTGATGAAGAAATAAAAGACGCGGTTTGGAATTGTGGTAGTGATAAAGCCCCCGTCCCTGATGGGTTTACATTTAAGCTTTTCAAGAAGTATTGGGATGTCATTGGTGGAGACATCCTTTCGTTTGTTAGATAATTCGAGACCACGGCTTGCATCCTAAGAGGTTGTAATTCCTCCTTTTTCACTCTTGTACCTAAAGTTGATGACCCGATTGTTATTGGTGACTTTAGACCAATTAGTCTAATCGGTTGCCAATATAAGATCATTGCAAAAGTTCTTGCAAACCGGCTTGCTAATGTCATTTCATCAGTTGTTGGTGAAGTCCAAATGGCCTTTATCAAGGGTCGTCAAATAATTGATGGGCCACTCATGGTAGATGAAATTATTTCTTGGGCTAAATTGAAGAAAAAAAAAGCTTTTCATGCTCAAAGTAGACTTTGAGAAGGCCTTTAATACCTTAAATTGGTCTTTCTTGGATTCTACTATGTCTCAAATGGGATTTAGCCATAAGTGGAGGAAATGGATCCATTCTTGCCTTGATTCGGCATTCGCTTCAGTTCTCATTAATGGGTCACCTACTTCGGAGTTTAAGTTACATCGTGGTCTTCGCCAAGGTGACCCTCTTTCTCCTCTTCTTTTTATTTTAGCAATCGAGGCTCTTAATGTAGCCTTTATTGAGGCTAAAAATAAGAACTTCTTCCATGGAGTAGAAGTAGGAGTTGATAAGGTCCATGTTTCTCACCTCCAATTTGCGGATGATGCACTTATATTGGGTGATTGGTCTAAGCCTAATATTGAGAACTTGTCTAGAATCCTCACTTGCTTCCATCTTGCATCCGGCCTCAAAGTTAACTTCAACAAGAGTAAACTCTTTGGCATTGGTACCTCCCAACTTGAGCTCAACTCTTTTGCTACCGCTATCGGGTGTGTTCCTTCTCATTTCCCATGTACTTACTTAGGTCTTCCCATTGGTGCCAACATGACAAGATGTGCAAAGTGGGACCCCCTAATTGATCGTTTTCATAAGCGGTTATCTAGCTGGAAAGCAAAAACCCTCTCATTTGGTGGTCGTTTAACCTTATGCAAATCCGTCTTGGGAAGTTTGGGGTGTATTACTTTTCTACTTTTAAGGCACCTAAAACAGTTATTAATAAGCTTGAAGGTATCCATAGGAAATTCTTTTGGGGTGGGTCTTCGGATTCTTATAAAATTCCTTGGATTGCTTGGAATAAGGTAATCTCTTCTCCTAAACAAGGTGATCTCGGCATTGGTAGCTTAGTAGTAAGCAACCAAGCTTTGTTGGCCAAATGGTGGTGGAGATTCTTGATTGAAGATAATGCCTTATGGTGCAAACTTATTCGCTCCATTCATGGTCCTCAAGGAGGTCTACATGATGCATCCATGATACGAAGTAAATCGGGTCCATGGTATCGAATTGCTAAGCTTAAGGAGTACCTTCTCAATGACTATGGGATTAACTTGCCCTTGATCTTCAAGAAAAAGATTGGTAATGGGGAGTCTACACGTTTTTGGTTGGATAATTGGTTGGGCGGTCCTACTCTAAAAGAAACTTTCCCTCACATTTTTCGGTTAGACAATCAACCGAATTGCTTGGTTAGTGATCGGTTCCTGATACTACTAATGGACCAAGCGATGCGAATACTCTAAGCCCCAACACCCCTGTCCATTCCAGCAACATTTTACCCCCTAATCTTCACTTTACTTGGGCATGGACAAGGCCCATTAGATCCAATATTGAGCAAGCTGAGATTGTGGATATTTCAAACATGTTGTCTAATTTGGTTCTTTCGCCATCCAGTGACATTTGGGAGTGTATTATTGATGATACAAGAAGCTTTTCGGTCAAAGGTTTGAGGACTCACATTACTAATACTACTATCTCTTTGGATCAAAATCATCCAAGATGGAACAAGTTAGTTCCTATCAAAGTCAATATAGCTTCTTGGAGGATCGCCAAAGGGAGACTCCCGACAAAAATCAACCTTGACTTGAGAGGTATTGACCTTCACTCGGTTCGTTGCCCTCTTTGCGATGAAGATTTAGAGACAGAAGAACACCTATTCATTCACTGCCGCATTGCAAAACAAGTTTGGTTAGACATCTTAAGATGGTGGAATCTCTCCAATGCTAACTTCTCAACCATCAATGAATTGTTCTCCCTTGCTGATCATGTTCATCTCACACCCAACCTGATAGGCTGTTTTAATGCAGTGATTCACACAACCCTCTGGCTCCTTTGGCGTGCAAGAAATGAATTGGTCTTTGCTTCCAAGCGTCCGAATAAGGATTTAATCCTTAACGACATCAAACACTACTCTCACATTTGGATTACTAGCAGACTTAAGAATTGTTCCCTTAATTGGATAGATTGGTTTTGCAATCCTTGTAACACTCTATTTTCCACTTTGTAACTATGTTTTTCTAGCTCCTTGCTAGCTTTTTTAATCAAATTGCTGTTCGAAAAAAAAAACTGAAGGGGAAATATTATTATGCTAATATTATCTTGCTTGTTTGTAATCTCAATTGATTTGCGAAACACAAATCAATATAACTTTGTATACTAAGCCATAAAATCTAGCAAGCATTAATAAAATCATTCGTAACTATGTTACGAGTAAGTAATATCTTTATATCAGTTCTATAAAGCTCTCAATAATTTCTTGCAGATTTTTTTTTTCGAACTTCTAGTTAACATAATAAGATGCATAGATCATAACATCAACTCATTTCGGAAACATAATAGGATTTATAGATCATAACATCAATTCATTTCGAATACCACAAACTTCGTCACTTTATTTTCGTATGTGATCAAGATCAAGGTCCTTAAAAGGACTATGCATTGATGATTGTCCCACCTGTAAAAAATATTGCAACGTCACGATCTTCACACAATCATAAACATAACGGAGAAAGAAGAAAAGCAGCGTTGTATGTTGTAATAAAAAGAAATTGCATGTATGTCTTAAGTACAAGTGCTTGTGAGTGAAGATTGAATTAATCATACCATTAGGATGAAGACATTGGCCAGTAAAATAGGAAGAGTCCTCGGATGCTAGGAACACGTACGATGGAGCAATCTCAAAAGGTTGACCGGCCCTATCCATTGGTACCTGTTCCCCAAATGTTGCTATATCCATGTCATTGAGTGCTGCAGCTTGCAGTGGTGTCCATATTGGGCCAGGGGCCACACCATTGACACGAATCTTCTTGTCGACCAGATGCAATGCAAGACCCCTTGTGAAGGATACGATGGCTCCCTTTGTTGAAATGTAGTCAAGCCATTTTGGTGGAGTTGCGACGTACGCCAACACTGATGTGGTGTTTATGATGCTACTTCCTTCTTTCATGTGTGTCAAAGCATGCCTGCATAAAAACGGAAAGTCACTACTCACTACAACCCATCAAAATGTTCAAAAAAGAAGGAAAATAAGCTAATTGGAGATAGATAATAGTTTTTAACATGTTATTAATAATCCAAGAATCAGATTAATCATATGTTAAGTAATGTTACCTACTTTGTCAAGAAAAAATAAGAGAAAATATTGGTCCGAAACACCTTTTCAAGTCTCTCCTCTGTGATCTCTTCTAACGAATATGAATTTGTATAGTATTGCACGGCTGGAAGGTTCACTAAGATATCCATCCGCCCATATTTTTCAATGACCTCATCAACAACATTCTTACAATTTTTGTCATACCTAAGATCCGTAGGTATGGCAATAGGATCACCCGAGCCTTCCATTTTTGACTCATTTATGATATCCAATGTGTCTTTTGCATCTATATCCTCGTCGGGCTTGACATAAGTGAAGGCTATAGTCGCACCCTCCTTAGCAAAGTGGTAACAAACTGACCTTCCAATACCTGAATCTCCTCCTGCTACTAATGCCACCTTTCCCTGAGCCAAGGAAATAAACGCTTTAGTTTCTTTTACTTGACTTGCTCACAAGTCTAAAATTCTTTTGGCCCTTATGGTTAGACTGGATTTGCAACTCTTTAACAGCTTGTAAAAGCAGCTTCTAACCTCCTATGTGCTCTTATTTTTAGCTTCTTACTAGTTATCAATAAAATTGGCTTTAGACTAAAAAAATTGATGTACTAAATTAAAATGTTTCCTACTGACTATATATAGTGGCACCTTTATAAAATACCAGTAGTCTATTTGTTGTACTTTAACTGACTCATTTTGTTTAAATTAAGTGGTAAAGGGTATTACGTAATTTACTGTTGTACTCATACAAATTAAGAAGGTTTTGAATCCTCTCAAGTTCCCACCAACTTGAGTTAAGTTGGTTGATCCTCTCAAGAAACTAATACTGTATATATTATAGTAGGTAAAACATTTTTGGATCAGTTAGTGACAAGGGTAGCGACACTTTACTTGTCAGAAAAGTCTTCTAATTACTTTTAGTAAACATACTAGCACTAGTTAACTTCTACCTTCTTTACTTGTCAACTTAACAACTACGGAGTAGTCGATCAACTGCAATGGTTTTTTAACAAAAAACATAGCCAATCATGTGTTTTTTTTAATTAATCGATTAAGTATACCTTGAGTTTATTAGAGGGCTTGTAATGAGGGTTGGCGAATAGAGGTCGAGGGTTCATGAGATATTCTTTTCCTGGTTGCGACTCTTGGTTCTGTGGTGGAAATCGTCGTTCGTCTTCCTCCATCAACATCTCCTTCGACTAATATAAATACACCATATAGTCCGATAATTAGGATAATTACAAGAAATTGAAAATTGTATACATACGTCAATGTATGTGCATGTTGCACTCAAGCATCATATCAACAGAATCAAAATAATAAACTATAACTAAAAGATAAGTAAGGTGATGTAAAAGACCTTAAAGGTGCGAATAACTGAGGAGCGCCGACTTAGAAGACTTCCTATCAGTGGCGTGACCCCATTAGTGCTAATTCCTGTTATAACAGGTGAGCTAAACAAGCTACGTGAAATCTTGTTTGTGCCTGACACTAGTGAATGCATCATCATAATTACTTACGATATTTAGATGAACTGAATGGATGAAACCCATTTAGTGACAAGTTATATATATACAGAGAGCAGATTAAAGAAATTCGTAATCAATCACCTGAGAGTCAAATAATGTTAGGTACACCTTTAATTTCAACAATGCTAAATGTAGCAAGCTAGCTAGTGAGCAGTCAGCAACCTATAAAAGAAGTGTAGCTAGACACGAAATGTATCTAAAAGCAGTCTCCGGATACTATTGTTGTTGTAGCAAGATACGTAATGCTTCATTTATTAATAATCTAGTATTGCAACTTTGATTTTCAGAGGCATAGCAGCCTTTTTGTTGCTAAAACAAATGTCTTTGATGTAATTATTAAAATATATATTTTTAAGATTACAAGTAAAACAGTGAGTAATTTATGATATGCATTTTTTTATATTACTGCCAAATTTTTATACCATGAATGGCACCCTAGGGTTGGGTCTTCCAGTTCTGTCTAAAAATCTCAATCCATTGTTTCCTACAAAACAAGTTTTTATTATCCGTCTAGATAGTGAAAATGATAGAACGTAACTGAAATAATATGTTTGAAAATTGATAACGTCTAATATATATATGGAAAATCATAATTCGACCAGTTCTTGTCAACTTTAAACTAATAAAGTTATTTGATAACGTTTTGTTGCGTGAATGAGCACACGGTAGGGGATATCTTCACACGCCATTCACACCCTCTTTTCACCAATGGTGCAGTTATTGGCATGCCAACAGTACCGGACGTTCGTGCCATTTGGTGTTTAGCCATTGCAATGGCTTTTTTTTTTAGTGAGTGGGTATATTTGACGGGGTATTTTGTGAGACCTATATGTACCAATAACATATGAGTGTTTTAGTTATTGATATGTTATTGATAAAAGATGATGTACCGCTGAGGTAACATACCAATAACACGTTATGATACCTTGTACTGAAGGCAGGTGGAGACAGCTTGCACGAAATTTACACCATGATAGTCAAAGCTAAGATACATGCAAGAAACATATTTCTACAAAAATTTAATGCACCAATGTTTTATGGTTCAGTCTCTCATACCTACTCTATAGTACAATAACAACGAAAACAATAAACATATTATTTAATATACATTGTTTGATAGAGCGTTACTAGGGTTGCAAAACAACTTTAGCAAATTTTAGACTTCATTTCCTATCTCTAATAGAAATCCACAAAAGGATTCGAATGTTATTTCTTTGAAGATGAGCTCCTTCCTTGGACATTTGTTGTGAAAACCATGTCATTTTTAAATTTCTAAGGAAGCCATAGAATGTGGGTACTAAAATGGGCATATTCAAATTATCAATATTATTAACCTCAACCGTGTTTTAGATGCTTTCAAGTTTCTTCAAGTGTAAGGGTTAATTAATACAAGATTCGTCTTAAGGGAGTGGGTGCTCTGTATAAAGACATGAGATAATAGCTTGATTGATTTGTAAACACGCGAGCTCAGTTAATATTTTGATGTGCTTAATTCGATTGAGAAAAATGATGAACTTGGATCAAATGTGGGGTCATCAAATTCTGGTAAGAAAGTTGTCCAAGATGTGGTTGATTCGGCATCTGGTAGTCCAAGTACTACACCTTTAATTGCAAGGATTAATGAACTGGAAAGTCAGGTGCTTGATGAGAAGCTTGTGCTAGTGGGTGATGATGGAAAGCTGTTAAAACCTTGTAAATCAACGCTTCTGATAAGGATTTAATCATACGTTTTGAGGGGGACATTTAAGCCCCAAATTGATACATTTTATATTCGTTACTACTTAAAATCATTTCTTTTCACATTTTAGGTCTTTTGGAAGCAAAATGCTGGATAAAAGCATATTTGGACGAAAATGAGTGAAAACATGAAGAAAACGGCAAAGTCAAGATCCAAGGCTGTATTCTGAGCCTGACGGCGTCCCAACCCAAAGGGCGACGCCGTCCCTAAGGAAGACTTCTAATTAAATTACACACGACGGCTGAGGTGAAAATTTGGTTCTAAAGCATGACGGCGTCACACCTATAATCTGGAATGTGTCTCTTTTAGTTTCTACACCAGACGTACAAGAACCCTCTCAAGACGACGTCCCTCATGAAGACAGACGGCGTCACACTCCTCAACTGACGTCGTCCCAACGATGACTTGGCACAAACGAAACCATAAAGACGGCGACTAGACGGCGTCACCAGCAAAAGGCGGCGCCGTCGCACTTGTAAATCTATATATAGAATTCATTTTTCTGCATTTAGGGTGGTAGAATTTTGGAGAGCAAACGCTAGTTCGTGTGTAGTCCGACTTGGAAAGTATTTTAGGGTTCCAAAACCTTGTTTACATCATAAGATAAGTTTTTCAATCCATTATATCACCATGTTTATCCTATGTTCAATTGTTTGTGTGTATGCATGCTTTTCTATCATGAGTAGCTAAGTTACTATTGTATTTGCTTAGATCTGTGAAACCTAGTTGTTAATTATTGTTAGGTTGTCTCTCATTTTAATTGGTAGACGCTAGAGTAAGGAAAACTGTCTTCTTCTTTAATTGTTGCGAGCTTGAACGTCCTAAATAGCATAAAGCTTGAGAGTATACTTGAGCCATCATTGTGTTTATTGCGTGAGTTGTAGCTTTAGGATAATAGAGTATTCGGGGGGAGATACTACGGTACTTGGCGATCCCAGATAGTCTAGAGGAGAGTTACAATTCATAGAACTAGGGAATTGGGCACCCCTATGACCGCACGAAATACAACGCACCAATTAAGATGAGGATGTGACAATTCAACTGACCAATAAGAGATAACTAGGGAGTAAGAACATCTAAGTAAACACACTTTTAATCATCATAAGAACACACCTTACAATACATAGCTTATCTTTTCTTTTCGTTAGTCATTAGTTTAATTAATTAGTAGTTAAAATGGGTAGAAGTACCCCCCCCCCCAATTCTTATACCCAGAAATATTTATTTGCTTTCTAAAAAAACATTAAAAGACTAAAAAAAATCTCTCTCAACCTCACCTTCTCGTCATACATCTCTACCTAGCATCTCTATTCCCCTAGAGAACGATCAACCCTCTGGGCTTACCCATACTACACTTCAACGATTAGGTACACTGCCTAGAGGGTTGTAAAGCTTGCTCACGGAAAAGGAAGTCTTTCGAACCCGAACCCGCTATCAAGTTTTTGGCGCCGCTGCCGGGGAATAGAATAGCTAGTTAGTTTTCTATCTCGATTAGGTCTACTCGCTTGATTCCTATCAAGTGAGCTTTTTTTTTCTTTCTTCTTAGCTTTCTTTTAGTGTATCCCCCTTCTTAGTTTTTTTGTTCGTAACCTCGTCACATTTTGTCATGGAAGGTGACATTCCACCAAACAACGATCCACCACATCATCCACTACCACCACCCAATCAACCACCACTCGACCCGCCAAGAGGCCGTACTCTTGGTGAATACTCTAGACCAAGCCATCAAGGTTATAGGAACACCATTGAGCTTCCTCTTTAAGCTCAAATTACGGCCCTGCGATCCGACACCATCCGACTGGTGCAAAACGGATGTGCATTCCATGGACTTCGTTTCGAAGATCCTAATCAGCATCTCAAGGATTTGCTTAAAATCGTTAACTCTATTGACCTTGATGCTACCACTCGGGAGACCACGCGATGCGTCTCTTCCAATACTCTCTACGAGACCAAGCTAGTAACTGGCTTGAGCAAATTTCCACAGGATCCATCTCAAGTTGGGATGATCTCACCACCCGTTTCCTCGCCCAATTTTTCCCACCGGGGAGAACTACCAAGCAAAGGAATGACATCTTGATGTTCAAACAACATCAAGGCGAAACCTTTTATGAGGCGTGGACTCGATTCAAGGACTTACTCCACAAAGTCCCTCACCACAGCATTGATCTTTAGATCCAAGTCCAAATCTTTTATGATCACGTCAATCTCTCCACAAAGCATACCATTGACCAAGCAGCCGGTGGTAAGCTTAGTGAATTAACCGCAGAAGAGTCATGGGTTACAATAGAGGACCTTTCACTCTATGACAGCGAATGTTGGAATGACCCCGCGAGTTTTCCAAAACCGTAAAGGCAATATCCTTGCCTCCAATCGACTCACAACCTTCCAATCGTAGGATGCTCGAACTTGAAGATCAAGTAAAATTCCTAATGAGTTCCTACGAAGCTCTTAAACCTTCACGCCAAGTGAACAAAATCATTTTACCTTGTGAATTATGTAGTGGTCCCCATGACACTCTTGATTGCAGAAAAATCCCCGAACAAGCTTTCACGGACTACGCCTCCACGCGTACCGATGGAGCGGGAGAGAAGTGGTACACTTTCAAGCCCAAGCAAAACAACCTAGGAAATTCCTACAACCCCTCGTGGAAAAATCACCCTAACTTTAGGTGGAGCCAAAACTCAAACCTGCTTCAAAACAAATCCTCTACTCCACCTAATAGGTTCCAACCAGATGGTTCATCTTCAAACTGTACCACCTACGACAACCCTTCCAACACCAGAAATTCCAATAGTCTAGAGGGAATGGTATCCAACTTCATGTCATCTCAAGAAGCTTGGTTGTCTAAACTTGAAGCCGATTTCAAGCAACGACAAAGTGAGATGACAAATAAGCTCGACACCCTCTTAAAAGCCTTCAATGACCGAGATGTGGGAGCACTCCCAAGTTACACCATCAAGAACCCAAAAGTGAATTCGATTTCATCGAATCCATGTTCCTGCTCACCAAGGGAAAGTGCATATCCATGCCCCTCACACACACAAGTCCACTCGGTCAACACCATCAAAACATGTTTCAAGCAAACCATCCCAAAAGACCAAAAACCTAGGTTAATGGTCCATCTAAATCTTGAAACACCAACTAATCAAGAACCCAAATCTACTCTAGAAGAGGAATTTAAGGAGCTTTACCAAGAAAAACCGGTTCTTGAATTCTTGACTCATGCGCCTTACTATAATGTTTTGAAAGATAAATATGAGCTAAGACTAAAACTAGGAGAACGTGGGTCCGCGTGCAAAACAAGTTACCTAAGAATTTAAATTATCCGGGCCTATTCATTCTTCCTTGTGGCATTGGAAATTCCAAAGCTTTCGACACATTAGCCGATCTAGGATCAAACATCAACCTTCTTCCGTTGTCCCTCCATAAAAGCCTTAACCAAGGTAAGTTAGAACCAACGAAAACCATCATAGGTTTAGTGGACGGTAGTTTTGCGTATCTGGTAGGGATAATGAAGGACATGGTAGTACATGTAGGACAATTGACTATTTTGGCGGATTTCCACGTACTAGACATGACTAGTGATACCACGTGTCTATTATTGGTTAGAATAGGATTCTTAGCTACCGCTAGTGCCATAATCGATTGTAAGATGTCTAAAATAGTGGTAGGAGAAGGAAGTGCTAGGTCAATCTATGATGTTAAGAAGCATTCCTATGATAATGAGGGTGAACACAACCCTCATGAGATCATCTTAGATAGGAGACCATCTAGATATGGACCTTGGACTAATAGAGATTTTGTAGGCCCTCAACGACCTTTCTATCTATAAGAAACCTTCATGAATAACACGTGCAACTTAGAGCAACAATTGGCTAGGGACATTGAAGTGAATCCATTCGAGGATACTTTAGTGTTTAGGAAGATGACCGAATTCCTAGGAGCCTTGCCTATTAATCTTTGCATGAATAGATGGAAAGTTGAGAGTAAAAAGCCTAAGCATAGGTGGAATTGGGCTAGGCCACCTAGTGATGGTAATGGAGAGTGGCATATTAGGATGCCGATTTATGATCCCAATGGTGAGATGTTAGAAAAAGCGTACCGGACAAAACGTACTAGTAGGAAATTAAAAGAGAAATTCGATCCCACCGATGTCTTTAAGGATGAACTCACTCACCTAGGTACGTAGGGCAAGACTTCGAGTCTAGCTACAAGACTCATAAATAAAGAAAAGCGTTTTTTAGGAGGCAACCCATGTTTAATTGTTTGCTTGTTTTGTTTTTCAATTTTGTTTGTATGTTTCATATATCTTTTTCATTGTTGTTTATTCTCATGTCCATTTTTTGAAAATGTTTTATTTTGTTTTTAACCTCGTCTTAATTGCATATAAAGGTATTTTACAAAAATATAAGTGTAGGGAAGATCACATATGTTTTAAGAATATGCATGAACATGAGATTAACAATAATTGAAATTGTATATATTTGTGTGTTTGTTAGAGTCAAATGCTTGTATCGAGTCATAATGAATGTTTTGCAGAAATTTTTCTAGGTTTTTAATGAGGTAATTTTTCCAGAAAACGTACCAGACCCTTTCTGTCAAGACAACCTGACGGCGTCGGGATTAAAGCCCGACGGCTTCAGGAAATGTAGAAACAGATTCTCAGTTTCGTTTTCTGTATAACTTGTGATTTTTGAAAAATTCCAATTCTTAATTGTTTAGAAAAACTGCAAACATCCATTCCATAAGCATTATATCTTATTCGCTTTCTAATATAGTTTTGTTATATATATAGTTTTTACCACCGATTTTACGCGAGGTTTCATTTTGTTTTCTTATAAATGTGCAGGTTATATTAGACAAGAAGAAGAAATGCATATTGGAAGCACTTATTACTTGCTCATTCTTCTTGAATGGGGGTTTAACTGCAACTTCATACATATCCTATTGAGCTAATCAGTGGAGTAATAGTTTCTTTCTCTTTTACTTACCTTTCGTTATCATAACTTTGATACTTTCGGGGAACATTGGGGACAATGTTCAGTTTAAGTGTAGGGAGGGAGAATAAAGAGGGAACTTAAAAACTATTCACAAATTTGATTTTTGTCTTGTCCTTAGTAATTTGTGTAATAAACTATGAGAAATATTTGTTAGGGTAATTTTAGCACCAAATTTAAAATTTTTATGGCATTTACGAGTTAAACTTTAGTTTTAATAAAGCATCTCATGGATAGAAATTATATGACTAGCACAAAAACCGTATCCCAGTCAAATTCTACCCCAAAAATATGAGGTTCGCCCCTAGATCTTTAGGATTAAAAGAATTCATCTTTAATGCTTAGTGAGTGTACCGGTAGTATAATAGATTCTAGAACTTGTTTTGAGATGCATTCCAAGATCGCAAATGAGACTACATTCGTGTAGTTAGGATTAACTAAATGATAAGAGGCATTAGGATAACCCTTGTTTTAAACCTGTAATTTAATTATGTCATTCACATCGGTTGAGTAATTTTCCCCACACCCTTGCGATGTACTCATCTTTAGTACACGATACCCCTAGTTAACCCCTCAGAGCCAATCCTTTTCGCGGTTCTCGTGATGTTCCGATTTCCGGAATATCAATGAAGAACATTTTTTAC
The DNA here is from genome assembly GCA_019973895.1 of Chrysanthemum seticuspe. Classification (NCBI taxonomy): domain Eukaryota; kingdom Viridiplantae; phylum Streptophyta; class Magnoliopsida; order Asterales; family Asteraceae; genus Chrysanthemum; species Chrysanthemum seticuspe. Next base: position 284,508,935 of record BPTQ01000005.1, read on the forward strand.
AATCTACCCCGAAATGTTACACCCAAATTGCCTTAGCCTACCTTGTATGCACTCATCTTTAGTGCATTATTGTAATCATTGTTTAAACCCTTAGTTCAATTATCTAGTTGCTTGCATGGTTGCTAAGTCGAGTCATATCATTTGTATACAGTTTTGGGACGATTATGACTCATGGGTTAAAGTAACATTTTATGGAGTAACGGGAAGGAAGGATAAATTCAAATTCCTTTTGTCTATGTAATTAAGTACTCAAAGTGTTTTGATCTTTTCAATTCGGGTCAATTAGTGTTAGTGAAATAAAAACTCAATTGTAGGAATACTCCTATAAATCCCTTTATTTTGATGTTATCGTAGAGGATGGTAGAGTAAAAAGGTATGAAAAAATTGAAAAAAAAAAGAGAAAAAGAATTAGTGAAAAAAAAAAATACGGGCTACCATCCTACATCTATCTTTATGTTTTATGTTTTTTAGTTTATGTCTTTTACTTTTGTTTTAAAGTTGTTATCTAGTTTTAGTGAGTCGAGTCTTGGCTTAGCAACACCACGTTTTACATGCTTGTAACATAAGATTATTGACTTGCCACCACTAAATATCCCCTTATCCAACAAAACCATTTACTTCCCTACCGTAAGCCTAACATTACAACCCTTTGTAAAGACATCTTAGATAGTTATACCTAGGTGCTTACGCCAAAGCGGTGGAGGTTTGATCTATTCTCAAGCCTATGGCAATCTATGTACTATGACAGGTAGTGAGTGTTTATCTTTCATTTCCTTACATATTATATTTCATATAAACTCGAGAGATGAGAGAATCAAAACACCAAATTGTGAGGTGCTAAATGACTATTGTGGCGCTTGTAATTTGTTGTAAACTATTTTAAACCAATGCTACATGCCCCCTAACTTCTAAATTGATTTGCCAAAAGGACATTTACTTGAGGACAAGCAAATTTCAAGTGTAGGGATATTTTATAAGGATTTAAAACATATGTTTTTAGGGGGTCATTTAAGCCCTAAATCGATACATTTTTTATCCTTTACTACTTAAAATCGTTCCTTTTCACATTTTAGATCTTTTGGAAGCAAAATGCTGGAATGAAGCATATTTGGACGAAAAGGAGCGATAACGTGAAGAAAACGGCAAAGTCAAGATCCAAGGCTATATTATGAGCCTGACGGCGTCCCAACCCAAAGGGCGACGCCTTCCCTAAGGAAAACTTCTAATTAAATTACACGCGACGACTGAGGTGAAAATTTGGTTCTAAAGCATGATGACGTCACGCCTATAATCTGGAAGGCGTCTCTCTTAGTTTCTACACCAGACGTCCAAGAACCCTCTCAAGACGACGTCCCTCATGAAGACAGACGGTGTCACACTCGTCAGCTGACGCCGTCCCAACGATGACTTGGCCCAAACGAAACCCTAAAGACGGCGACCAGACGGCATCACCAGCAAAAGGCGACACCTTCACACTTGTAAATCTATATATAGAATTTGTTTTTTCTGCATTTAGGGTGGTAGAATTTTGGAGAGCAAACCCTAGTTCGTGTGTAGTCCGACGTGGACAATATTTTAGGGTTCCAAACCCTTCTTTACATCATAAGATAAGTTTTTCAATCCATTATATCCCCATATTTATCCTATGTTTAGTTTTTTTTGGGTAAAAGGGAGCTTCCACCCTGGTAAAATATATTAACCAAAAAAACGTTTAAAGTACAATAGAATGTGGCTGAAATACCACATTAACCTCAAGAAACCGCGTGAACAACCACTAGAACATTTATGACATGCCATAAATGAACAACTAGATACCAACAACTAGAATAACCACTAAAACATAAAAAGACATGCAAAACAAATAAAAAAGTGCACATAAAATATTACTTCTTCGAACGGCCTTAAAGTTTGAAATCAAACTGATTGTTAAATTCCTCAAATTGCCCAGGTAAGTCATAGACCTGGGCTGCATAATCATCAGAAAGATAGCCTTCAAGCTCGTTGTGTCCTCCTGCTGATGAAAAGTAACTGCCCATAGGATCATTTAGCTCAAACACCTCATCATCACTATCTGAATCAACCACTTCACCCACCTTAGAGAATGGGTTGCCCTTCCTTTCACCATCAGCCACCGGAATAGGTTTTCCATTATCATCCACAAGTGTAGCTTTCCCATCAATAATAAGCTTTTCAAGCTTTCCAATTTTGTCAGCAATAGGAGTATCCTCCTTAGGCGATGAAGGGGTAGTTTTGGAAGAACTAGAGATAACTTCAGGAGTACACGTGGTGCCAATCACAGGTTCCAAAACCGAATCATGTTCCATAAGCACATCAAAACTGTTCTTCAAATCAACAAGGTTGATATCATCCACCCAATTATTATTCTTACCTTGGTCATCCCGGGATGGAGTCGTACTACTAATAGGATCAGTAGTAGGTTCGTTACAAGAAGTAGAACCTACATTAACCGTTGGAGAACCTGTATTCGCAGAAGGCTTAGACGTCGATGCTCCTCCATTCTTTGGCTTAGTAACCGGCCTATAGTAATACGAAACTTTAGGCTTATGAAAGCGAATCCCATCAACCTTATGATTAGTACCATGAAGCTTACCTTTTCCTTTCATCTTATAAGCTTCAACGAAACCCTCTTCATCAACCAATGATGTATCTTTCACACCCGGTTTCACTCGCTTAGGACATCCATCATCATTGTGATCAAATACTTTACAAGTCTCACATCTTGGCGGCTTCCACTCATATTCAATATCAATTTTTTTCCAATGAATGACCTGACCCATTAGGGTAAGGGATCACAACCACAAGAGAGTCAAGTAAGGCTTCCTTTGACGACACTTCCACAAGCGCCCTAGCATAGGAATTACGACCCCACGACTTAAGGCCCATCGTACTCGTGTAGGAATCAAGCATGATAGGACGACCAATTTGCGTTGTAATCAAACTAAGAGCAACCTCAGAATACGCAACAACCGGAATATTATGGAGTTTAACCCAAACATGAGCTAAAGTTATATCTGCTTTTGTAAGTTTAGTGTTCGGAGTCCAAATATTCAAAAAGATAGGCACTAATCGTATCAACCATGGACCTCCTTCCAACACCCTATCCATACCCTTTTTGGTTTCAAATTGGAACAGAAAAAAACCATTATTAAGCATAACCCTTTGTAAACCAAACTTCGCCCATGTATTTCTAACGTAATTTTCAACTATCGGGAAAGTGAGTCTTTTACCAATGAAATAACCATACAAAGTATTAGCGAATCTAGAGCTTACCTCATCGATAGCTTCCAAAGGAATGGTGACATTAGCACTAGGCACAAAATTTTCGTTTCTCATCTACGAAATCTTAACGGTCTTCTTGGGTGTTTTATCCTTAAACATATCCGTAAAAGATATAGGAGTAGAACCTGATTGAGGCACCAAATTTGGCACACTCGCATCACTTGTACTCGAACCCACATCAATCATAGGACCCTTGACCACACTAGAAGATCTAGCACCTTCACTCCCACCCAACGATTTACCATCAGTATTCGAAGCTTTAGACGCACTTTTATTAATCAGAAAACCCTTCTCCATCATAAAAACCCACTTACACTAATAGAACAGGTAAAAAAAATGCATGCAACATCAACCAATCTAAAAGAAAAACCCTAACTCAAAGTTAGGGTTTTAAACACTAAAAGAACGAAACACTGACCCATCACAATGACTATAGCATGTCAATATTAACATGTGAATACCCAAGAAACGAATTGTATTAAGAATTAATGATAATAAGTCACAACAATTCAATATTAATAATAAAGCGACAACTAATATGTGTATACCATCGACTCATTAAAGAGGTGGACCAATAGGGACAAAGATGATGAAATTGATCAAAGTTGGTGTAAGATTTAATAAACGATCACCATTTATTGCCGCTTTTCTTATTATCGTCAACGGAGAATCGGTTTAGGGTTTTTTTTCACACTTAGTAATTTTTATCCTATGTTTAATTGTTTGTGTGTATGCATGCTTATTTATCATGAGTAGCTAAATTACTATTGTGTTTGCTTAGATATATGAAACCTAGTTATTAATTATTGTTAGGTTGTCTCTCGTTTTAATTGGTAGACGCTAGAGTAAGGAAAACTGGCTTCTTCTTTAATTGTTGCGAGCTTGCACGTCCTAAATAGCATAAAGCTTGAGAGTATACTTGAGCCATCATTGTGTTTATTGCGTGAGTTATAGCTTTAGGATAATAGAGTATTTGGGGGAGATACTACGGTATTTGGCGATCCTAGATAGTCTAGAGGAGAGTTACAATTCATAGAACTAGGGAATTAGGCACCCCCTATGACCGCACGAAATACAACGCACCAATTAAGATGAGGATGTGACAATTCAACCGACAAATAAGAGATAACTAGGGAGTAAGAACATTTAAGTAAACACACTTTTAATCATCATAAGAACACACCTTACAATACATATCTTATCTTTTCTTTTCGTTAGTCATTAGTTTAATTAATTAGTAGTTAAAATGGGTTAGAAGTACCACCCCCACTCTTATACGCCGAGATATTTACTTGCTTTCTAAAAAAAACTTAAAAAGACTAAAAAGAATCTCCTCAACCTCACCTTCTCGTCATACATCTCTACCTAGCATCTCTATTTCCCTTGAGAACGATCAACCCCCTGGGCTTACCCATACTACACTTCAACGATTAGGTACACTGCCTAAAGGGTTGTAAAGCTTGCTTACGGAAAAGGAAGTCTTTCGACCCCGAGCCGTTATCAACTTCCTAGTTCTTTTGTCGTGGCTTCTAAAAAGGTTGATGATCCGATTAATAAAGATAGTAATATTGAAGTTTTCGAGGTACACAACGAAAATGTCAGTTTTATGGCTTCACGACCTCCAAGTTTAATAAAGATTCTAAAAGTGGCAGTGGAGTAGGAAATAAAAGCTTGTATCAACAATAGAAGAAAACTTATGATGAAGACCCGTACAATGATGATGATTGTGTTGATCCTGGTTTTGACTGATGCTCAAATAGATTTTTCTAATGTCTTTTATATTAGTCTTCGTAGTCAACTTACATAGCATTTGTATTAGGTCTCATAAGTGTGGCATGTCACTCTTATAATAGTTTAGGTTTGAAGCAACGTTGGTGTGTTTGTTTTCGTCTAGTTTTGGCTGAGATGTAGGATTCACCCACATTCGTTGTACTTAATTGTTTTTTGGAGTAATAATTTTACCGGGAAAACCTTATAAAAATACAAATGAGCTTGTGAATGTGTATAAGAAGTTTTAATATATGACTTTGTAGGATCTCTATAGAAAGACAGATTTAAAGTGATGAACTAATGTTAAAAATTGTCCAACATGAAGTTTTTTTCGGTGAAAAAGGTGAACTCATATTAATCAAACATTTACAATAAACTTATAAATAAAGGGCTTGGACATGCCCATACCACCATACCACTACTGAAACTGTAATACAACAAAAAGAACTAACACAGTAACACATATCGGATACAACTCTGTCCATATCTCAGACAACTTGGAAAACAACATCTGCATTCCACCGATGAAAATTCAAGCCAAAACAATCAATCAAAGTTCACCTTTATCACAACCATAGCCTCATGACTACATTTTCTATATAAGGGATGACCATAGATCACTCAATTCACATCTACAATAATCTACAACATCACAAGCTAGGCTTCCTCATATGGGCTATAGCGTCCATTCCTCACCACAGTATAGGCACTGCTGTATTGATTACATTTCCATGATCACATACCTAGATCTCATTAAGCCAGTTACAGCACCCTCACTAGCATAACAAGAACCTAAGTACATATCAGGCATCATCAAACAGATAGATCACAACTGTGGGAATCCAACCTATCCTTCATGACAATGATATAGACCAAGAAGGTTCATCTTTTATACATCTCTATTCTATATAACATGCATTATCCGCCTAGCTCATTTACCCTTCTAAATAGGAAACCTACTTTATTATATAATTGTCCACTATTTTCAAAATGATGCACATTCAACTCAAGTACTTCCTTCCAAGGACAAATACTGAGCAAAAAACATCATTAAAAAAAAGAAACAAAATATCAAGATACAAGGCCATTTATTTGAATGAGGTGATGTATCCTCAATATGCTTTAGTGTTGCAGAGGTTGAGGAAATGGCTAAAACCATTTGTAATTTGCAGATCATTAAAACCATTATTTTGCACTGATCATTAAGGACAGAACCAGCAGACCAGAAACTACTTTAAGAGAGCATACTCAAACATCCCAATACTCAACCATTCCCGAAACATAGCTACATCCCCATATTCAACGAATAAGAAGAGATTGATCAGAGGGGAATGTCTCTAGATACTAGCATTCTCCTATCCATTACTGAGATCCAAACACCCCAATATTTCAACTATAAGGCAATTACTGTTACATTGCCCTATCAGACCTTAATATCCATATGTACATTCCAAATTGAGGCTGCTCTGTTCACTTCCTTAGACTGTTTTACTTTAAGACTCATAATGTATCCAACATGAAGTTGGGAGGTGTTGAATCAATATGAAATTAGGAGGATAGAGTTATTGTCAAGACTTTCGATGTATCAAGTCCAAGTTATTTCTCATTGCTCGATCAAATCTTCACTGTTGGTGACATGTTAGGTTTTCCAATCTAGACTAAAAGTCTCATTCTTGTTTTACCCGCAAAAACAGGCTTGTCTAAAACCAGTTCTATAATTTGTCTACAAAGTGAAAATGACATAAACTAACAAATATTGTGACAAAATGTTCTAAGTTGTCACTTCAAATTACATAGTCAAGTTCTGCTAAAATAAATAAATAGTCAAGTTATTTGTAAACGTCTCGATTGAATATATTTATTGATGGGAAAGTTGCGACGAGAATATAAGAGTTAAGGGTATAGTTGGGATTTGAGACTTCTAATGCGTTCTCGAGTTTTATTTTTGAAAGAAGAGAAAAGAAGTGGGTAGAAAACAAAATAAATTCGTGTTTCTGAGTTTTTTTTAGGAGAGAAGAGAAAAGAAGAGGAGAGTAATTTTGGCTAAACTTCTCTCCAAAACTTTCTCTCCAAAAGTGAGATGATTTGGAGAGAAGTTATATTAGAAAGATTTAAATAAATAAAGTTACTTAAATGACCTAATATAAAACATAACGTTTTTATATAACCAAGGGTATAATTGTAAAATCATATGTTATCTTTTCTTTTCTCTCCTAACTCGAGAACATGATATAAAAAATTAATTTCATTCATCTCCCTTCTTATCTGCCCATTTTTAACTCTTCTCTTCTTTTCTTTCATTTAAAAAACTTGGAAACAGAAGGGTGTGTTTAGTAAAAGTAGCAGTGAGCAGTAGCAGTGGGTAGTAGTATGAGCTGTGAGCAGTAGCCACATCTCACTGCTCACTGATCATAACTTCTTAAAAAAACATTGAAAAAATGAGTTGTCCTAAAAAAATAGCAAAGCTCACCGCTCTTTTGTCAAACGACTAATAAAAATCAAAATGCTCATTGCTCACCGCTTCAAAAGCTCCACCTCTCCGTGCCAAGTATTCCCTAAATCTACACCATGATAGTTAAAAATAAGATATTTCAAATGTATTCTTACAAAAATATGCATCACTAGAGGTGTCAATTTATGCCCAAATTCAAAAAATTGGCTAATTTAAGCAAATTTATAAAAGATTTGAGCACATTTAGCCCATTCTTTTTTTAAAATGGGCATTTATTGCCCATTTAAAAGTTAAATGGGCAGAAACGACACATATTTTCTTTTTTTTGGGTAAAGGGGAGTAATCCTGCACCCTGGTAAATATATTAACCAAATAAACGTTTAAGTACAATGGATATGAGTGAAATCCCATATCTCAGCCCGTTACATAGGCATAAAGCTTACATAACAAAATACTTCCTATTTTCTAAACTAGAAAACAAACCACTACTCAAATGATAACATATGCCACAACGAAATAAAATTACTTCCTAGGACCTTGAAACTTTGTGCCATACATGGCATTAAAGGCATCCAAATTCCCTGGAAGATCACGAACCTGTTTCGCATAGTCATCGAAGTCATAGTCATCATACTCATCATCAAACTCTTGTCCACCACCAAATATATTAGCAGACTCATCAAATGGGTTAGCAACAACCTCATCTTTAGAATCAGACACCTCAATCTCTCCCACTTTAGAAAAAGGGTTAACTCTCTTAGTAGAAGAAGTAGACGGAATAGGTTGACCATCATCATCCACAAGAGTAGCTTTCCCATCAATAATTAGCTTTTCAAGCTTACCAATTTTCTCAACTATGGGAGTAGAACCAACATCCATTGTTCCCATTGAATCACTCACAAGCGGTACATGTGATGTATAACCAGTCTTAGTCAACTCATCCTCATTAACCTCCATTGTACGACCAGTATCCACATCTGTATCGTCCATATTAAGAGCATCAAACTGATTAGACGTAGTGATCCTGGTTCCACTCGTACTAGCCACATCAGAAGCCATCTTTTTTTTGGGTAAAGGGGAGTAATCCTGCACCCTGGTAAATATATTAACCAACTAAACGTTTAAGTACAATGGATATGAGTGAAATCCCATATCTCAGCCCGTTACATAGGCATAGAGCTTACATAACAAGATACTTCGTGTTTTCTAACCAAGAAAACAAACCACTACTCAAATGATAACATATGACACAAAGAAATAAAATTACTTCCTAGGACCTTGAAACGTTGTGCCATACATGGCATTAAAGGCATCCAAATTCCCCGGAAGATCACGAACCTGTTTCGCATAGTCATCGAAATCATAGTCATCATATTCGTCTTCAAACTCTTGGCCACCACCAAATATATTAGCAGACTCATCAAATGGGTTAGCAACAACCTCATCTTCAGAATCGGACACTACAATCTCTCCCACTTTAGAAAAAGGGTTACTTCTCTTAGTAGAAGAGGCAGGCGGTATACAAGAATCACTAGTTTGAGGAGCCACAACCGACTCCATCTCTTTCAAATCACTCACAAGAGGCTCTTGTGATGCAGTACCTGTCTTAGTAGACTTATCTTCATTAACTTCCATTGTACAACCAGAATCCACATCCTTGATAGTGTCATTAGAAGGAATACCAGACGCATCCGTATGTTCCATATTAAGAGCATCAAACTGGTTAGATGTAGCGATCTTGGTTCCACTCGAACTAGCCACATCAGAAGCATTCTTCTTAGTGACTACGACTTTCTTAGGTTCAGGAGGATTCTTCTTGGGTTGGTATTGAAACTGTTTACCCACAACAGGTTTGAAAAACCCTCCTTGACCAGGAATATAAGACCCACCTTGCTTTCCCTTCTTCCTATTATAAACCATCTTGAAACCATCATTTGCACCATCATTTGCACGCTTAGAAGGCTGAGTAGGAGGTTCAAAAACTTTAGGACAATCAATAGGAGTATGACCAAAAATCTTACATTTATCACAATGCGGTGGTTTCCACTCATATTCAACCCGTATCGTCTCGATAGTCGACCCCGACCCATCAAGTAATGGAATCTCAACAGTAAGGTTGTCCCTAAGAAGCTCATCCGACTTCACATCAATCATGCATCTAGCAAAACTACTACGGCCCCACGAGTCCTTGCACATTTGGCTAGTGAAGGTATCTAACCTTTTAGGCGTGCCTATTAATGTGGCAAGGAGACTAAGGCCATCATCAGAAAACATAGCAAGAGGAACGTCATGGAATTTAACCCACACCGGGATATTGGTCAAATCCTCTTTAAGTAAATTGGTGTTCACTGTCCATGGTTTAAGAATAATAGGTACATTATTAATCAACCAAGGACCGTTTTCAATAACGTCATCAACACCTTTTTTCGAATTAAACTTAAAAAAGAAGAACCCCTTTGCATTCATCATTACCTTGTGTATACCAAACTTAGCCCACACATTGCGTACAAAGTAATCAACAACATGAAAAGCAAGGCATTTACCAAGGAAATACCCATACAAAGTATTCTCAAACCTAGTGTTTACCTCTTCAACCACTTTCATCGGGACAGAAAGATCCACACCATTAGCTTTCTTACTACATTCCAACCTACGAAAGTTAGACATGTGTTTCATTGGTTCAGTAGAAGTAACACCAGCATACGATGAATCAGGCTGTTTCAAAGCATGCACACCATCCTTCTCAATACCAATAGCCCCATGTGCATTAACATTAGAAGCCATAGGACCACTTGTATCTTGAGGAGGTTTCGAATAACCGATAGAAGAAAGCATCTCCTCAAGCTCCTTCTGAGACTGCGGCACCTTAAGATGCTCAAACGAATAAGCCCCAGTAGAAGTAGTAGCATCCACTGTCCCAGTTGGTTTTAATGGTTGCCCATTCTCACCCACAAGAACAAGTTTTCCCTCTAAGATTTGTTTTTCAATAGCACGAATTTTCAGTAAAGTATCGTGACCCTCAGGCATGTCATGACTAGATGCGTCACGACTAGGGCTTGAATCAAGTGAAACCGGCTCCACTTGTCCATCCGAACGTATCCCAGGCCGTGGCATACCACCCATCTCCTCTCCCAAATTCGACATCACAACAATCAGAAACCTTAAAACAAGAAGAAAATAATGTCTGGTCTTCAAACAAAACAATTAAAACCCTAGTTTAACAACTAGGGTTTATAAGCATAGGCGCGCAATAGTGATTACATGATATGGTGAAGAGATCAGGTCGGTAGAATGATTTGTAATGACAACCAAACCGATAATGATCAAACCCTAGCTAGCGATCAGAGAAAACCCAAACAAAGGGTTTCGGTGATCGCCCAAGATAACCAGCTTTTATGAAACCCTAAGAAAAAACGATACAAAGAACCCTAAAAATCAGTTGAATCGCAATAAACTGTAACAATCAATCAACACACGAATGTAATTGAGTAACTAAGACAGATTAGAAACAAGAGAACATGATTAATAGAACAGATTGTAATCGATTTTTAGGGATAGAAGGGTTTCGCAAAAGGCACCAGAGGAGATCGGTTTTAGGGATGAATTTTACTCATCAGAAGCCATCTTCTTACTGACATTTACTTTCTTGGGTTCAGGAGGAGGCTTTTTGGGCCGATATTCAAAATGCTTGCCCACCACAGATTTAGTAGAACCTCCTCTACCCGGATTCGGCCCAACTTGCTTTCCCTTCTTCTTATTGTTAACAGTCTGAAAACCATCACTGACGTTCAAATGAGGTTGAGCAGTCGGAATCACAACCTTAGGACAATCCACCAAAGTATGTCCAAATACCTCACACATCTAGGCGGTTTCCATTCATATTCAACACGGATCTTCTCAATAGTCGAACCCGTACCATCAAGTAAAGGAATCTCGACAGTGAGTCTGTCCCTAAGAACCTCATCCGATTTCACATCAATCATACACCTAGCAAAACTACTACGGCCCCAAGATTCTTTGCACATTTGACTAGTAAAAGCAACTAACCTTTTGGGCGTACCAATCAATGTAGCAAGAAGACTAAGCCCGTCATCAGAAAACATAGCTAAAGGAACATCATGGAATTGAACCCACACCGGAATGTTAGTCAAATCCTCTTTAAGCAAGTTGGTGTTCAATGTCCATGGTTTAAGAATAATAGGAACATTACGAATCAACCAAGGACCATTATCAAGAACATCATCGACGCCTTTTTTTGAATTAAACTTGAAGAAGAAGAATCCCTTAGCGTTCATCATAACCTTTTGTAAACCATACTTCGCCCACGTATTGCGAACATAATAGTCAACAACCGAAAAAGCAAGGCGTTGACCAAGGAAGTATCCGTAGAGAGTATTCTCAAACCTCATGTTCACCTCTTCCACCACTTTCATTGGGACTGAAAGGTCAACATCATCCTTCTTTTTGCTGCATTCTAACCTCCGAAAATTAGACACATGTTTATGGGATTCATTAGAAGCAACACCCGCGTAAGAAACCGACTTAACTCCATTACCACAATTAGTAGCAACCTTTAGTGCATTAGGATCAGAAGTAACACTATGATTAATACCAAACATCTGGGATTGCATAGCGACATCAAAACTCGATGGAGGAGTATTAGCTGAATAAACTTTAGTACCATTCGAATTAAATTGAAGCCCAATCCCATTCGAATTGTTCACATCGGAAGATGAAGCCATCTTAGCAATATCACTGTCAATTTTATTCATTGCTTCATCAAATTTCTGATGCGCATTAGCAATCAATTGCTCCACATTAGGCTGTTTTGAAACATTAGAGGCCGAATCAGAAGCAGGTGTATCATGGCTTTGCTCCAAATTATCCAAAACAACCTTTACCTTAACCATATTCACGTGATCAGCCCCATCACATTCAATATGATCAGCAAGAATCACGTTCTGACCAGTACTCCCATCATCATTGCCTGTTGCATCAAGTGCATCATCCTTTAGCAACCCAACTTGATCAGCCAAGTTAGATGGTGCATCAATAGTTTGCGAACCACTAGTTTGATCGGCCAAACTAGTAGAAGACCCCACATCTCTAGTGCCCTTACGAGCACTATTCTTGTTGAAGAAACCTTTTTCCATCCCTCTTAAACCCTCAACCTACCGAACCAAATCACCCCAACCAATTACCAATCAACCAGCGAACACCAAGAAAATTATAATTGCTTTTTAAGAAAAACTTTTAGATATGATACATTCAATTTTTTAAATATAAATGAGGTGTTATGTTTGAGGATTTATTTCGTCGTTTTGGGTCATTGCTAAAGCGATTCGTATAACATGCGCCCGTTTGACCCGTTTTCGTTTAGCCAATTCCCGTTTAGCCGTGCCCGTTTGAACCGTGGCCCGTGCCCGCCCGGCCCACCCATTATATCACCAATATTTTGTGGTTTAGTCTGTCAAGCCAACTCTACAAACACGAGGTCTCCCTGAAAAGTATCTATTGGGTCTTGTTTATTGATAACTAGCATAGGAGTTGCACACAGCAACAACAAGAATACTTCAAAGTTTTTTTTTTTTTTTTTTCTTCCTTCCTTCCTTATTGGCTTTCTGGTTTATGACGACAGTTTAAGGCGACGATACTGTGGAGTGAGAGCGAAATGATGTGTCATATTTACATTAAGCGTACCTGTTAGCTATAAATATCTATACTATATTATAATGCATGTAAAAGTCAAACCTCATCCCAAGCCTAACTTCTAACCAAAAATTAAGATAAGAACTCCAATCATGAGATGACATGTGTCTCTTTTTAACAAACTCCAAGCCTAACTTCTAACCACTAAAAATTAAGATAAGGAGCTCAAATTATAAAGTGACATATGTCACTTCTCAACTAAAAATTCATCTTTATTTTTAAATTGAAATATCTTTTTATCTACTTATTTTTTTTATAATCTAATTTCACCAAATTTTCTAAAATTTTATGCTTTTTAATTCAACATTATATTTTTATAAGTTTTTAGTTTTTATATTTTTAGTGGGTTTATTTATTTTTAATTCATATTTTTACAACTTTAACCTTTATTTCAATTAATATAATCTTGATTCGTCAAAATCATATACTTTTGGGGGAGGGTTTGACGGGTAAGAAATTGCGAGAGTATTTCTATATGCGGGAATAATGATGTCACGGGAAAGCTACGAGAAAGCTATGGGTAACCCAAACAAACACATACAGCTAACACATATACTTCGAGGTGTTGTGAAACAAATTCACTAAACGGGTAAGCAAACACATATAACTATACTTATCGCCGCCGCTTTGCGCGGGTTTCCGACTAGTTTTTCTAAATGTAGTTAGGTTGGGGTTAATCTTCAATTCACTTTTATTACATGATTCGCCCACATCTACCGACTACTGTCTCCTTGGTCTTTACAAAATAGTTCACACTTCTTCAGAAGGTGTATAAAATAAGCAAATGACATATTGTTGTACAGATTGCGTTGCAAGGACTATGAAATCGATATATATATATATATATATATATATATATCTAATTCAGAGTACGTATTAGTATGAATATATAGCGTCTGTGTTTCAACACGATGATGATAAATTTAACTTGGTTGTTTGTAATCTAATTGGACTTCCATCTCCAAATCAATAAAAGCAATTATTTTGAGAAGAAAAACTGAAAAAAGCCATCAAATGCTAAAGAGTTATGGATGCATTCATAATTATAATAAGATCGACCAGAAGCAAGTAATGCAATCAATCATCAGTACTTTATTGCAACAGTTCTCTAGCTAATGGTCTCAAGAACTTCATGTTCGACGCCTTGATGATCAAGCTACATATTAACAATATTTTCCTCAAATTGATCCACCTCCAATTGTAGGTAGGTTGTAGGGGTTCTATACTTTGTCGCTAGCCACTAATAATTCCTTTATTCTATTTCAATTGCATGTTGATTTTATAACCTGCATGTAAACCGTATATATTATTATACAAACCATAGCTTTATTGGGATCAAGCTTTCATATATATTCTTGCATGGTTATGAGCGTATGATGGAGGTTTAGTGCTTAAAACCCTAACTTTTAAGTTAGGGTTTTATTTTATTTTATCGTGTTTTGCTGCATGCTGGCTTCTTTTCTTGGTGTGTTAGATTGTTCGTGGTATTTGTTTGTGGGTTTTGAGAGATGGAGAAGGGTTTCTTGATTAATAATAGTGCAAGTAAGGGGACGAAAACTGTTGGTAATTAGCCGGTTGGTAGTGGTGTTGCGAGTAAGAGCCCCACATCTTGTTTGGCCGATCAAACAAGTTTAACGAGTGACGATTCGAAACAGGCAGATTTGAATGTGAGTACTTCGTGTGTTGTGGAGTAGCCCTCTACTCATTCTGTTGGGACTACAAAGGATGTGAACGGAGCTCATGGGTTTACAACTGTTCCGTACCCTACTGTTAGTCTTGGTGAGTCGTTTATACAATCGACAATGAACCCTAACAGTGGGAATAAGGCTGAGCCGAATTATGGTCGTGATCCGGTTGTTTTGGAGGCGTGTAAGACTTTTGAAGAGGCTATGCAAGGTGTTGAAGTAACTAATGCGGAGAATGTGGACAATGACACTAATGTTGCTTCTAATTCATCTCCCAAAGTTCATATTCAGCCCCATCCAACGGGTGTCCCGAGTGTGAAGCCGGTTTCATATGCGGGTGCTACGTCCATTGATTCTACGAAGCGCAAGTCTAATTTTCGTAGGTTGGAATGTAGTAACAAGTCTAATGGGGTTGATCTCTCCGTTCCTATGAAAGTCGTGGAGGATGTAAGCTCTAAATTTGAGAATACCCTTTATGGTTATTTTCTTGGTAAACGTATTGCTTTTTCGGTCGTTGATTATTATGTTCGTAATATGTGGGCCAAGTATGGTATTCAAAAGGTTATGATGAATGCTAAGGGGTTCTTCTTCTTTAAGTTTTCCACTCGAAAAGGTGTTGATGATGTTCTAGAAAATGGACCGTGGATATTTAGGAATGTGCCAATTATTCTTAAAACTTGGACGTTGAATACTAATCTGCTTAAAGAGGATTTGACTAATATTCCGGTAAGGTTAAATTCAATGATGTGCCCCTTGCTATGTTTTCTGATGATGGTCTCAGTCTCCTAGCTACACTGATTGGTATGCCAAAAATGTTATATTCTTATACTAGTCAAATGTGCTTAGAATCATGGGGTCGAAGTAGTTTTGCTAGGTGCTTGATTGAAGTTAAGGCAGATCAGGTTCTTAGGGAGAGCATCACTGTTGAGATACCATTACTTGATGGGACATGATCTACTATTGAAAAGATTCGGGTGGAATACGAATGGAAACCGCCTCGGTGTGATACATGTAAATTGTTTGGTCATACGCTGATTGATTGTTCTAAATCTGTTCCACTTCCTACTCAGCCTAAACAGACTATTAATGATGGTTATCAAACTGTCACTAACAAGAATAAGGGTAGGAATGGTGGTCCAAGTATTCCAGGTAAGGGAGGTTTCACTAAAGTGGGTCCTAAATTTAGGTATCAACCTAAAGTGCCTCCTCCTGAACCCAAGAAGTTGGATAGTGCGAAGAAGACAGCCACGGATGTGGCTAGTATGAGTGGGACGAAGATTGCTGCACTAAATACGATCGTTTCTGATAAATGTGGCAATCCTACTGATGTAGAGGTTTTTGATAATACAACGGAAGCAAAGGAGGTTGGGTCTCTCGAGACACGTAATGTATCACAAGATCCGCTTGTGAGTGATTCAACGGTAGCTAACGCGGTTGGTCCTACCCCTATTGTTGAGAAAATTGGGGAATTTGAAAGGCTTCTTATTGATGGGAAAGCTACTCTTGTTGATGATAATAGTAATCCTATTAAAAAGGTTGATTATCAGGGTTATAATAAGGATTTCCCGGCTACTTCGTTTACTAAGAGGGAGAACTCATTCACTAAGGTGGGAGAGATTGTGGATTCTGATAGTGATGATGAGGAAGTTGTGAACACCTTTGATGAGACGAGTAATCTATTTGGTGGTGGTCATGATCGCGAAGATGACTATGATGAATATGATTATGATAACTATGCGGATCAGGTTTACGATCTTCCAGGAAATTTGGATGCCTATTATGACACGTATGGTATCAAGTTACACGGCCTTGGTAGGAAGTAATTTTATCTCCATAGGAGTCTAATGTTATATTTTGAGTAGTGATTTATTTTCTTATGTAGATAATATGAAATATCTTGTTATGTAAGCTTTTCGCCTATCTAACGGGCTGAGATATGGGATTCACCCATATCCTTTGTACTTAAACGTTTTTTGGAGTAATATATTTACTGGGTCTTTGACCTTTTACCAAAAAAAAAATATTTACCTCAAATTCAATCTAGTTCTATAGGACTAACCATTAACCATCACCCCGCCTGCAAAAAGAGATTGCAACATCACAAACTTTAGAACCTCCAAGTTTATTATAGAAAAACTAACGGCAGCAAATATGTGATTCGCGAACACTTTTAAAGTGGCGTAGTAAAATACGTAAACTTTTGCTAAGTTATTCATATTCAAAAACATGTAAATGTGTTTAAGTTATAAGCGCGTGGAAAAGAATAAATTATTGAACCATTTTTTTCTCTTACAGTGGTTGTAAAAAAGGTTTTCACGAATGATACTTTGTACATACTTCTAAGTTATAATGCAAATATCTTTTATGCACTAACAAGGGTGACCAACTTGATAAAGAAAACTGTATAAATATTTGTATGCACATGACATATATAGTGTTGTACTAGTGGCACTAATGCGTGTGTTATCATAAGCTAAATGTAAGTGTTTACCATTAGGATGAAGAACTTGACCAGTCATATAGGAAGAGTCCTGATATGCAAGGAACACGTATGATGGAGCAACCTCGTAAGGTTGACCTGCCCGATTCATGGGCACCGCTGACCCAAACCTTGCTATGTCCTTGTCATTGAGTACTGAAGCTTGCAGTGGTGTCCAAATAGGACCAGGGGCCACACCATTTACACGAATCTTCTTTTCGGCCAAATGCAATGCTAGACCCCTTGTGAAGGATACGATGGCCCCCTTTGTTGAAGTGTAGTCAAGCCAACTTGGTGGGTCGGGATTGTATGCTAACACTGATGTTGTGTTTATGATGCTGCTTTCTTCTTTCATGTGCATCAAAGCATGCCTACATAAAAAATAAGTCGTTACAACCCATCTACATATATATATTTTTTTAAATAAAAAGGCTGGAGATAAATAACAGCTTTTAACTGGTTCCTATCTAAGTGATCGCCCTATGTCTAGTTATAAGAATTAAAAAAAGCCTGTGTTCCAATCCGAAACCGATCTCAACTGTTTGATCTTATTAACCGAACCTGATATCATGATTGATGTTGGTTAGTATCTTGTGCTTATAATCATGCCTTAGTTCTACTAACGTTATCGTGATTGAAGATTGACGTGGATCTTCTTACTTTCCTGGCGTTTGGTTTTCTTAGGGTTTCGGTTAGTAATTTTCTGGTTTTCGTTTTTTAGGGTTGCTTTACTTTCTTGTTTGTTATGGACAAGGTTGATGAATTAAACGATGATGTGAATGTGCCTATTGTTAGTCCTGGTGAGTCGAATCTTCAATCGACCATGAACCCTAATAGTAGGAATGATGAGTTTACTGGTATTGCTTCTGGGTCTCGTTCTGATGGACAAGTGGAGCCGGTTTCACTTGGTTCAAGCCCTATTCATGACGCACCTAGTCATGACACGCTTGAGGGTCATGATACTTTATTGAAAATTCGTGCTATTGAAAAACAAATCTTTGAGGGAAAACTTGTTCTTGTGGGTAAAGATGGGCAACCATTAAAACCTGTCGTGACAGTGGATGCTACTACTTCTACGGGGACTAATCCTTTTGAGCATCTTAAGGTGCCGCAGTCGCAGAAGGAGTTTGAGGAGATGCTTACCGCTATTGGTTATTATTCTAAACCTCCTCAAGATACGAGTGGTCCTATGGCTTCTAATGTTAATGGCCATAATAATGCTAATGATAAGGTTGATACGAATGCACATGGGGCTGTTGGTATTGAGAAGGTTGGTGCTTTGAAACAACCTTCTTCATCGTATGCTGGTGTTACTTCTACTGAACCAAAGAAATACACGTCAAACTTTCGTAGGTTGGAGTGTAATAAGAACGCTAATGGTGTGGATCTTTCTGTCCCGATGAAAGTGGTTGAAGAGGTGAACACTAGGTTTGAGAATATTTTGTATGGGTACTTCCTTGGTCAACGCCTTACTTTTCCTGTTGTTGATTACTTTGTACGCAATGCGTGGGCTAAATTTGGTATACAAAAGGTAATGATGAATGCAAAGGGGTTCTTCTTCTTTAAGTTCAATTCGAAGAAAGGTGTTGATAATGTGCTTGAAAATGGTCCTTGGTTGATTAGAAATGTTCCTATTATTCTTAAACCATGGACATTGAACACCAACTTACTTAAAGAGGATTTGACCAACATCCCGGTGTGGGTTAAATTCCATGATGTTCCTCTTGTTATGTTTTCTGATGATGTCCTTAGTCTCCTTGCCACATTGATAGGCACGCCTAAAAGGTTAGATGCTTTTACTAGCCAAATGTGCAAGGACTCGTGGGGCCGTAGTAGTTTTGCTAGATGCATGATTGAAGTCAAGTCGGATGAGGTGCTTAGGGACAGCCTTACTGTTGAGATACCGTTACTTGATGGGTCGGGTTCGACTATTGAGAATATACGGGTTGAATACGAGTGGAAACCACCTCATTGTGATAAATGTAAGGTTTTTGGTAATACTCTTATTGAATGTCCTAAAGTTGTTGAACCTCCTGCTCAGCCTACTAAGCGTGTTAATGATGGTTTCAAGACGGTCATTAATAAGAAGAAGGGAAAGCAAGGTGGTTCTACTATTCCGGGTCAAGGAGGGTTTACTAAACTTGTTGTGGGTAAGCAGTTTCAATATCAACCCAAGAAGACTCCTCCTGAACCTAAGAAAGTGGAAGTCACTAAGAAGAATGCTTCTGATGTGGCTAGTTCGAGTGGAACTAAGATCTCTACATCAAATCAGTTTGATGCTCTTAATATGGACTCTACGGATGATTTTGGTACTCCTTCTAATGACACCAACAAGGATGTGGATTCTGGTCGTACAATGGAAGTTAATGAAGATAAGTCTACTAAGACAGGTACTGCATCACAAGTACCCCATGTGAGTGATTTGAAGCCCGCCTCTTCTACTAAGAGAGTTAATCCTTTTTCTAAAGTGGGAGATATCGTGTTGTCGGATTCTGAAGATGAGGTGGTTGCTGACCCATTTGATGAGTCTGCTATCTATTCGGTGGTGGCCAAGAGTTTGAAGATGAGTATGATGACTATGACTACGATGACTATGCGAAGCAAGTTTCTGATCTTCCGGGGAATTTGGATGCCTTTAATGCCATGTATGGCACCAAGCTTCAAGGACCTAGGAAGTAATTTTTTCGTTATGTCCTATGTTATCATTTGAGTAGTAGTTTGATTTCTTATTTAGAAAATAGGTAGTATCTTGTTATGTAAGCGTTATGCCTATGTAACGGGCTGAGATATGGGATTTCACTCATATCCTTTGTACTTAAATGTTTTTTCGGTTAATATATTTACCTGGGTGCAGGATTACTCCCCTTTACCCAAAAAAAAAGCCTGTGTTAAAATGGTAACATCAATGTATAAAAAAATGACTTATGAATTATTCAGTATTTCAAATACTTATAAGATTATAATGCATCCTAGAAAAGATATCATTAACATGTTAAGAAACGATACATACTTTGTCAAGAAGAAATATGAGAAAATATTGGTCCGAAACACCTTTTCAAGCCTCTCCTCTGTGATCTCTTCCAACGAATACGAATACGTATAGTTTTGCATAGCTGGAAGGTTCACTAGGACATCAATGCCTCCATATTCAGCAATGACCTCATCAACAACATTCTTGCAATTTTTATCATACCTAAGATCCGTAGGTATGGCAATAGGATCAACCGAGCCTTCCATTTTTGACTCATTTATAATATCCAGTGTGTCTTTTGCATCTATGTCCTCATCGCCCTTCACATAAGTAAATGCTATAGTCACACTCTCTTTAGCATAGTGGTAACAAACTGACCTTCCAATACTTGAATCTCCTCCTGCTACTAACGCCACCTTTCCCTGTGCCAAGAAGCTAAACACTTTTGGATTACTCACTGGTCTATAACACTTTCAGCTTGGGTAGACTGGATTTGCAACCCTTTATTAACAACTACAATGGTTGTTTAACAACAAATATAGCAAATAATGTTTTATTTAACAACTAATCGAAATGAAATGTACCTTGAGTTTATTAGAGGGCTTGTAATGAGGGTTAGCGAATAGAGGTCGAGGATTCATGAGATATTCTTTCCCTGGTTGTGACTCTTGGTTCTGTGGTGGAAATCGCCGTTCTCCTTCTTCCATCCATATTTCCTTAGACTAAAATAAATTCAACAAAGTCCAATAGTTAGGATAATATAATTGCATGAAAGCTTATAATCTACTCCTACTAACATAATTAATAAAATTGGAAATTGTCTATAACTTAATCAAAATAATCAACTAGAACTGAATAAAGAAGCTGATATAAAAGACCATAAAGGTGCGAATAGCGGATCCCCGCCTTGGAAGACTTCCTATCGCCGGTGCAACCCCATTAGTGATAATTCCTGTTATAATAGGTGATGAACTAAACAAGCTACGTGACAATAAACATGACTTGTGTGCGATAGAAATCTTGCATGAGGTGGACACCATCGAATGCTATCACAATTACTTAAGATATATAGATGAATTGAATGAAGGGACATTTAGTGAGAAGTTTATATAGAGAGAGAGCAGAATGCAGGAAAAGGTAATCAATCATCTTAGAGTAAATCAAAAGTTACGCACGTCTTTCAACCTTTCTTAATGTAGCAAGCTAGTGACAAGCCTTACAATCGTTCCACATTATTGATTCTCAAATTAATTTATTAATTTTTGGTTCTATAGTGCATCGGTTGGTAGGGATAACAGTTTATCCTTTTGAAGGGTTATTAAGATTTGTATCCATCGTGGGTCGGTTGTAGGGCTATTCTCAATTGCCAATTTATATTGCATGCATTAATTATCTTTGGTTTTTACATGCGATTAATTTGGTTTTTATCATTACTACTGCAACTATTGTTATGATGGGTTAGGTTTTGATTCTTTCATGCGTCTTAAACCCTAACTTTTCAGTTAGGGTTTCTTCATTACTATTTGGCTGTTACATGTTCGTTGTGATATATTATTGTTATTCGATTGGTGTTTTGTGGTGTTCGTGGGTTTTTGAGAGATGGAGAAAGGTTTTCTTAACAATAGTGAGAATACGAGTAAGGGTCCTTCATCTAGTATGGTCGATCATACTAGAATGATGGATAAAGGGTTTCTTAACAAACATAGTGCTACTAAAGGGTCTAAATCTGTTGGCAAACCTGATGATTGTTTTGGTGAGTTCAACATTGATTCAACGGAGACAGGTGCTGAATTCGTGAAGCCGGTTTCACGTTCCTATCCTGCTACTGACCAATGTTGTGAGATACCACGAGTTGTTTTGGATTCTCGTGTGGCTGAAAAAATAGTGAATTCGGCTTCTCCTGTTAACACAAATGATGAAAACATTAATCATTTTAATTCTTCTGATGTGAAAACTAGTCACCCTAGTGGTACTGCTCAAGTTGTCTTGGATGCTTGTCAAAGTTTTGAGGAAGCAATGCATGGTGCTGACTATGAGAATGCGAAGATGGATTCTTCACATCATTCTGCTCGGAATGATTCTACTACAAACACTCAAAGTGATCTGAAACTGTCTACTACAAATGTATCTAATGTGAAGCCGGTTTCTTGTGCGGGTGCTACTTCTAATGAACCACCGAAGCACAAGTCTAACTTTCACAGGCTGGAGTGTAGCAATAAAAATAATAAAGTGGACCTTTCCGTTCCTATGAACGTGGTGGAAGAGGTAAACTCTAGATTTGAGAATACTTTATATGGGTACTTTCTTGGTAAACGCGTTGCTTTCCCGGTTGTTGATTATTATGTACGTAATAAGTGGGCTAACTATGGCGTTCAAAAAGTCATGATGAATACAAAGGGTTTCTTCTTCTTTAAGTTTAATTCGATGCAAGGTGTTGATGATGTGCTTGAAAACGGCCCGTGGATGATTAGAAATATGCCTATTATTCTTAAACATTGGACCCTAAACACCAACCTACTTAAAGAGGATTTGACTAATATTCCGGTATGGGTTAAATTCCATGATGTGCCCCTTGCTATGTTTTCTGATGATGGTCTCAGCCTCCTAGCCACACTGATTGGTACGCCAAAAATGTTAGATTCTTACACTAGTCAAATGTGCTTGGAATCATGGGGTTGAAGTAGTTTTGCTAGGTGCTTGATTGATGTTAAGGCGGATCAAGCTCTTAGGGAGAGCATCACTGTTGAGATACCTTTACTTGATGGGACAAGTTCTAATATTGAAAATATTCGGGTTGAATACGAATGGAAACCGCCTCGGTGTGATACGTGTAAGCTTTTTGGTCATATGCTACTTGACTGTCCTAAATCTGTTCCACCTCCTACTCAGCCTAAACATAGTGTTAATGATGGTTTTTCAAAATGTCAATAACAAGAATAAGGGTAGGAATGGTGGTCAAAGTGTTCCAGGTAAGGGAGGTTTTACTAAACCTAGTGTGGGTCCTAAGTTTAGGTATCAACCTAAAGCGCCTCCTCCTGAACACAAGAAGGTAGAAAATACAAAGAAGAAAGCCACTGAAGTGGCCAGTACGAGTGGGATTGCTACATCTAATCCTTTTGAGGCTCTAGATACGATTGATTATGATGAATGTGCCAATCCTACTGATGTAGAGGAGTCTGGTAATACAATGGAAGCAAAGGAGGTTGGGTCAATTAAGACAGGTAATGTATCACATGTTCCAAATGTGAGTGATTTAATGAAAGATAACGAGGTTGGTCCTACCCCTACTGTTGAGAAAATTGGGGAGTTTGAAAAGCTTCTTTTGGATGGGAAAGCTACTCTTGTTGATGATAATGGTATTCCTATTAAAAAGGTTGATTATACTTCTTTTACTAAGAGGGTTAACCCATTCACTAAGGTGGGAGAGATTGTGGATTCTGATAGTGAAGAAGAGGTGGTTGAGAGCACCTTTGATGAGACGAGTAATCTATTTGGTGGTGGTCATGATCGTGAAGATGATTATGATGACTATGACTATGATAACTATACATGCGGATCAGGTTTACGATCTTCCAGGTAATCGGGATGCTTATTATGACACGTATGGTATCAAGCTTCAAGGCCTTGGTAGGAAGTAATTTTATCTCAATAGGAGTATAATGTTATTTTTTGAGTAGTGGTTTATTTTCTTATATAGATAATTGGAAGTACCTTGTTATATAAGCTTTTCGCCTATGTAACGGGCTGAGATATGGGATTCACCCATATCCTTTGTACTTAAACGTTTTTTGGAGTAATATATTTACCGGGTCTTTGACTTCTTACCAAAAAAAAAGTGTAGCACGACACGTAGTGCATTCATTAAATTATAATCAAGTACTGCAACTTTCTTACGATATGCATGTTTTTTTGTTACCAACAATTTCTTTGTACCATTACATTGACACCCTTGGACTGGCACTCCAGTGTTTCCCACAAAACTAGTTTTCTTAATTTGTCTACAAAGTGAAGATGACAGATGACTAAAAAAGATGTTGGAAAACTGATAACCTCTCATATGTCGAAGTAATAATATAATCACTTTTTGTCAATATCATACTAATCAATTAAGTCAGTTATTTGATAACGTTTATTGGCGTGAATATATATAAGGAGGGGAGACTTTCTACAAAAATATAATGCACCATTATTTTTCAAACTCTCAAACACTTCTCCACCAACCAAAAGATAAACTTAGCATTAGTAATGCTGGAAATTACCAAAATTGAAATAGTTCAAAGTTTGACACTCTTAAATGCTATACACGCTTTCTTATATCGTTGAAAGCAATTAGACGTTCCAACTATGAATACTCTTGAATATAGGGATCTCCTTCTCGTCATATAACACGAACAGTGACCGTGTAAACATTTTTAAATATTTGGTTTATTACATTGGTTTTTGGCAGTGATGACTGACTGTTTGTGCTGGTAATAGTGTAAGTAAAAGATGAGTGATGCGACATAATTTTTAATTTTATCAACTAAAAAAGAAAGGTGGATGAGCTATGTATGGATAAATAATTTTATTGGAGCTAGGCATGAGTGTTGGGTGTGTTTATTTAGAGTAATTAATCCGACCCGTATAAATGATGGATCAAGATTTACCTTGTTGAAAGGAAAAAAAAGGGTAAATTCTTGTTGGATATACGAGATGTTACTTTCACTAAAATTGCTCACAAAAATTATTAAACGTTATTTAGGAGAAAAAAATAGTAGTATTAAGATTAATATTCCAAAACATAAAAAGTTAAAGACTCTTTCTTTATGAAATATTTGTGAAGGCACCGGTGCTTCTGGTACAATCTATTACATCTTCGGTGTTCCTTTTATAGACTAAGTTTCACCAACTTTGCATGGTGCGAAAACATATACAAAACTTAGTCAAATATGGTGAGCGTTTCTACCGACGCACTTGTGCTCATTTACCACATGTATTTGACCAAAAGAATAGAAAAGCAAGTTTCATTTTTCTTGATGATTGAACATGTTTTAAATTCACCAAAAACTATTCCTTTGCCAACCCTTAATAGTAAGGCTTGTCCCAAAATGTCTTCCTTTTCTTTTTCTGGAAAAACACATTAGTTTACATTCTCTCTATAATGTGTTTTGGCTGAACTCCCAACTTTTGTTTGAGCTCCTGAAAATTTTCTCGTGGAAGTCCTTTTGAGAAAATTTCTGCTAGCTGCTCATTCGTTCCACAAAATTCAAGTTGCACCGCTCCGTCTTCAATTACTTCTCTGATAAAATGATGTTTCAAAGAGATATGTTTTGTGTGGTTATGATGAACCGGGTTCATTGCGGTTACTATTGCTGAGATGCTATCGCAGAAAATTGTTGTAGGCTTCAATTGCTTTTTTCCAATATCTTCAAAATTCTTCGTATCCAAATTGCTTGTGATGTGGCTAGAGCTACTGCTACGTACTCTGCCTCTGTTGATGATTGTGCGACTGTTTGTTGCTTCTTGGAGCACCAATTAAACACACCTGAACCAAGTAAAAAAATATATCCGGATGTATTTTTCATATCATCTGTACATCCTCCCTAATCACTATCACAAAAACCATGCAAATTTACATCTAAATTTTTTTCGAACTTGATTCCAAAATCTTTCGTGCCCTGCAAATATCTTAAAATTATTTTGCCAACTCCCATGTGTCTGACTAGGATTGTGCATGAACCTTGAGAGTAAACTTGCGGCAAACATGATGTCGGGCCTTATTGCTATGAGGTATAACAATTTCCCCACCAAACTTCAGTAAAGTATGGCGTCAACTTTACTCGATCCGTCTTCTTTCATAAGCTTTTCGTTGACAGCCAAAGGAGTGTCCTTCGGTTTGCATTTCGACATATCAAAATTCTTCAAAATCTTCTCGACATACTTTTCTTGACAAAAAAAATATACTCCGCCATCGTCTTGATATATTTCCATTTCGAGAAAATGATTTAGAATTCCTAAATCACTCATCTCGTATTTTTGGATCATTTCATTTTTGAAATCTTCAATCATTTTCTTGTTATTCCATGTGAACACAAGATCATCGACATAGAGCGCTACAATTAGAATGTCATTTGTACCTTTATTTTTAACACACAAGTCGGCTCGCTTTTTCTTTGATCAAAATCTTTTTCCTTAATAAACCATCGACCTGTTAATACCATGCTCGCGGTGCTTGCTTGAGTCCGTAAAGCGCTTTCTTCAACTTGTAAACTTTTTCTTCTTTTCCTTCAACCTTGAATCCTTGAGGTTGATTCATATAAACTTATTCTTTAAGTTCTCCATTGAAAATTGTTGACTTGACGTCGAGTTGATAGAATAACCAAACTTTATGTCCTGATAGTGAGATGATTACTCGGACTGTGTCCATTCGTGCAACTGGAGCAAATGTCTTGTGGTAGTCAATTCCTGGCTGTGGTGAGTAACTTTTTTCGACTAGTCTTGCCTTATTCCTTTGAACGGAACTATCTGCATTGTACTGACTTTGTACACCCATTTGACACCAATAACGTCTTTGTCTAATGGTTTGTCTGTGAGCTCCCATGTGTTGTTCTTTTCGATAACTTGAATTTCGTCCTCCATTGATTTCTTTCCATGATTCATCTCTAATCTCTTCTTCAAAACTTCCTGGTTCTACATGACAAAAATTAGCATTGTATATTTTTGTCAATGAACGGTATTTTCTTGGTGGTGGACTTTGAGATTTTTCATCATGTTCTTCGTTGGGTACTTTGTCATGTGATGTTTGATTTTCATCACTTTCTACATGTGCTTCATCCTGTATATTGTTAGTGGGAAAACTTGTTTCTTCCATTTTTTCTTCTTCCCAATTTCAGGAAGAATTTTCATCGAAAGTTACATCTCAACTAACTATTACATTTTTTGTTTTTAGGCTATATAATCTATAATGTTTTGACTTGCTACTATAGCCTACAAAAATGCACTTTTCACTTTTCTCATCTAACTTATATCTTTTTTTGCTTTGGTATCCGAGAATAACAAACGCACCCAAAAACTTTAAGATGTCTTGCCGAAGGTTATTCCATTCCATGCTTCAAGTGGAGTCTTATTATCGAGGGCTTTTGTTAGAATTCTATTCAACAAATTTACTGCTTTTTAAACTGCTTCTGACCAAAAAAAAATTTGGTAAACCGTCTCATGCATCATTGATTTTGCCATTTCTACAACGGTCTGATTCTTTTTCTCGACTACACCATTTTGTTTAGGTGTATATCGAGTTGTGAGCTGTCTGTGCATGCCTTCATCCTTACAAAACTTGTCAAACTCTTATGAGTTATATTCTTTTCCTTGATCACTTCTCAAAATTTTGATAAAACTCTCTGTTTGTTTTTTGACAAAATTTTTAAAATTTTTGAAAATCAAAAAACTTGAGACTTTTCTTTCATGAAATAAACCCATGTTATTATACTAAAGTCATTTTGTTTAGGTGTATATCGAGTTGTGAGCTGTTTCTGCATGCCTTCATCCTTAGAAACTTGTCAAACTCTTATGAGTTATATTCTTTTCCTTGATCACTTCTCAAAATTTTGATAAAACTCCCCCTTTGTTTTTTGACAAAATTTTTAAAGTTTTTGAAAATTAAAAAACTTGAGACTTTTCTTTCATGAAATAAACCCATGTCATTATACTAAAATCATCAATAAATAGAATTAAATAGAGATTATTACCAACAAAATTATGGATGCATTCATAATTATAATAAGATCGACCATAAGCAAGTAATGCAATCGATCATCAGTACTTTATTACAACAGTTCTAATAGTCTCAAGAACTTCATGTTCGATGCCTTGACAATCAAGTTACATATTAACAATATTTATCATAAATTCACTCTAGTTCTAAAGGACTAACCATTGACCATCACCCCGCCTGCAAAAAGAGATTGCAACATCACTAACTTCAGAACCTCCAAGTTTATTATAGAAAAACTAACAGCAACAAATATGTGATTCGCGAACACTTTTAAAGTGGCTTACAAAGATACATAAACTTTTGCTAAGTACGTTGTTCATATTCAAAAACATGTAAATGTGTTTAAGTTAAAAGCATGGAAAAGTATAAATTATTTAACCATTTTTTTCTCTTACAATGGTTGTAAAAAAGGTTGTCACGAATGATACTTTGTAAGTATTTCTAAGTTATAATGCAAATATCTTTTATGCAGTAACAAGGGTGACCAACTGGATAAAAGAAAACTGTATAAATATTTGTATGCACATGGCATATATAGTGTTGTACTAGTGGCACTAATGCGTGTGTTATCATAAGCAGTAACATGCATGTAAGTGTTTACCATTAGGATGAAGAACTTGGCCAGTCATATAGGAAGAGTCCTGAGATGCAAGGAATACGTATGATGGAGCAACCTCGTAAGGTTGACCTGCCCGATTCATGGGCACCGTTGACCCAAACCTTGCTATGTCCTTGTCATTGAGTACTGAAGCTTGCAGTGGTGTCCAAATAGGACCAGGGGCCACACCATTTACACGAATCTTCTTTTCGGCCAAATGCAATGCTAGACCCCTTGTGAAGGATACGATGGCCCCCTTTGTTGAAGTGTAGTCAAGCCAACTTGGTGGGTCGGGATTGTATGCTAACACTGATGTTGTGTTTATGATGCTGCTTTCTTCTTTCATGTGCATCAAAGCATGCCTACATAAAAAATAAGTCGTTACAACCCATCTACATATATATATATATATATATATATATATATATATATATATATATATATATATATATATATAGGGAAGGGATCGGGTGCGGATTACATTTTAAGTAGGGATGGTGCGGATAATATCACAGTAACATTCAAAAAAAAATTAATTCAAAAAAATCTGAAAAAATTAAAAAAAGAAAGAGGACAACAATTTATTAAGAATCGCTGAAAAAAAATTCAGAAAAAAAAATCATTTTCATGGTTAAAAGGTACAATGATATTATGAATTTTGTTAATATCACCGTAATTATCAAGCTTTCTTAATATCACTACTAACTAAGGCTAGCAGTAGTTTCACTAAGGCTAGCAGTAGTTTCACTAAGGCTAGCAGTAGTTTCTAAACTAGCAGTGATATTAAGTTTTTTTTCTAATATCAAAGTAACTTTTTAAGTAAAATTGTTAATATCACAGTTACTTTTTACATGTTTTCTTAATATCAAAGTTAATTTTTTTAATATCACCGTAAGTTTTCTTAATATCGTAATAAAAAAGGCAGTGATATTAAGTAAAATTGTTAATATCACAGTAGAACTCATAATATCGTTAATATCACGATAGAACTCATAATCAAAAAAACAAAAATAGCTCGGAAAAATCTGAAAAAATTAAAAAATGAAAGAAGATAACAATAGTAACGATCCCTCAAAAGGAAAAAAATTAAAAAAATCGTTTACATGGTCAATTGCTACCGTGAAATTAGCGCAGATCTTGACTTTTTTACAAAAAGTCAAGATTAGATCTGGAATGGGCGGTCCAGATCCATCCGCACATCCGCACGAATTAAAAAAATCCGCACCTGATCCTCACTCTATATATATATATTTAAATGAAAAGGCTGGAGATAAATAACAGATTTTAACTGGTTCCTATCTAAGTGATCGCCCTATGTCTAGTTATAAGAATTTAAGAAAGCCTGTGTTAAAATGGTAACATCAATGTATAAAAAAATGACTTATGAATTATTCAGTATTTCAAATACTTATAAGATTATAATGCATCCTAGAAAAGATATCATTAACATGTTAAGAAACGATACATACTTTGTCAAGAAGAAATATGAGAAAATATTGGTCCGAAACACCTTTTCAAGCCTCTCCTCTGTGATCTCTTCCAATGAATACGAATACGTATAGTATTGCACGGCTGGAAGGTTCACTAGTACATCAATGCCTCCATATTTAGCAATGACCTCATCAACAACATTCTTGCAATTTTTATCATACCTAAGATCCGTAGGTATGGCAATAGGATCGACCGAGCCTTCCATTTTTGACTCATTTATAATATCCAGTGTGTCTTTTGCATCTATGTCCTCATCGCCCTTCACATAAGTAAATGCTATAGTCGCACCCTCTTTAGCATAGTGGTAACAAACTGACCTTCCAATACCTGAATCTCCTCCTGCTACTAACGCCACCTTTCCCTGTGCCAAGAAGCTAAACACTTTCAGTTACTTGGATTACTCACTGGTCTATAACACTTTCAGCTCTTATGGGCAGACTGGATTTGCAACCCTTTTTAACAACTACAATGGTTGTTTAACAACAAATATAGCAAATAATGTTTTATTTAACAACTAATCAACATGAAATGTACCTTGAGTTTATTAGAGGGCTTGTAATGAGGGTTAGCGAATAGAGGTCGAGGGTTCATGAGATATTCTTTCCCTGGTTGTGACTCTTGGTTCTGTGGTGGAAATCGCCGTTCTCCTTCTTCCATCCACATTTCCTTAGACTAAAATAAATTCAACAAAGTCCAATAGTTAGGATAATATAATTGCATGAAAGCTTATAATCAACTCCTACTAACATAATTAAAAATATTGGAAATTGTCTATAACTGAATCAAAATAATTAATTATAACTGAAAGATAAAGAAGCTGATATAAAAGACCATAAAGGTGCGAATAGCTGAGGATCCCCGCCTTAGAATACCTCCTATCGCCGGTGTAACCCTATTAGTGCTAATTCTTGTTATAACATGTGAACTAAATAAGCTACGTGCAATTGAAATCTTGCATGAGGTGGACACCATCGAATGCAGCATCACAATTACTTAAGATATATAGATGAATTGAATGAAGGGAACTCATTTAGTGACAAGTTTATATAGAGAGAGAGCAGAATGCAGGAAAAGGTAATCAATCATATTAGAGTAAATCAAAAGTTACGCACGTCTTTCAACCTTTCTTAATGTCGCAAGCTAGTGACAAGCCAACAACTTATGGATGAAGTGTAGCACGACACGTAATGCATTCATTAAATTATAATCAAGTACTGCAACTTTCTTACGATATGCATGTTTTTTTGTTACCAACAATTTCTTTGTACCATTACAATGACACATGTGGATTGAGTCTTCCAATTCTGTCTAAAAATCTCAATCCAGTGTTTCCCACAAAACTAGTTTTCTTAATCTGTCTACAAAGTAAAGACATATCACTAAAAATATGTTGGAAAATTGATAACCTCTGATATGTCAAAATTAAATCATAATATGATCAGTTTTTATTTGGCAACATCATATCATATATACTAATCAATTAAGTTATTTGATAACGTTTGTGCTGGTAAAAAAGAAAGGTGGATGAGCTAGGTATGGATAAATAATTTTATTGGAGCTAGGTATGAGGTTGGAGTGTTGGGTGTGTTTGTTTAGAGTAAATAATCTGACCGTATTAAATGATGGATCAAGATCTACCCTTGTTGAAAAAAATGGTACATTCAGCATACAAATCACATCAGTACACACAATATTATTCGATACAAACCTCGTGTATAAACTATTACTAATTAAAAAGTATTTTGTGTTATCCATTTAGCAATCTGGTAGCCAGGGAGATGTGAATAAGGCAGCTTAGGGTCCGTTTGGTATTGTTGAATGGGAATGAGATTATGACTTTCAAAGTCATAGTCTGTGTTTGTTTTGTTTTGTTTTGTGGGCCCGGTAATGAAATGGGTATATCATAGTCATAGATTCATTACACACCAATTTGGTGTCTATGAAATCCATTCCCATGAGCCCCTCTTTTTTCCACTACAAAATTCAAATATCTATACACTTTTTCATACCATATTTTATCAACCAAACATAAACAATCGTAATGATACAGTTTTTCATACCCATTATCATTCCACCTCATTCCAAATCCGATACCCATTGTCATTCCTAGCAACAAACCAAACGGGCCCTTAATTAACGGTTGACCAAAAAAGCTGTAAGCCTGTAAACTATGGCCCATTGTAATAATCTTTAGTCACTACAAGAAAATTGGCCTATAGTGACGAAAACAGTTTCGTCACTAACAGTATAAAAATTGGTCACAAAACTGTTTAGTGACCAAACTCATGTCGTCACCAGTCGTCACTAAAGCTCCGTCACAAAACCAATTAGAGACGAAAATACCCCTCGTCACTAATCTGTGACCAGATTAGTCGTCACTTTTTATACCGGTTAGTGACGAAATATTTCGTCACAGTTATGAGAGTGACGAAAAAATCGTCACTGATATTTACCATTAGTGACGAGAAAGTCGTCACCGACTACAGATAGTTAGAGACCAAAAAGGTCGTCACTAATTATGAACATATAGCAAAAAAAATAAAATAGGAACTAATGTTGGTTTTACTGCATAATTGCTTTTGCAAACAAACTAAAATCGAGAAATCTGTAGAATACAAATACAAATCTAACATATTAACTTCATTCATAAATACTAATTTTTTCACAAAACACAAATAGTATGATTGAAACTCGACACAAAACCAACCAATAACCTAACATCACTAACATGCCTTCAACACTTATGTTAAACTTGAGATTGCTGTTTTGTTTATGACTATTCTCCGTCACTTTGCTGCATATCCACAGAGTTCTCTCTAACGGGACTCGAGCTAGGTTGCCTCTTTACTGGCTCATCGTCATCAGACTCTGACCATGTGTGTATTCTTCTGCCTATAGAAGGTGCGGCCTTCACAACAGAAAAGTAGAGCAAATATCAGCAAAGGATTCAGTACGATGTTGACCTCACAGACTACCAGTAAATCACAACTCACAGCAGTTGTAGAATGTCAGTGTGTGTGTGTGTGTAAGAGACATATATAGAAAGGGAGGGAGAGAGATTTTACTACGTCATCATCGGCATCAGAATCTTCAAGGCCAGCAGCTGCAAGCGGATCCTGTGGATTATCATCCTCATCTACCAGATGATTAACTTGGTTCTCAGGTTCTCATATATAGAAAGGGAGGGAGACAATTGACTAAATAAGCGAACAACATTTTTAAGCTCAGCAACCGTTGCCCGCACCAATAATAGAATGATTGAGGAAATTCAATGTTTATGAAACTATGAATGACACACATAATAACTTAAAAAGATTTATTTGATTAGTCACCTCATCCGCAGTCCTTTTTGTTTTTTGTAATGTCGAAGCCGAGAACTTCTGGGCAACACCTGTGTCAAATCTTAATGTGTAATTTGAAGGGGCCAAGTGAATGGCTTTTAGTAAGGTCTTTTTGCAGTCCTGCCACTGTTCGGCTTCATAATGTGTGCAGGCTAGATAAAGAAGAATTAGATTGTCTGTTGTAATAGAACTTGCGCAGACAATTTTGATACTGCAAAATAATAGTATTTTTTTTAACCGAAATCAAACGATACTACGTAGTAAACAACATGTAGAGTAAAGCACTTGGTACCATTTTAATAGCCAATGGGAAATTGCCCTGGGCGAAATGAACATGAGCCATTTATCCAAACATCTGGCATTTGGACAAAAACACTTCCACTTGCAGCTTCTTGAACCTACAATTACGAAGGGTATAAGGTAAATTCAACATTCAAAATAGCTACTCCATAAATCAGAAAGCATTAGTAAGCAGTTCTGCTAACCTGTGTAAAAAGTTCCTTTGCGACATCAAATTGACCTTTTTCTGCTAACACAACACCAGCACCATTGGCAGCATACATATTAGTGGAAAACCTTTACTTGATCGTGAAGAAAGTGTATGTACTCCATTGCCTCAGGTAGTACAAAAGCAGTACCTTGCCGTATGCTGAGATGAGCTGCTAAAGGGTTGCTATCCTTTCACCAACCTTCTCTTTTCTTTCCTATTAACAAAGTTTAAAACAGAGCTCCTGTCCTGTAGCCCGGCAAACTTGGAGTCCAAGTGCATGCAATCCTAGAGAGTAGAACACAGTAACATCCAAAAGGTATAACAGCTGGTATGCAGGCTAACCCTGCACCATGAGAAAAGGCATATCGATGTAATTTAATAAGCAGAACCAAATTAAGATTTATAAGTGATTAACTATGCTGTAAGTTAGCATATTTTTAATTTACATTATATTGTATGGATAATAATCTCTCTAAACTAATTACCGAAGCTAATAAAAGTAATGAATAAATTTAGTATCATTTCTTATACTAGAGAAGCAGGACGATCCTCAACTTGGCAAGCAAAACAGAATCAAAGCTGAAAACAAATATGGAACAAACCCAAACCAAAAACAGATAAAACAATATATAAAACTAAGGTACTCAATATATAAGCAGAACCAAATTAAGATTTATAAGTGATTAACTATGCTGTAAGTTTAGCATATTTTTAATTTATATTATATTGTATGGATAATAATCTCTCTAAACTAATTACCGAAGCTAATAAAAGTAATGAATAAATTTAGTATCATTTCTTATACTAGAGAAGCAGGACGATCCTCAACTTGGCAAGCAAAACAGAATCAAAGCTGAAAACAAATATGGAACAAACCCAAACCAAAAACAGATTAAACAATATATAAAACTAAGGTACTCTAGCAATGTGGGCTGAGCAAAAAGTGGTTTTGATCACTGGTGCTTCATCTGGACTAGGAGAGGTATGCAAACCTTATTGCCAAAAGTTAGTAAGTTAAGCACAAATCTTTTATTAATGGATTAAATCTTTCTTTTATTTTTTATATAACATGGCAGCATATTGCATATGAATATGCCAAAAGAGGTGCATCTCTAGCGATAATAGCTATAAAAAACCAGATAGTCAACTTGAGCAAGTAGCTGATAGAGCTCGTCAACTTGGGTCCCCTGATGTTCTTTTCGTGTTTGCTGATGTGTCGAATGTTAAAGAGTGTAGGATGTTCGTGGATCGGACCATAGAACATTTTGGTCGCTGTGAGTATACTGTAATCTCCATAATTATTAAAGTTAGTTGCGTAAAAAATCAAAACAAGTAATAAGTTTTGGCGGGTCTCATCGGGTTGACGTCCAGACATTTTTTTCCCATTTTTTCGACTTGTGAGACTCATTTGACCGTTTTATTATTATTATATTTTACATATTTGTCTTTGTAGGAATTATATAAGTAATGTGACTTTATGAATTAACATACTACGCAATCCCTTGGCAGTGGATCATCTTGTTTGTAATGCAGGAATCACACCCCTTTACACAACTAAAACCGAAGTCACCAGATTCGTACCTGTTATGGTATGGTCCTTTAAAATTCTACATAACTGCTTCTTTCCTATGATCACAACAGCAATCGATTTATAAAATAATATATGTTCAGGACATAAACTTTTGGGGATCAGTTTATCCAACTCATTTCGCAATCCCTCACCTCATGAAAACTAATGGAAAGATCGTCGTTAATGCCTCGTCGGGAGGAATATTGAACCCACCAAAATGCAATTTCTACAATGTAAGGATTTAGGAACATGATTCAGCAATCCATTAATCTGTGTGTTTCAACTATCTTTATTCAGCCATGATACTAATTTATGTGCCTATAGGGTAAGCTGTTATCGTGTTTCTGTCGACCCAGACCTAAAAACAATCATCATCGAGAGCCTATATCAAAATCCTGTATGGATTATTATATGGAAAATATTCACGACCCACATTTTTTTTTGTCATAACACGACCAAACAGCTTGTTTAACCAAATGATTATCAGATCATTTTTCAACTCTTTTGAGCTGAACACGACCCATACAATTTCAGGATATTAAATCATATTAAATTCCAAATCGATTTAAAAGTACTGATCAATTTCACGACAACATGTTTAACACGAACCCAACTTGCATAATTTGTCTACCATATTATAATACTGGATCTTTTGAAACAGCATGGGTTGCGTTAGGGTTAAAAGGGTTGGAAAATGACCCAATGCCCGTTTAATTAAATGAATTACGTGGGTCAAGTTAGGTAAATCAGTTTTACCACAACCCTACCTGCACTACTAATTTGTTTTGGCTAACATTAAGTCCAATAAATTTGTGGTGGATAGTGTTACTTAATTCATGATAGGTTCTAAATTGCATGTGAATCCTGTGGAACAATTTTCAGGCAAGTAAAGCCGCATTAATCAGCTTCTATGATTCCCTTAGATTTGAAGTCTCTCCTACAATAACGTCTTTAGCCCCAAAAACTATTATATCTCTATCCACAAACTTATCACTTATGCATTGAATCTTTTATCGTCTCTGAAAATATCTTTCTACAACTTTGACATGATTCCTGAGCTTCTAGATTGTCATGC
This sequence comes from Chrysanthemum seticuspe, assembly GCA_019973895.1. Classification (NCBI taxonomy): domain Eukaryota; kingdom Viridiplantae; phylum Streptophyta; class Magnoliopsida; order Asterales; family Asteraceae; genus Chrysanthemum; species Chrysanthemum seticuspe. The sequence continues at coordinate 284,545,616 of BPTQ01000005.1, forward strand.
TAAACAAGTATCTTATCACTTATACATTCACAGTTATCGTATAGTCTACTTGGTACATGGACATTGACGCCACTAAGCATCTCACATTGGATACAGGTACGTACACTCAAAGTCTCAAAATAGTTTTGAATATTATCACATTTGAATATTTCCCTGTCCCGTGTACCAAAAAACGTCTTTAGCCCCAAAAACTATTATATCTCTATCCACAAACTTACCACTCGATAACTAATATGCTACCGATTTGATCCTTACTGTATAAGGGATGACCAAACATGAAGATAGATATTCACAATGTAAAATGCAAATGTACTCAAATTCACTAACACTGAACATATTCAAGTCATAGCAACATTCATCCGTTACACATTTAGGTACACAATCTTAGCATTTATTCCGCCTTAACCGTTTACATTAGCTCAGCACAAAGGCGGGCATACAAAGTGCACACTCTTATCCAGAGCTGATCAATCCGCATCTCCTATCGTCTACTTGACTTACTTGACTTACTTTCTGATTAGAAATTACACTAGAACAACTTATTTACCAAACTAGCACAATTATCCACTAAAACACATTCTTATTTAACATTTCAATAATCAAGCCCTAAATTTAACATATAACTTTAACATAAAAATCAAATTAAAATAACAGGATAATTTTAGCCCTAGATTTAACATAACAATCAAATGAGAGCTTGAGATCCGAACCGTAAAAAAAAATTGATCCGAAAATGAGAGCTTGAGATCCGAACCGTAACACAAACGAGAGCGACCAGTAAACTGAAACTGACGATGAACGAGAGCGATGAATTTACATGGTGAAGTTATTTCTGAGAGTGACGATGAACAGTGTTTGGATTTTGAGATCTAATATAGTGTTTGGATAATAGAGTGATGATCTTTTTTTTTTAACGGTGATAGTCTTTTATGCATCTAATATAGTCTTTTATAAAAATAGTGATGATGATCTAATGATCGGGTTGGATATTTTTATAACTTATAAGTTATAGTGTTTGGATAATATAGTTATTTTGAGATCTAATGGTTGTTTTTTATAAATTATTATTTTTAAATGTTTGATATACAAGTTTTTTTTTTTGTTTTTTTTATTTATTTATTTTTATTATTATTTTTTTTACATATTGAAATTTTAAAGTTTGTTTCAAACAATGTTTTAAAACCCGTTCAACCTGACCGGGTTTGGTTTTTTTCATTTTTTTTATAGACCGGTGGTCGAACTGTTGAAAAAAATAGTTTTTTTAATAGGAACCGGGTTGACCTGACGGTCGAACCGGTAACCCGGTGACTTGACCAGGTCGATTAAAAAACTTGGTTTTCAAAACATTTGTTTCAAATAATATGTTTAGGAGAGAATACATCAAAAAAACTTAAATATGTGCAATTTTGCATATTTCTCTATAATACAAATTTTATCCGTAACGTTTGATAGTGTTTACGATTTTTGGATTAATATACGAGTGTGCAAGTTTTAATAAGTACATATTTAAATGCCTTTGTTCTTAAAGAGTTAGCAATATGTGAAATAGTGACCAAAATTTCGTCACTATACTTAGTGACGAAATTTCTCGTCACTATTTATGTAATTTAGTGACTAAATAGTGACCACTTATAAGTTTCGTCACTGACTTTCTACTGATGACCAAAAATAATGACGAAAAATTATATCGTCACTATTTACATCTAAATAGTGACCAAAAATATTTCTCGTCACTGAATTCTCGTCACTAAAGCTACTTTTTCTTGTAGTGAGTATTTGTCCATTTTAGAAGTCTCGCTAGAGTACAAGAAAAATAACATTTACTTACAGGGATTTTAGTCACAGAGTAACACAAAGGGATATCAAGAAGTCTGAGTTTGTAGTGACCTTAATGAGAAAGTGTAGTAGGTAACTGATTGTGTTTTTGGCTGCATCAACATTTTTTATTAGATAACTATGTCAAAAGTTAAAATATATAGCGACACTCTTTTTATATCACAATATATAGGTTTTATTGACACCATCTTTAGTTATATTTTTTAAGTGTAGGATAAATATGTAAGAACTCTAGTGACACTTTACTCCTTGTGCTGGCAGTTTGTGACTTTGGTGAAACTTTTTGAACTTTTGATAACTTTCTGTGTCACTTAGTGACAGTTTTCTTGTAGTGACGTACAATAAGAGCCAAACTACCAATTTTTTGGGTTTGGGTCAATATGTATTGAATCAAATAGTAACGAGATTTTAATATGGCAAATAGCTATAGTTGTGATATCGTGATTATTAATTTTCATCAATTGTGAACAATCAAATATGAAGCAAAATAATAATACAAAGAAGTTATAATATAGTCTTATACAATATAGTTTGTAGATGGAATTTTAAACATTGTTAATATTGGGATTAAATACACAAAAAGATATCTTTTCTTTTAGATACTACATCAAAAAAATTGTCAAAAGTTGTCATGCATTTTTTTTAAATGTTTTGGGTGGGAACAATGTTAAGAAAACTATTTTAATTAAGACAATATATATTGTTTACTATTTTTATGTGGGATTTAAGCTTTAAAAGGATATTTAAAACATCAAATATTACACATTTTTAGTTTTTTAAGTTTCAAGTAAAAACATATTTGCTTTATATGTAGTAGAGATAGATGGCCATAATTGGTCCCTCACTAAGTTTGATATAATTCCTTCAGCTAGTCAGGATTGGTACTCAAAAGATTGGTACTCAAGGATGACCAATTGAATTTCAAGCTAGTTTATAATGCAAGTATATTTTGTGCAGTAACAAGGATGACCAATTAGATAAAAAAAAATGTACAAATATTTTTATGCAAACGACATATTCACTAGTAAAGGTGTTTTTATAAGCAGTTACATGTATGTGTTTAAGTGCAATACCATTAGGATGAAGGAAATGGCCAGTCATAGACGGAACTTGAACATTTTTTTTGGGGGGGGGGGGGGGGGGGGGGGCGAATTTATTTTGGGAGGGCCGAATCGGAAATTTGTTTATAACCTCAACTAAATTACCCCTAAAACCTATAATATTTATACTAGGTGCCGCAAATTTTGGGGGGACCGGGGCCCTCCCCGGTCTCCATTAAGGTCCGTCCTTGTGGCCAGTCATATAGGAAGACTCATCCGATGCAAGGAACACGAAAGATGGAGCAATCTCGCAAGGTTGTGCTGCCCTACCAAATGGCATATGTGACCCATATATTGCTATATCTGTATCATTGAGTGCTGCAGTTGGCAGTGGTGTCCATACCGGTCCGGGAGCCACACCATTGACACGGATCCTCTTTTCTACCATATGCAATGCAGACCCTTTGTGAAAGATACAATGGCTCCCTTTGTTGAAATGTAGTCAAGCCAAATAAATTGGTATAGGTTGGTTGTATGCTAATGATGACGCCGTGTTTACAATGTTGCTTCCTTCTTTCATGTGCTTCAAAGCATGCCTGCATAGAAAAATTAAGTACAATCCGTCAAAACATATAAAGAAAAATAGCTAGCTAGTTCTAGATATACAATTCTTTGTAACTGGTTCCTACTTACGTCCGCAGGGACACATGCAATTAAGAAAGTCCCATATATATTATTGCGTGTCTGTTTCATATATACACCCAGAAACACTTGGTATACCCATACCATCAGATTTGACACATGAATTACATTCAGTCATAGTTCTACACTACAAAAAAAATCCGACGTATCTAGCGACGCTTTTACCGACACATTTTGCCTTAGCAACGTGTTTAGTTACGCAACATTAGAAGCTTTACGAGGAAGTCGCAAAATTTTGTGACATCTAAAGCATGTCGCTATATATAGAGACAGCTATAGCGACATCCTTTCATAAGTCGCTATCTAAAATAGCATCACATCTCTTTGTGTCCCTAAGTCACTATTTATGCCACCTATTGCTATTCGGGTTACGACGGGTGTCGTAGTTGGTCCACCCCTGACGCTGTTTATGTTTCTATCTATGTCACATTTGGTGTTACATGAAATTGTTTATGTCACTATTCTCGTCTGTGTATAGCGACATTTGAGTTTTAATTCGCTTTTTATGTCGCTATTTTTTATCAACAACATTGTTATATGTCGCCGTCCAAGACACATCAATTCGGTAACTTTCACAAAACCATTTTGTTTATATAACATCTATCAACTGACTTATTTGCGACTCAAGTAGTGACATTGACAACATGTTCGACACTATACTTATTGCTATTAGTCACGTAGTTTTGCGACGTCGTATCTTTTCTCACTAATAATGACGCTAAATGGTTGTTTTATGGTAGTCAGGGGCTCTTGATATGAACTTTTCCCAATCCCCCACGTGTCATCATTTCACTGGTCCGAACACGTCATCTACCAACATTTGAATTACCCGCCCGTTCTATAAATACCCACCCATGTATTTCATTTTTCATTAGCAATGAAATAGTAACTACTTTCTATCTCTAATTCTTGTAACGTTCTTGTAACAAACTCATTATTCAATAACAAATCATTTGGCTTAATCTGTGATTTTCTTTCTTCTATAGCATATCCGGATTATCCACAGCTCTTATTCGAATCTTTTGATTCATATAAGTTCATATTAGGTGGTATCATAGCTTCTTTCCTGGCAGCTCAGACCATTTTATCAAAAAAGAAAACACAAAAAGAAGTTTTCAGCGGTTAGTTTTCCGACCGACGGGTCTGTATGTTTTTGGTAATCAGTAGTGCTACACTAGTACTGTGATCATTTGTATGATATCCATTCCGAAACACGACCAAGTGTCAAGTATTCATCACGATCACGAGAAAAACACATAAGTGTTTAAATTCTCTGTTTTTGAACCAATGATCAATTTTTATTGACTTGAATTGGCCAAGAAACGGTTTAAAGTTGTTAAGTATTGCTCAATTGAAGAAGAATGTGTGGAAAACTAAAACGGGGTTGAATAGTTTTACCGTTTTTGTCTCGTTATAAAATTCACTTTAGAAACACTTTGATTCGAGTTATCGTGAAATCAATTAATTGCTATATGAACACAATATGACTATACTAAAGTAACTAACAATAAAAAATAAGAAATATAAAGTGCAAGATCAAAGGTAAGAGTTGGAATGATAAAACCGAGACATGGAGATTTATAGTGGTTTGATAACGAAGCTCCTCTTCGCCCTACTCCATTCTTTGAGTACCCAACTTGAGAGTTCAATGCACTATGTCAGCAAACTCTCTTTAGGAGAAGAAAACAGTATAACGTCGCTTATCACAATTTCTGACACTAAGCTAAATGTCGAGTTCTAATCTAGTTAGAACCAATCTCACTCATGATTTACCCGATCTTCTCACAATCTACCCGATCTACACTCGATCTACCCGATATACACACTATCAACACAAGCTACACGAGATGTACTCGATCTCTACATGATCAACCCGATCGACATAATATCAACACAAACTACACAAGATCTACTCGATCTCTATACGATCACGTTGATCCACACAATCTAACAAGAAAAGATGACAAACAACTTGATGTATAACAATATACAACAAGTACGTAACAAGTGTTATGAGTGCACTAATCTAATACTACAACACTTTGTATCTTCTCGATACGGTGTGTTCTTTTCTTGCACTAGTAGAGGAATGAAGGTGATCACTTGGTTGGATGATTGGATCACTCTTAAACAAAAACAAACTAACTAAATGATCAAAGAATCAAGATTAGATAGGGTGGATTTAACTCTAAAAGTTTTGTATGAAAATTGGTTATTTGAGAGTGTAAAATGATCCACAATTTACTGGCAAAGAAAAACTAGTCGTTACAGGCGACGGTACTGTTAAAGTTCAGACGGTACCGTCCAGTTTAGTGGTACCATCCCAGAAAAAAAAACACTTCCATTTTTGTTTTTAGTAGTGAAGGTTTATTTAGGGATGTTTGAAGCTGTTTTGGGAGGAAAAATAGCTGTTAAAATTTTTAAAACTATTTTCCTACATAAAAAATTTATTTATAATTCAAAAATTGTTAGGTCACCATAATGTAACACAAGCATCAATATGTAAGAAATATAGATAAGATGATCGGATGAACACACACACGTATGAATGAAAGAAAGATAGGCGTAGGATATACTGTGAAGTGAACAACCAACCTTCAAATGAAGGTTTACAAGACTATTTATAGGAGAAGGGACTAGGGCAACACTACAAGTCCCTTTCCTTCCTTATTGGATTTGGGCCAAGGCTTATGGGCTTTCTACATAAGCCTTGCCATTAATACTAACATAAAAGCCTAATTAAGCAACCTATTACATATTGATTACAAACACTTGAAATATAGTTTAGGAGTGATTCCAACAATCCCCCCCTAAGTGTTGGTAATTAATGACTTAAGTAATTTTGAAACGTTGTTGGTGCTGATGTAATAGTTGCTTTGACGTCTTCTGACATTCTTCTTTCTTGCGAGAAGAAGTGCCTTGATTCTAATAATCTCTCCAGTGTGAGGATCTTGTTTTTCTTTGAGGTTTTCAGCTTTGACGTCTTCATTTATCTTTGTTCTGGTGTGGATATGGTGATGATATGTTGTTGTAATCTGCATCAGGTCCGCTTCGTTGCTCAGGTGTCTCCACGTCCTTCTCCAACATGCTCACACGCTCTTTGAAGTTGGATTTCAATGTTGATGTAGTTCTCTTTAGTCTTTAAACTTTGTAGATTCTTTGGCTTTGACGAAGAATCATTCTGACTTTTGTATTGCCTTTCGAGAGAACTTCAATTTATATTGTTGTTGGAATGAGCATGTGGAGAATCTGCACGATCATCTCCCAGGAGCATCCATAAGAAGAAAGCATAAGAATGGGTTAGTAATAAACACCAATCGATCACTGTGGTCGTTTCTTAGAGAATTGACCACTACGATTGTTCTTCTGATGAATGTCTTGATTCCATTCACCTTGGTCGGGCAAATCAGCCGTCCGAATCCCATAAGGGACAGTTGGCATTACATTGAACAAGTTCAAGTAATGACCCACATCTTCAGGACTCGATTCTTGAAAGGAATCTCCTTAGCAGGATTTCCAGTACTTACAAGTTCGAACTTCGAGCGTGTTAACAGCATAGTGTGAAAACACATCTCTAATTCTCGCAAAGGCTGTTCCTGAACTGGAGTCCCTCAAGTAGGATAACACGATGTACCGAAGTACATCTACAGTTCAGGTGAGTCGCTGAGGTACACCGAAGCATCACCCCACGACTGTAGACCGTTTAAGACAACACTAAGCGTAACCCACAAGGAGTTACCGAAGTGACCTGCTGTCAGGACTGTTTGATGTTGACCCTGGAAGGAGTTTCCATTCAATCACTGAGGATCACAGTTGTGAACCCCTCATAAATGTTCTCGACAGATTGCAAAGATCTGTGTAGGACTCTAGAATGTTATCACTTGCATCCTTATAGTTGAACGACAAGTGATGAAATGTCATGTGTTCCTAAGAGATCTTTTGATGAATCTCGTGGCTCTAGACTCAATAGTGCGCTTTGGTTTTCCTGAGCGGAGACTAGGGAGATGGTCTCCTTCTTCAATACCAGCAATCTCTAAGAGAAAGACGATAGTTTACGTAGGGTTCTCTGTGAGAATGAAACAAGCTTCTGTTGGAAGAAACTTGAGTGACTAAGAAGGTTTAGTGCATGCGTCACTGGGTCCATGACGACTTTAATCTTCAATACTGGTGTCATCTAGTGACAACCAATAGCATATGTATTGAACCCGGTGTCTGCCCTAAGTTGAATAATTTGGAGGGCTATTTCTTTTCACCCTTTTCTTTACTTTTCTTTTTAATTCTTCAACTCCTTCTTTCTCCGATTCTAATTTTCTTCTTTTTATAATCATACCTAAGGACTTCTAAATTCTAACTATTGGTGGTGTCCTTGGGTAGATCCCTTCGGCTCTGGCGGATCATAGGACAGTTATTCCTAACCTTAGTCACCTTATAACTCTATGACTATCCTAAGTTTCCATAAAACCATTTTCTCGAAAATCTCTCAAAGTGTTTATGAGTGAAAAACATTTTGTAACACTTCGTGAGTTTTGTATTTTCAGAAATACTCCCCCTCCATATGTGCTCAAGTGTTTTGACAGAAATCTGCACAGTGAGGGTAGAGCTCGCACTTTTGTATTGATCGACTCAAGATAGACAATTCCCCACGAGACACGGTTACGTTGCATAGTTAAAGAGTTACGTTGTCAGCTTTTAGGTGACAACTAGCTCTAATAACTACCTTGAAGGTGTGGACAAACCTCGAAAGGTTGTCAAACCCATCAAAGTTCATGTCTATCAAGAGTTTCTCGAATAGGTACAATCTACTCGGATAAGTCTTGGAAGACAAATCTTTTTGATGTATGACAGTTCAGATGTCGTCAATTCATGGGTTAAGTCTTAGCACACGATGATTCAATCATATTTACAACATATTTGTATCACACATTTTTTCTCCCCCTCAAAAATGGCATATAAATGTTATTTTTGATGAAATTTTGATATCAAATATGACCATTTTGAGTTTTGTGGGAAGTTTCCACGAAGAATAATTTGTGAACAAAGATTTTTAGCAAATACTCCCCCTCAACAAGTAATATTAGCTTTTGAGGTTTTGAAAACATAAGGGGAAGTACTTGTCTTTTGAGCAAAACTTTTAAGAATGAAAGTTTTGATAAGTTTTACTCAAAAGTAAGAAGCTTTCGCTCCTTTTATAGGATTGTGGCACTGAAGCGTACCACAGGGTCCTTTCATTACAAGAACGGGTTGTACACTGATATGTGTGCACAAGCCATTGACAATATTACAGATCATAATATCCAAAAGAATCAGTCAATGAAAGAGTTTAAGGAGTACCAAGTAATTCGTCAATGAGACCGGGATTTCTCTCTTGACGTTGATAGCCCCGTAAGAGGGAAGCTCATTTGTCCACCGACAAAGCTCTCTAGCCTCCGCATCTGATCCCGGTGAAATAGCCTTTCATCAATCCGTGTGATTATCTTCCTAGCATCCCTCCTTTCCTTAGAATTCCAACGCTTCTTTGACCCAATACCTTGCTTTATGTCTTTCAACCGATATTCTAACCCATCACGAACCTACTTCAACGTGTGATCGCAAAACTTGTGAATCTCGTTGTACGCCATGAAACAATTGTAGTGAAGTTCACTGGGGTAAAAAACTCTAAATTTCGGTTTCTTGACAATGGTGTACTGAGAAAGTTGGTTTATGTCAGGAAAGTGTAGTAATGGTTTAGTGAGGTTGACTTGTTTCTGATATGATTCCACAGCAAGTTGAAGATCTTCAACACGTTCCTGGATCACTTTGCTTCGAATGAATATTAACAAGGCAGTGATGTACTGGAGCTAAATATGTGTGGAAAATTGTCTCATTCGACCTTGTACCATAGCAAGGTACATGTCTTCGATGTCGTTCAGTGACAACCTAGGAAAATCAGCTTCAGTAAAGTCATATTCTTGTTCGTCTTGGCGTTTGACGGTGATTTTCTTCAGGAATGAATAATCCCATTTAGTAGCCAGTTCGACATTCATGATAGCAATGATTCGTTTGTCACTGTACACTTCTTTGTTTGATTTTTGAACTTGGCGGTTGCGGTAGTAAATTCTTCTTCGTTCAGGCCAATGATGAATGTCATATTATGCGTCGAGATCATAATTCACCACATTTTCAACGAACATTCTTATGGCTTCTTCCTCTATGGCAACATTGTTGGAGAAGTCCGCAGCTAGGATGTTAAAAGTGAGTGACGTAGCATACTTCGTGCTGACTTTGCTACCATGTTGTAGAAATTCCAGGTCATTGTTGAAGAAGTATTGGCAAGGGATTCTAGGTTGATCTGGTCGACCAATGGTTGGTAGTGGTTTGGTCCAGTCTATGTAATATGGAGCCTTATCCGGTCTTGTGAAGTCAATGTTCGCTTCAGGGTTGAGCCAGTCAATCTTGTTAGACATAGCTCGTGCAATGTTGTCGAGGTGATATTCAACTTCAACAACACTGCCGGATCTGTCCTTTAACAATTGGAAAGCATCGTTTTTTATCTGGCGTAATTCGCCCTTCGTCATCTTTTTTATCCGGAATTCATCCTGGATAAGCTTAACCTACTCCATAGTATGACCATCTACCGGTTCTTAGCCTTCTGGTAATCGTGGAGTAGCATCAACGTGCTTGTTGAACCAGTCGTATTCTGCAGTGTCATCTTCATCTAACCAAGAAATGACAGAGCTGGATCTCTTCTTCTTCTTAGGTGTGGATGATGGTCCTGATTGTTGCTCAGTTGATGTTTTGGGTGAGGGTTGTGCTTGGGGCTCAAGAATCTCTTCGTCATCACCACCGGTGTATTGGAAATAGTCACCAGTTTTCTCCTTTGGTGGTGAGGACTCAGAGTCCCGAGGTTTATCTGATGCAGGAGGACATTGAGTATATCGTGTGGTGGTGGTGGTCTTTTGGGGTGGTGGAGGCATGGAAGAGGATTCGCCTGTTTTCTTTTGACGTTTAGGCTCGGAATCCTTGTCAGCATCGTCATCATCTCTTGGTCGCTTAACCTGACCAGCCGACTCTTTACATGATGTCTTGAGTTGATATTCAAGTAGTGCCTCCAAAAGTTTTACTTCGTCAGAAGTGAAGGTTGCGGATCGTTGAGACATTTGCATAACCAACTTAGAGATCAATTCAGCATCAGTGACAACCGGAGACAGAACTGGTTTGATTTCCATAACCGCAGGGGTATTTGACAGTGTGTGCTTGACCAATGCCATGAGATGTGGATAGAGTTGTCTGGCGAACATCTCTCTTGTGACTCCAGGGACAGTGTCGAGGAGGAACTTATGAGTGTATTCCCTAATCGTCTTGTCCATTTCACCCTGTATATCTCGGTTGAGAAATTGCTTGATCTGGTCTCTTTCCTTCGAGAACTCGTTTATCACATTTTGAAGTAAATTAACTATGTCGGCAAGCTGATTCAATTTCTTGTTGACCATGTTGCGTTTTGTAAGATATTAGTTTTCACATACACATCAAACCATAACAACAAGGTGGCGTATAAGTGGAATTCTAGAGAGAGAAAGTTAGAGGTTTAGGGAACTTTAGTGAGAGAAAGAAAATTCTTATTATGAGCTTCAACTCTCTACCTTGGAAGGTAGAGAGTATTTATAGTCTTACAATAAAACGCCACACAACGGGCTGTGGATCAGGCATACAGTGGGTAAAGACCCGTCCGTCCTCCACGGTGTTACTTAACTAAATACTACTTGACTTAAAAGAACTACGACTACGAGCTTTCTAACGATTACATATACTTGAGGTGACCGACTCTTTAATACCTAGAATTTCTAATTCCTAACAATCTCCCCCTAAGGGAGGTCACCTCAATCTTGTACTAAAATTACATTGAATACAGACATATATTACATTAAAAATTTTCTTGCATTCTTGATGTAGTACTTTGCTCCGAGGCTCGTAGTCATTGATTCTTCTCATTGCATGTTTGGTTAATCCAAGTGGAGGTCTTTTACTGATCCACGTGATAATAGTTTTGAGCCAGCTTTTGAGATCATCAGCTATCAAAAATCTCTGAGACATCCATTGTGGTGTTGGTATTATGTGATGTTGTGACTTTCGGACCGACATGCTCACATTCTTGATCATGATATCTTCTCATCAGAGTAGCGGAAGCTTTAGTTGATTCATGATATTGGCAGCAGCGTAGCAGAAGCATGGAGTGAAAATATCAGAGTCATTGATGCACTAATCATGATTTCTTTTGAGATGAATGTGTAGAGTGAGCATGCGGCTATGGATTGACCGCTTCATTCTGAACAGCTGCAAACGTCGGGCGTACCTGCATACAACACTTAGCAATAAAGCATACAAAAGTGTCTTTGACCACTTTAGTTGAATTGAGGTACACGGCCCACGGTTCCCCGTTGATCAGTACATATACTGCCTGTGATCAGGTATAATTCCGAAGAATTTCCTTGACAGGGTTTCGCAGCTGCTCTAGCTGTTCTCAAACCGGAACGTCTCAAAGAAGACAACACAGAGTGAGTGAACCAGCGAATTTAAGTCCACTGATTGATGAAAAGAGATTTGAAAAACAATCGTGTATTGCTCAATAGAAATTGTTTTTGCAATACAACGAAGGTTTTATTGAAAATCAATTATCAATCATAAAAACACCTTTTGATTTGAAAAATTAGTACACGGTCGATGTGCTAAAGAAAAGAGTTATTAAGCACAAAGACCGGTTTTTCAAAGGTATCCGTCAATCCATAACCTGAACCAGGATTGATTCAAGAGATTGAATCGCCCCATTGTTTCTGTTCAGTTGTCACATGGTTGATCTATATAATAGATCTCACATGCCACCTACCAGGAGCTTGTTTGATGTTGGCTCCAGAAGGCTTTCCATCTTCATTGTGAATATGTAAACACATCACTCAGATGTTCTGGCAATACCACAAGGATAATGTGTAGGACTCAAGATATAATATCTCTTTTCACATTGTGTGAAACAGAGAGTCTTCATTGAAAGTTTCCTAATGAGATTTATTGATGATCTCGTGGCTCTAGACTCCATTTTGTGCATATTTGGATCCTGTGCCGGAGACTAGGGAGAGGGTCTCCTTCTTCAATATCAACAATCTCTAAGAGAAAGTCGATAGATAATGTCGGCTCCCCGTGAGAATGAAACAAGTCCTTTTAAGAGGAACGTAAGTGGTTTGGAAAGTTGAAGTGCAGTGCGTCACTGGGTCCATGACGTCTTGTCTTCAATACCGATGTTACCATTAGTAGCATATGAATTGAACCCGGTTTCTGCCCTAAGGTTGAATAAATGGAGGGCTATTTGTTTTCACCCTTTTCTCATTCAATTCTTTTTAATTCTTCAACCCCTTCAGTGCTTACCGAGACTTCATAGCTAGAACCTTGTTGGGTTTGTTCCAATACTAGCTCAGTCTCCGTCCGCACTCTTCCCATATCTCATTTTTCTCCTTTTATCATCATACCTAAGAACTCTACAATAACTAGTGGATAGTCCCTGGGTAGATCCCTCCGGTTATGGCGGATCATGGGAACACATACCTAACCTTATCATCCTTATATCACCGTACATAAAGTAAAGTTGGTCAGTCTATTTGGTATTGTTCATCTGCCATTGGAACCAATTGAAAATCATTTGAAAATCAATCCAGATACTTGTGATATATTATCAAAACATTTTGTACCTGAATTGTTTTTGATATTTTTTTAGAATAAGTGCTCCCCCTCAACATGTGCATGAATTGTTTGAAATCGTTTTGCACACGGAGGCAAGAGGAAGAATTAACTTCTTTGAATACCATTTTCTAAAAGATATCAACATCACTTCCCAAATCGAATCAAGTAGATAAAGCATTTTGGGGAAGGTTGAGGTTTCCAAAAGTTTGCTCCCCCTCAATATGTGCCTCGAGGTTTGAAAAGAGTTTTGCACATACTAGAGAGAACCTGCACATTGAGATAAATGATCACGTTTCAAAACATAGGTTTAAGATAGATGCTCCCCCTCAACATGTGCATGGAAAATTTGAAATCGTTTGTCACATGTGGGAAGGATAGCATGTACATCCTTATAAAACCATTTACCGAAATATCAGTTTAAATCCAATTTAAATCACACATTCTCCCCCGATCACAATTATCAAATCATTTGAGATTTGTGATCTCTTATTGATTTAAATTGATTTTGAAAGATTTTAATGGGAATTGTGACTTGATTATGAAAGCGTTTTAACTGATAAGGATTGGATTTTTAGACTTTAAAACTCCATTGATAAAACATGCATGTACATCTTTTGAAAACAATTTAATGCCAAATAACTTTTTAATTTAATTTAAATCATTCTCCCCCTCAATCAATGACATAGGTTGTTGATTGAGAGATAGAGATTTTGACAAATAAGTCCTGATGATTATCAAAAATAGAAACCGAGTTATTTTTCAAAGCAGTTAGTTTTCAGCAGATAAATGTTTATAGAATCAGAGCATGGAATTTGAAAACATGGTAAAGCTTGGCTCTGTTCTTTCTTTGAAAATCGGGTTACTGCCTGAATTGACAATAAACCATTGTTTCTCTTTCTCCCAAAAATAATTTTTTTTTTTTTTTTTTTTTTTTTTTTAACATTCGAACAACATCTAAAGTCCCGTGTCATTCTTTGAATGACATCTCAAAGACCGTAGATATTATCTAATCGAGGAAAACATGACAAAAGGACAATATTTTTTGGAATTTTTCAAGATTTTTCAAGTTTTTATGAATTTTGAAGGTTTTATATTTTTCTATTTGATTTTTGATGGTTTTATAATTTTGTATTTTGATTTTCGAATAGATATATACAAGAGATAGATGAAGATAGACCTTTACTCCTCGTCTTCCTCCTGAAGACGTTTGAGTGTTTCTAGTTGAAGGCTTTTCAAGCCAAGACGTGGAAGAATAAACTCAAAACGTTCTCTTGGAAGAGCTTTGGTGAAGATGTCTGCTAACTGATATTCAGACCTCACAAAATAGAGTTCCACCACACCTTTTTCAACTTGTTCCCTGATGAAATGATGTCGAATGTCGATATGCTTTGCTCTTGAGTGTTGAACGTTGTTGCATGAGAGAGCAATAGCACTTTTATTATCACAGTACAGAGGGATTTTGTTGAATTCAAAGCCATAGTCAGATAATTGAGATCTCATCCATAAGATTTGAGCACAACAAGATGACATGGCTATGTATTCAGCCTCTGTAGAGGAAATAGAAGTAATCATTTGCTTCTTTGAGGACCAGCTCACAAGCTTATCACCCAAAAACTGAGCACCTCCAGATGTACTTCGACGAGTATCTTGCACCCTGCATGATCAGCATCTGCATAGGCTGTTAGTGACATGCCGGTGTCCTTCGGGTACCAAAGACCCATATTGATGGTTCCTTAGAGATACCGAAAGACCCGTTTAACTGCTTCAAGGTGCTTTTTAGTAGGCTTAGCCTGGTATCTAGCACACATGCAAACAGCGAACAAGATGTCTGGTTTACTAGATGTGAGGTACATCAGGGATCCAATCATACTACGATATTTTGTTTGGTCAATCATGATCCCTGAGTGGTCCTCATCTAGTTTGGTTCGATCAATCATGGGAGTGTCAACAGGGTCACTTGAATCAAATCCAAATTTCTTTAAGATCTCAGTTGCATATTTAGATTGATTTATGAAAATGCCTCCGGGACTTTGCGAAATTTGTAATCCCAAGAAAAATGACATTTGTCCCATCATTGACATTTGAAATTTTGAACTCATTTCATTTGAAAAACGATCACATTCCATTGGGTCAGTCGAGGCAAAAATAATATCATCAACATAAATTTGAACATGAATTAAATGTTTGCCTGACTTCCTGGTGAACAATGTTGGATCAACTGCTCCTTTGCTAAATCCGTTTGATAGAAGAAACTTTGACAGTGTATCATACCATGCCCTTGGAGCTTGCTTTAAACCGTAAAGGGCCTTCTTCAAACGATAAACGTGAGTAGGATGCTCTTGATTTACAAATCCTTCAGGTTGGCTGACGTAGACGACTTCTTTAAGGTCTCCGTTCAGAAATGCCGTCTTCACATCCATCTGATAGACTACCATGTTCTTACTAGCAGCATTAGCCAGAAAGATTCTGATTGCCTCGATTCGAGAAACTGGAGCAAAAGATTCTTCAAAGTCAATACCCTCCTCTTGACGGTATCCTTTAGCAACTAATCGAGCCTTGTTCTTCAACACATCACCATGCTCATCAAGTTTCACTTTGAAGATCCATTTAAGAGCAATAATCATAGCACAGTCTGGAGCAGGTACTAACTCCCATACATCAAGTCGATCAAACTCATGAATTTCATCTTGCATGGCATTGAACCAGCTATCTTCATTCATGGCGGTTTTAACATCTTTTGGTTCGATCTTAGATAGTACGGAGTTGAAGAAGCACCATAAGGCATCGGTTGCAAGTTGTTTCCGTGTTGATACAGGACGAGAGGGATTTCCAATGATGTTGTCTAGTGGATGATCGTGAGTCCATTTTCTAAGGTGTTCATGTGGCAATTGTTGAGGGACTGAAGTAGCAGAGTCGATGTCTCCTGAAGAAGATGGTTCTGATGATGATTCAGGAGCAAATATGTTTTCAAATGGAGCATCTTCAGGAGTACCAAAGGGATTAACTTCATCATTGATGCCAGAAACAGTTCCATGATGTACATTTGAAGAATGATGATTTGTTGATGAGACTGAAGGATCAGCAGTAGGCGCTTCTTGACTTAAAGATATTGAGACTGAGGGATTTACTTCATTCACAGGAATATGAGCAGCCTCTGTTGTAGGGATCGATACCTCATTAGTACTTGGATCATAAAGTTCATCAAACATAGGATCAAACAATTTCTTTAAATCATCTTCAGATGGAGGTACATATGGAGTTTCGTGAGAGGAGTTTGGAACAAGAGATGAACCAATGGGACTGTTTTGAAGTGCGGGTCCTGAACTGGATTGTCCAGGAGCCATTTGACCGGTCAGCTCATCAAACGTAACGTGAATTGTTTCCATGATATTTCGGGTTCTTTTGTTGTAGATTCGGTATCCCTTTTTGTTTGGTGCATATCCTACAAATACTCCAATGTCTGCTTTAGCTCTCAGTTTGCCTAAGTCTTGACCCTCATTAGTTGGATAACATAAAGCACCAAACACACGAAGGAAAGAGAGATTAGGTTTTCTGTTGTGGACAAGTTCATATGGAGTTTTTCTATGAACAGTGTGAATCAGGGAACGATTTTATGTGTAGCATGCAGTGGCAATAGCTTCAGCCCAGAGAAACATTGGAACCTTTGAGTAAATCAGCATTGTTCTAGCGGCTTCAACAAGAGTTCGATTTCGTCTTTCAACTACACCGTTCTGTTGAGGAGTTCGTGGAACACTTCTTTGATGGCTGATTCCAATGCTTTCATAAAATTCACTAAGTTGTTTGTTGACAAACTCAGTTCCATTGTCTGTTCTGATAATTCTGACAGTTTTGTTAAGTCGAACCTGCAGCTGTTTGATGAGTTTGATGATGATATCAGGAGTTTCATCCTTTGTCCTTAAGAACTTGACCCAGGTGAATCTGGAGTAATCATCAACCACAACTAACACATATTTCTTCCCAAAGATATTCTGCACCCTCATTGGTCCACATAAATCCATATGAATCATATGAAGAACTTCTGTGACAGAGTTAGTAGGTTTAGGTTTATGGGCATACTTCTTTCTTTTTCCCAATTGACATGCTGAACAAAGATGATCCTTTTCGTACTTGAGTCTAGGTAAACCTACAACTAAGTCCTTTCTGGTGAGATCATTGATGGTGCCGAAGTTCAGGTGATTGAGACGACGATGCCATAACCATGACTTTGTTTTAGAAGCCTTTGACAGCAAGCAAATTGGAGAAGACTTCATCATATCTTCGATAGAGATGGTGTATAGATTTGAACCACGTGAACCTCTTAAAAGTTCCTTACCATCAAGTTCTCTAACGAAGCATGTATGTTTTCTGAAGGCTACTTCTAGATCTGAATCGCAGAATTGACCAACAGAGAACAAGTTGTGACCAAGACCTTCTACATAGTAAACCCTGGAGATAACACTTTCGCCAACAACATAGTCTCCATAACCCATGATAGCACCGAAATGATCATTCCCGAATCTAACCGTCCTGATGAATTTGCTCACGAAGTTCATGAGCTGTGACCAGTCGCCAGTCATATGCTTGGAACAGCCTGAGTCCAGGTACCACAGAACGATTTGAACGATCTGCAGTTGAACACAGACAAGAATGGATAACTGGATAATTGGGATCCCCATGCAAGAATGGGTTCCATTTGGTTAGTAACAATGGTTGGAACACCCACATCAGAAAAAGAAGCATTCATATCAGAAATTAAGGCACTAGAATCATTGTGAATAGATGCAGTACTAGTGTCTGTATTAGCCCTGTTCACAGTGTGCTCACTTCTTAAGGGAATAGTTCTACCAGTAGGCATCCATTTTCTAGTGGGCATTGTCTGATTATTCTTATGACCAACAGGTATCCAATTAGAAACAGAATTCAAGCAGACATCAATACAAGGTTTGCAAATAGTATCAGAATTCGAATTAATTACAGTACGCCTATGGCTAATACTAGAATCAACACGATTCGTTTTATTCGATTCAAGCTTAAAGTTCCTAGATTGTTCTTCTACTCTTTTCCAGTGCACATTCTTAGCTTGCGAGGTCCTATCATTCCTTGTATTGTCTTGAGACTTTGACTTGCTCCCTTTAATGTCACTGATTACTCCTGTAGAGGGAATGGGAACATTAGTTGGTTTTACTATTCTTTGCATCACCTGTTTAGATGTGCTGGGATCTGAACTACATGCAGGCACACTAAGGTTCACATTCTTAAAACTAGAAGTGCTGGGATTTGTACTCCTAGAAGGCACACTTGAGTTCTCTTTCATAGCATTGACAGATCTGGAATCTGAACTACTTAAAGGCACACTAAGGTTCACTTTCAAGACATTGGGCATCGAATGAATATCATACTTGGCATTAGGCATCGAACATGGAATCAAAGGATTAACTCTCTCACCTAAGGACTTTGGGCATATTGTGATCAAGCATTCTAGGATTTCTTGAGATCGTTTGGCATATAAGCATGCATGTCCAATTGCATTATCATGAGGTTTCTCTAACTTATCCTCTTCAACAATCTCACGCAGACATTCAAGGCAATCCTTAAGGGATGAGAAGTATGTTTGAACAGCAAGTTTGTTGTTCCTGAGATGAGGAGGGACATATTTCACAGACATAGCATATTTATTACAAGAGTGAACCTTTGATACACCATTCTCCCCATTGGTCATAGGCATTTTCCCTTTTACCTGACTCTTCAGATTCTCAATTTCCTTTTGCAATGAAGCTATTTGTTCGTTATTTTTGTTACAAGTGACCTTTATTGATTCAAATAACTCATTGAAATGACGTTTAACCTTTTCATTTTCTTCTAGAAAACTTTTGTTTTCCTTTTGTAATGCATTTACAAGGTTTTGAAGATGAAACGTTTGAGAATTCTGAGAATCTAAAGGAGGAGGCATTTGGGAACCTGTCATATTGTTCGTTTGACCCTTTAATTAAGAGATTTGGGCTTTCAACTTTCTGATCGTGTTGCACTGAGCTTGAATCTGTTCATCACGTTTGTTAATTTGAAAAACTGCATCAAACTCTGGAGCATCTGAGGATGTCTTGATATTTGAAGTTTTGACATTTTCTTTAAGATGTTGATATTTTAGTTGTAAATTAAAATGCTCAACTTCTAGTTTAGAAAAATGTTTAACCAAATTGTCGTGATCATCCAGTTCAATTTTCTCGTTTAGTTCAGAATTAGTTTTTTCAAGCTCAATGACACGATCATGGGAGACTTTCAGGGCAACCGATAATTCATGAAATTTGGAAGCATTAATGGAACAATTTGTAGCAGTGAAAAACACATCTTGAGCAATACATTCAGAAATCAGGTTCTCGTTTAGTGTATGCAAGTTCTTCCTCTCAATCTCATTATATTTTAGTGCTCGCTCATAGTCACTAACTTCAACTATCATTGCATCAAATTCCTTTTCCATTCCCTTAATATCAGTTTCTATCCCCTTTTTAAGACTCTCAAAGTGATCTTTTAGAAGTTTAAAGAAAGGCATGACCTCAGTTAAATAACATTCTTTCATTTGCTCAAAACCCCTTTCTCCTTCAGTTATACCAGTGGGTGTGATCCTTTTCTTGCAAGTTTTCTCAAAATCAACAAATAGTTGAAATATAACATATTGGCTAATTAAGGTCTTGCTTTTAGTGGCAATTGTTCTAGGAACAAGATGCATTGGTGTATTAGGAGGATACACAGTCGCTCTAGGAATTTTCCAAAGGGGAGGGTTTGTTTCAACAATATTTTCAGCTTTCTGCTTATCTAGATCTATTTTCCAAAAAACTTGTTCGGGAGTCAACAATGTCTGAGGCTTAAACTTGTTCAAGGAAATCCAGATTTCCTTCTTGTAATCATGGGGTGTGATCTTTATTTTCTTCTCTTTACATTTAGGATCATCTAATTTCTTGTTCATCTTTTCCCTAGTGACTTCATCTGATTTCTTATCTTCCTCAGTGCACTCAACGCAACTAGGTTTCTGTCTAGGTTTAAGGATTTCATTGCCATCATAAAGAACCTTATGAGCATTTCTAGCCTTTTTAATAACTTCTGGATTTGGTTCCTCTATAAGGGGAATGCTATGCTTATCGCTTAAGACTCTATGCTTAGTGATCATGTGAGCAGTCTGAATGGTGTTCCCTTGTATGTACAACTTGTTTTCAAGTTTGTTTTTCAAAGTTTTCAGATTAGAAAAATCTTTCAAGAGTTTTGATTCCTATGCATTAAATTCTTGCTTAAGCATTTTCACATTTTCTTGAAGTTCTTGTTTTTGCTTAGCAGTTTTAGAAAGCTTTTCTTGCAAGGAATTTAACTCTTGTTTTAATACTTCTTCTCGAAAATTACTTTTTCTAATGATTGTACGCACTTGGTCATCCATTTCCTGCTCACGAGAGGTCAACTCAAATTTTGCACGTTGTTCATAGATAGCAACACGTTCTTTATAGGCATTTAGTTCAGAAATTACAGAATCATCAGGGGCACATGCAGTGTATTCATCAAAAACATAGTTATTGTTGACTGCAGAAGATGCATCACTTGGTACAGCTTCACTTTCACTTTGTTTCACATATTGATCATATGGGACAACATTGACATTATCCATATTTTCAATATTTGATTCAATAGTTTCAGTTAATTGTACTTTGTCATGCATCTTTTGCACATCAGCATCATCGTATAGTTTTAATACCTCTGAGATGAGTTTGTCTTTGGATGGGCCAGCTTGTGGTGAAGATGAGACCTTGGGAGAAACCATTGGAGTAATGCTAGCCATAAAAATTGTGTGTGCAGTAGGTCCATCATCCACATCAGAGTCGTATGCATCACAATCAGCGACTTGAAAGGCATTCTGATGATTGTGACCTATTTCCTGAATAGGCTGCTCATCCACATCAGCATCATAGGTCTTGGCATTGCCCTCAGCAAGAAACAACAACTCCTCTTCATCCAAAGCAGCACCATTATCCTGAGCTTGTACAAGCAGCATCTTATCTCTGAAATAATCAGCATTCTGTTGACATTTTGGAGATGTGCAGTTCCTTGCAATGTGTCCCTCACCACCACAGTTGTAGCATTTGATCGGCTTAGTTTGACCTTGATTACCATTCCTTCCTCGATTCTGATTACCAACATAACCTCTACCAGCACCACCTCTTCCCTGTTTATACTGTCTTTCCTGAACTGGTTGCACCACGATCCTCCCATCTTTAACAGTAGCTTGATTGTGTGGGTTA
The DNA here is from genome assembly GCA_019973895.1 of Chrysanthemum seticuspe. NCBI lineage: Eukaryota > Viridiplantae > Streptophyta > Magnoliopsida > Asterales > Asteraceae > Chrysanthemum > Chrysanthemum seticuspe. The sequence continues at coordinate 284,567,178 of BPTQ01000005.1, forward strand.
GATGCTGTTCTAAGGTTGTTGTTGGTTTGTGGGAGAGAATTCATGTTTTGACTAATCAGAAGAGCTAGTTGATTAATGATGTTACCCACGTGTGCATCAGCATCAGCTTGTTTGAACATAGGATCAGGAATGAGTTTGTGATTACCATTACCCATGGGTATGACTTGTGAGGCTTTGGTTGTGATTCCGATGTTTGAGTAGAAGGCAGTTGAGTCATTAGATGAGCTAGTCTCTCCCTGGTTGGTTTTGAACTGATTAAGAATCATCTTTTCAAACATGGCATGTCTCTCATTCTGAAGAAGGAAGGCATAGAGTTGCTCATAATTCGTATTCTTCAATCCTTTAGTGAGCTTCACAGAAGTAACAAACTTGTGCCATTCGGGATTCATGTTGTTCACAAATTTTGAGTTCAGCTGAATGTTAGGCATAGTCATTCTGATGTTCCTCATATCATTCACCAGCTTATGAAATCTCACATAGTACTCATAGACACTCTCATCTGGTTTCATCTTGAAGTGTTCAAATTCGTCATAGAGTTGTGATTCTCTGTCTTCCATAGTTAATTCAGAACCTGAGAGAAGCATCTTGACGTTATCCCATACTGCCTTTGCATCGGTGTTGTGATTGATCAGCTTGTAGATGTCTTTAGGAAGACCTTGAAGAACAATGTTAGAAGCCCTGATATCAGCATCGAATCTCTTTTTCTCCTTATCATCAAGCTCATCATACATCTTTGGTCTGTCCATTCCGTAAATCAGAGTTCCATCTTCAGCAGTATCAAGTACATCTCTAGTCGTCTCAACTCGATACGGTCCTTCATCAATGGATTTGAGAATGTTGACACCATTATCCTTTCCAAGACAGTACAATCTGATTCGTTGAGCCCAAGAATCATAGTCAGTTCTGTCAAGCATGGGTGGACGAGTATCTGAACCAGCTGCTTGAACATCCTCGGCAACAGTGGAGATGATAGTAGGAACGTTGGTAGACATGTTAACAGATTATACGGGATTTTATAACTCTTATGATTAAACCGGGAAATAGATTCTTTCACGGGATTCTACTAAATCAAGAGAAAACCGTAAAAAATCACCCAAGTCGCTAGAAGATAATGCACCAAGTCGCTAACACCTAATTCGCTATACCACCAAGTCGCTACAGTCCCAAGTCGCTAAACAAATGCAAGTCGCTAAGTAGTAACTCGCTAAGCCTCAAGTCGCTAGCAAAATTTTGGCAGCAATTCGGTAGACAAGTCGCTAAAGATTCAAGTCGCTAAAGAGCAACTCGCTACAGACCAAGTCGCTAACACCAAGTCGCTACCCGTAGTGGAGAGTCCACTACTTGTACTGTTAGTTGCTAGGCCTAAGTCGCTAGCTCCAAAACTGTAACTCGCTACAAAATTGCAAAGCAAGTCGCTACTAAGAAACAACTCCGTAGGTCAAGTCGCTAGCATGAAAAACAACATAAAAATCACTTTTCAATCCAAAAACAACCCAACCAAGATGATTCAAGCTTACCAAATGAAAACCTAAACACTTGTGATGATTCTAAACATAAAAGTACTAACAAAATCCAAGCTTTAACACAAGAAATCAACCAAATGATGCACAAACCACTAAACTTTTTCAAACTCAAAAACCACCTAAAAACCACTAGAAATCCAAAGATGTGCAAGATATGATCTAACCATGGCTCTGATACCAATTGTAAGATATTAGTTTTCACATACACATCAAACCATAACAAGAAGGTGGCGTATAAGTGGAATTCTAGAGAGAGAAAGTTAGAGGTTTAGGGAACTTTAGTGAGAGAAAGAAAATTCTTATTATGAGCTCCAAGTCTCTACCTTGGAAGGTAGAGAGTATTTATAGTCTTACAATAAAACGCCACACAACGGGCTGTGGATCAGGCATACAGTGGGTAAAGACCCGTCCGTCCTCCACGGTGTTACTTAACTAAATACTACTTGACTTAAAAGAACTACGACTACGAGCTTTCTAACGATTACATATACTTGAGGTGACCGACTCTTTAATACCTAGAATTTCTAATTCCTAACACGTTTCCTTGCTTGCCTGACAGCCTTGACAATCTTGGTCTTGGCACGTGATGCCCAAGTGTCGGTGGGTTTCTTGACTGATTTGGATGTGGATCTGGTGGTAGTATCTTTGGATGGTGGTGGTGATGAGTGAGATGATGAATCAGATGAAGATGAGTCATGAGAAGGCTCAGGGTCCTTAGGTGGCTCAGAAGTTTCTTCAAGGTTATGTTCAGGATTGTCTTGAATGAAACGGTCAGCCTCAATTCGAATCCTTTCTTCCACATCAGCTTTAGCCTTAGCTTCTTCTTCAGCCTTTTCCTTAGCCTCTTCCTCTATGCCTTCATCGGTGATCTTTTCATTCTTCTCTTGTTCCTCTTGTTCAAAGTCGAAAATGATTTCATCTTCTTACTGCTGTTGATCTGTTGATTCCTGAGTGGTGGTACCAGTTCCCTTATCGGGGTTGATTAACCGTATCGAGAACTGGTGTGGTTAGTGCACCACCATTGGAACCCCCAGGGCCTCTGGTTTGTTGAAGATAAAATTCTGTAGCAGCATGTTGAATCCTCAGATGCTTAAGTGTTTTGTGGTAATCTTTCTCCTCATCCTTTGGTGTAATGTCATCATCTGAGCTTTCTTCTTCATCCTCTACAACTGGAGTCTTTCCCTTGTCTGGTTTGGGACTGAGTGGTTGTTCGTCGGACCTTAACAAAGTCGTATCAACAGCAACGGATTCAGAGTGATAAACCACTTCTTCAGACTCAGTATCTTCAGAATCGATGTCCTTGTCCTCAAGTTTGAGTACCGGTTTTGGGTTAGGAATGGCACCCTTAGACGGGACTTTTCTTTTTCAGGGAGGATTCCTCTTAGGATACTTAAGGGCACTCCCAATGCTTTCTACACTACCAGCACTGCCTGATCGTCGTGTCTTCCTTGTAGGAGTAGCAGAAGTCTTTTCATCAACAAACCCAACTTTGCCTTTGCTCTCAGCTTCTTGGTATCGACGATAGGATTGAAGACTTTTGATATCATCAGTGAGAAGGCAGTCAAATAGCACTGCACCTTGTTTCTTTGTTGACGAGTCTTTAAATCTGACAGTGTTTAATGTTGGCTCATACAACGCAGACTGTTGGTTGGGGTTATTTAGTCTCAAGGGAATGTCCCGATGTTTCCCGAGAATATTTTGGATCAACAGCTTGGTGTATCTGATAAAAGGAATTTTAGTCCCGGGCTTTTTGAGATGGGACATCATGTCTTCCCATATCAGACTAGCAAAGTCGATGTGCTGCTTGTTGACCATGGCCCAGAAGGTTTGCAGATGCATAAGTTTTGGATGCTCGTGACCGACGTCTCTCTCAGACACAGATTTGGCGATCATAATATACAGTGTTCTCCATGGTTGAGGAATATTCTTTAGATCCACAGAGGAATTTCTGGTAATGATCCCGGTAGCTTCATCATATCCAATGTCGATCATGAATTGAATGGTGGCCTCTTCACTTGGAGTTGCCACATACTCAGCAGGTTGGATAGCAGGAAGCAGAAGAATTGCTCGTAGATCTGCAACAGTGACAGTGACTTTCTTATGATTTAGAGTCACCGTGACAGCATCTTGACCATCCACCTTTTTCATTGTATGCCAAAATTGGTGAATGTAGATCTCCGGCACAGTTGCAGAGTTCGTAAGCATGTTGTTGTAGGGATGAGACTTAAGAATATCCACAGCAATTCGGCATGAAGACTAAGAGCAGGTGAAGTTCTCAAAGTCGACCTTGAGGTTGTTCTTTCCAATATTCATGCTGTAATCAGAAGGGAATATGTCTTCCATCGTGAGCTCATTTGGTGTGTTAACATTTTCCATGGTGATGTACATATCGTGATCTGAAATATATTGAGACAAAGGTACCAACATATCGAAAGACATTATGTTAGTCAAAAGTTGATTTTATTGTCCAATTTATTGAATATGTTAAGTTAATGAATGTTACGAGTCCAAAGTCACATGTTGTCCAATAGTCCAAATCAGTCGTGATAAATTACGTGAGTATGTTAATTTGAATTTAAAAGTCCAAAGTTTCACTCATTTTAAACCATTTTTGCTTGTTAGTGACATTTTGGTCTTGTGACGTTATGAGTAACTTATTACAAGTTTGTACGCGGAACAATTCATAAGTAAAGTTATAATTATGGCTTAAGCGTAGGATTGTAAGCTTATGCGTAAACATTATGTAACCATATGCGTAGAATTAAGCTTATGCGTAGGAGTTCATCTTACGCGTAAGAAAGCTTACGCGTAGGAATAGACTCTTGGCATAAAGCTTACGCGTAAGCGTAGGTTGGGAGCTTACGCGTAAGGTTTACTTATAAGAGTAAGCCTTATGCGTAAGAATCCAAGTTTACGCATATCCTTCACAGGATACGCGTAGTCCATTTGTAGACCCTTACGCGTAAGATTTCTCTTATGCGTAACATCTACGCGTAAGGTATTCCATATGTGTAGAATTCATTATACCCTTGTTTCTGAATTGGAATGCGTAGACTCCTGAAATAAATCAATCATAACATTCAAATTAACACTATATTCAACCTCTTTCAATCCTCACATGGCATCTTTTAGTTACGCGTACACTTAGGTTAAGCGTAAGGATAAATCCTAACAATTCAAATTCTACGCATAAACAATCTAACCATGCAAACTTTACCAAATGTTTTCTGAGATGTTTTAGGAGCCTTAAGAGTGGTTTTCAACAAGTTTTAACATCAAACACCACATGAATCAAAAGTACCCAAATTTACGAATACGTAAACCCTAAATTCAAATTTCACAATTATGATGTTTTTGGGTTAGATTCAAGAGTGTTATTGGTTAATTAAACACATTTCAAACATCTTAAAAGCTTCTAATTGTCCTAAAACATTCACAATAGAGAATACCCAAATCTCACGCATAAACCCTAATATTTGAAAAGTGATTAAAACGTTTTCTGGGTAAAATTTCTTGATGACAATGGTTTTAAAGCATGAATTGTGCCTTGAAAACACTACCCATTTCATCAGAATCATCCCAAAGTGATTACTAGTTCATACGCTTACGCGTAAAACTAAAATCACTCATAGATGAAAAACAAAACGTTGGATTTGCAAACAATTAAAAACCAATGTTTGAAATTACTCAAAGAAGCTTTAAACACTTACAAATTTGATGTTTATAACACGGATTTGAAGATTGATTTATGAGCGTGGATGATGGTGGTTGTATACTTTAATGCTAATAATAAGTGAGAAAGAATTTTAGGTGAAGTGTTTTTGTTGAAAAATAGTTTCAAATTTTGACAATAGTAGTCCCTCCACCTCAACCATTTTCATTCACAGCCCATAACTTCCATTTTGGTTAAGCAAGAAGTAAAAGTTTGGAAAGAAACTTGACGACACTCCCCCTCGACTTTAAAAATAGTGAAATTTTAAAAATTTGAGTCCGACCAGTGTATTGAAACAAGAGACGAATCCACCATTATCAAAGATACAACCAATATTGGGTAACATGCAAGTACAAGGTTTTATGAAGCATAAAATATTTACTGTCTCCCCCTCAACACTTTTCCGAGAAAATATTTAATTGTTTGAAAGAGCAAAGTGTTGACGGAAGATTTGTACTTGCAATGTTGAAAGAAATTTAGATAGAAGAATATTTTTGTATTTTATGAATTATATATTTTTCTATTTTGTTTTTGATAAAATATTTACAAAAGAGGTTTTGGTGTTTGACTGGTTTTAAGAATGTGTCAAAAGTTCGTCCAGTTCTTCTGGAGTCAAACACCTCATACAAATCTGGTGGATCAACTCAGTAAACCTAGCAGGAGCTAAGGCTTTGGTGAGAAGGTCCGCCATTTGGTGTTCAGTACCCACAAAATATAATTCAACGGTAACCTTTTTTACATGCTCCTTTATGAAATGATATCGAAGATCGATGTGCTTGGACTTCGAATGTTGGACGGAGTTGCACGAGATTGCAATAGCACTTCAATTGTCGCAGTACATCAGGATTCTGTCGAATACGTAACCATAGTCTTTGAGTTGTGTTCTCATCCAAATGACTTGAGCACAACACGTCGACATGGCTACATATTCTGCTTTGGTTGAGGACAGTGATCTACAATCCTGCTTCTTCGATTGCCATGACACCAGTTTATCACCAGGAAATTGTAGAGTACCTGAAGTACTTTTCCGAGAATCTAAGCAACCTGCGTGATCAGCGTCTGAAAAAGTTATGAGTTCAAAACCAGAATCCTTCGGATACCAGATCCCCAAATTAATGGTTTCCTTGATGTATCGGAGGATTCTTTTAGCCTCAAATAGGTGAGTTTCAGTTGGTCTTGACTGATAACGGGAGAAAAGATATACAACAAATACAATATCAGGTCTACTGGCTGTTAGATACATGAGTGACCCAATAATACTTCAGTATTTGGTAGGGTCAACCAATTTCCCATGCAAATCAGCATCCAGTTTCTTGGTATGTTCCATTGGTGTGGCATAGGTATCACAGCTTTGCATTCCATGTTTGTTTAAAATTTCAAGAGCATATTTGGACTGACTGAGGAAAATAGCACTGGGTGATTGATGAACTTGCAGTCCTAGAAAGAACGTAAGTTCACCCATCATGGACATTTCAAAATGTTTTTTCATAAGTTTTTAAAATACGTTTGAGTACTTTTTATGTGTTGACCCAAAAATGATGTCATCCACATAGATTTGAACGATTAAAATGTGAGCCCCGTGATATTGAATGAAAAGTGTTGGGTCGACCAATCCTTTAGTGAAATTATTGGCAATGAGAAAGGATGATACCTTATCATACCACGCCCGAGGGGCTTGTTTGAGACCGTATAGAGCCTTTTTCAGTTTGAAGACGTGATTCGGGAACTCTGGATCAACAAATCCTTCCGGCTGACTAATGTTGGGTTTTAGGTTCCTTGGATCAAGAATTATTCTAAGTGTTGGAACCACGGACAGAGTTAGAGAAACCACGGACAGAAGAATGAATCCACTGTTGAAGACAAACCGCGGCTAGTAGTATTATGTAACCACGGATATTGTATTGTAACCACTGCTAGTATTGTATAGTCGGTTTAATATTTTGTATTAGTTAAATATGGAAAAGATATTTATCTTGTAGGTTACGTATTGTATTATGTAAATGACTCCTTAGCCTATAAAAGGAGGTCCTAGGTTAGATTAGATATACGTATGTTTTTTATCTAAGGTCGATACACTTCAAGGTTGTAAAACCCTAATACTGGTTAGAGTATTCGTATTAATAATAATATTGAGGTGTTGAATGTTCATTGTTCTTCTTCTTAAGATTAAGTATTAAATTCCGCGTGATACTTAATAAGTCTTTGTTTAAGTCAGTTTCTATATTAGATCGTTTGCTCAACTGGGATCAACAAGTGGTATCAGAGCTTGTGATCTAGAAACTGTAACCAAGAAGAAGTTTTGTTAAGTTCTATTCAAGTAAGTTAAGATGTCTGACGAAACACACATGGTAACTGCATCAAAGGTGCCCATGCTCAAGCATGGTGAGTATCAAATCTGGAGAATGCGAATGAGGCAATACATTCGTATGATTGATTATGCCATCTGGGATGTTGTTGAAAAGGGTGATACTCTTCCTAAGAAGGGTGATGATGGTAAAGAGATAGCTATTGTTAGTGAAGTTGACAAGGCTAAAAGGAAACTGGAGATTAAAGCTCATAGTATTCTCTCTATGGGAATACCTAATGAGTATGCTTTGGACTTTGAAAGATATGAGTCTGCTAAAGAGTTATTGGATGCTCTTGAAACAAGGTTTGTTGGTAATGAAGCTACAAAGAAATCAAGGAAGAATATGCTCAAGCATCAGCTTGAAAACTTCACTGCTCTTAGTGGAGAAAAACTTGATGGCACTTATAATAGGCTTCAAAAACTTATCAGCCAATTGAAATCGGTGGACTACAATGTTATTCAAGAAGATATAAATTTGAAGTTCATTATAAGTTTATCACCTAAATGGGCTATTCATACAATTGTGTGGAGAAATAAGGAGGACTTTGATAAGATGACTCTGGACAATCTCTACAATAACTTGAAGGTGTATGAGTCTGAGAACAACATTGCTGGTGCATCTTCAACCAACCAAAACATTGCTTTTGTTTCCACTAATCATAAGAGCTCACAAGATGTATCCACTGCTGCCTATGGAATAACCACGGCTATTGCAAACAATACCACTGTTAGTGATAATGTCAGTGATGGTGCAATTTGTGCTTTTCTGGCTGATTTAACTACCAGTGTTACTGTTTTAAATCAAGATCTAGATCAAATTGATCCTGATGATCTTGAAGAGATAAATCTTCAATGGCAAATGGCAATGTTGCTCTCCAAGCAAGGAAGTTTCTGAGGAGGACTGGAAGACAGGTTAAGTATGATGGTCAAAGGAGAGCTGGATTCGAAAAAAGCAAGATGGAGTGCTTTAACTGCAAGAAGAAGGGGTCACTTTGCTAGGGAATGTCGAGCTCCTAAGAGGACTGAAGGCATCAAGAAGACCACTGAAGAGCCTGCTACTTCTTCAGCATTGGTTGCTCAAGATGGTATTGGTGACTATGACTGGAGTGATCAGATTGAAGAAGGTCCCAATGCAGCTTTTCTTGCTAGTGAAGCTTCAAAAGAGCATAACTTTGCTCTTATGGCCTATGATTCATCTTCTGGCTCAGATTCTGAGGTATCTAATGATTCTAAAAATTCTACTTGTTCCTTTAAATCATGTCAAGATAACTTAGAATCACAAAAGGCTATTATTGCAAGTTTGAGAAAAGAAGTAGATAGACTTTCACTTGATAACTTAGGTTATAGAGTTGGTCTAGAGAGTGTGGAAGAAAAGCTCAATTACTGTATTAAATGTGAGTTTGAGTATGTAGAAAAGATTAATATACTTGGTGGTGAAATTGATCTTAACGACAGAGAAATTAAGATGCTTAAAGAGAAACTAGCAGAGGCAGAGAGTGTAAAACAAGAAGCTCTAGAAGAAAAAGAAAAACATGTTGTTAGGGTTGCTAAAACACAATTTGCTTCTGATTTGGTTCATAAATTTATAGAGAGTCATTTAATGAAAAAGGGTTCTGGGATAGGTTACAACAATATGCCACCACCCACTCTCATGCAACATGCACAACCTGCAAAAGAACTGTCATTTAGTAGTGAATTCAGTTTAACAAACCTGTTGAAGAGATTAGTAAGACTGAAACATCTAAGATAGGTTCTGATAAGTCATCTGATGCTCCCACTATTGAAGATTGGGAATCAGATTCTGAGGAAGATAGATCTGAATCAACTCAGCCTGAAAAGATAGAACATATTAAGAAAGTTGATTCTAAGCAAGCCAACCTTGTGCCTAGATTTGGAGCTCAAATTGCTAAGAAAGTAGTTGAGTACAAGGAAGTACCTAGGGAACAGATGAAAAGATATATACCTAGGGGCAATCAGAGAAACTTTAATGGACTAATTTCAAACAGATTAGGAGATGAGTTTCAATGTGTTAAAAAGGCTTGTTTTTCATGTGGTAGTTTTGAGCACTTACAGAGAAACTGTTATAAAAATAGACCACAAGTTTGGAATCATTGGAGGAGGGTAAATCATCAAAACTTTTCAAAGAAAACAAACCCCCATCCTAACAAAAACATGATTCCTAGAGCAGTGTTAATGAGGAATGTGAATACAAAATCAATAGTCACTGCTGAACCCAAATGGGTTCCAACCACTGCTAAGCAAAATGTAAACACGGCTAAGCAAAATCAAACCACTGCTAAGCAAAATATCACCATTGATACTAAAGAAGTTTTAAAAATTCCAAAGGTGATAACTGACACAGTGGTTGGAAATCATTTTTATGCTGTTAAGGCCTCAGCTAGTTGGCAATAGAAGCCTAAGACCAAGGTTTTACATCATGTCAACTGTGCATCAATGGACCTAAAGAAATTTGATTATGTTGATGCACAGGGCAGACCCAAGTCTGTATTGGCTTGGGTCCACAAAAGGAATTAATTTATTTAATTTCATGTGCAGGGCAATCTACAAGATGAGCTAAAAGATAAAGGATTTTTTGATAGTGGTTGCTCTGGGCACATGACTTGGGATGGGAGCAACCTGGAGGATTTTGAAGCTTTTGATGGAGGATATGTGGCATTTGGTAATGATCCAAAGGGAGGAAAGATACTTGGCAGAGGCACAATCAGAACATGGAATTTAGACTTTGAAAAGGTCTATCTGGTACATGGACTAAAGTACAATTTATTCAGTGTTTCTCAAATGTGTGATAAGAAAAATTGGGTACTTTTTGGGGAAACTGAGTGTGTTGTGTTGTCACCTGATTTTAAGATGCCTGATGAAAAGTATATACAGCTTAGGGTACCTAGGAAGGAAAACATATATTGTTTTGATCTTAAAGATGTTCTTCCCAATAGGTCCTTAACTTGTTTGTTTGCTAAGGCATCAGTTGATGAGTCTAGATTGTGGCATAGAAGATTGGGTCACCTAAATTTCAAAACAATCAATAAACTTGTAAAGGGAAACTTAGTGAGAGGGTTACCTTCTAAGGTTTTTGAATGTAAGGAACTTTGTGTGGCTTGTCAGAAAGGAAAACAACATAGAGCTTCTTGTAAGTCCAAAACTGTTAACACCATCACACAACCACTGTTTATGCTTCATATGGATTTATTTGCACCTACCTTTGTTAAAAGTTTGAACCATAAGCAGTATTGCCTAGTTATCACTGATGATTATAGTAGATTTTCTTGGGTATACTTTTTAGTTGCTAAGAGTGAGACTAGTGAGATTCTCAAGAGTTTCATTACTAAGATAGAAAATCTAGTAAATCATATGGTCAAGGTAATCAGATGTGATAATGGAACTGAGTTTAAGAATAATGTGATGAATCAGTTTTTTGTAGCTAAGGGTATTGAAAGACAGTTTAGTGTTGCTAGAACACCACAACAGAATGGTGTAGCTGAAAGGAAAAATAGGACACTAATTGAGGCTGCTAGGACAATGTTGTCAGAATCTAAGTTACCTACTACCTTTCGGGCTGAAGCTGTAGGCACTGCATGTTATGTGCAGAATAGAAGTAAGGTAGTGAAGCCTCATAACAAGACCTCCTATGAGCTGTTACATGATAGGAAGCCAATGATTGTATTCCTAAAACCTTTTGGGTGTTCTGTTACTATCTTGAATACCATAGACTACCTAGGTAAGTTTCAAGAAAAAGCTGATGATGGATACTTTTTAAACTATTCTTCTAATAGTAAAGCCTTTAGAGTATACAATAGGATGACTAGGATTGTTGAAGAGAACTTACATGTTCAATTTAGTGAAGAGACTCCTAGTGTTGAGACCAAAGGACCAGACTAGCTGTTTAACATTGATATGCTAACCAAATCTATGAATTATGAGCCTATCATTGCAGGAACTTCCACTAATGTTAATGCAGGTACACAAAAGGATTCTGATGCAGAAACAGATTCCAAGGAAGCTGATTCTCCAAAGAAGTTCTATTTGGTTGAAAAGTGGAAAGCTGGTTCTGTCTCACCCATCATTGATAAGCAAGGTCCCACTGATGATGATGCATTGAATTCTGAAGTTGATCATCATCAAGATATGGATGAGTTATTAAAAGATAACTCAGTGTCGGTAGAAGAAATTGAAAGAAAGAAAAAGCATTCTGAAAGCACTGCTAAGCCAAACAAAAGCACGGATAGAAATACTGAAAGCACTGCTAAGCCAACTTCTACCACTGACAGTTCAAGTGAAACCCCGGCTGTAAGTACTGGTGATAGTACTTTCTTTGGACCAACTGCAAAGCCATTATTTGGTGAAGAGGAGTATCCACATGATCCTACCATGCCTGCTTTGATTGAAATTGATACTCCTGCTGATGATGAAGACATGGATGATTTCTTCAATGCTGATTTTACTAATTTGGACCATGTCATTCATGAAAGTCCAGTCACCACTACTAGGATACATAAGATTCATCCTAAAGAACAAATACTTGGAAATTTGAACACTCCTAGTCAAACAAGAAGCAAGGTTCAGAACACTAAAACCTTTCCTGAGCAAGGTTTCTTTGCAAGATCACTTCACAAAAGAAATAGTCATAAAGATCTGCAAAATTGCCTGTTTGCTTGTTTTATGTCTCAAAAGGAGCCCAAAAGAGTGGAAGAAGCTTTGTCTGAATAAGGATAGGTAGAATCAATGCAAGAGGAGCTTCTACAGTTTAAGCTTCAAGAGGTTTGGACTTTGGTTGATCTTCCTAATGGTAAGAGGGCAATTGGGACAAAATGGGTGTTCAAAAATAAGAGGGATGAAAGAGGTATAGTTGTAAGAAACAAATCAAGATTGGTTGCTCAAGGATACACACAAACTGAAGGCTTGGACTATGATGAAGTATTTGCTCCAGTTGCAAGAATTGAGGCTATAAGATTATTTTTAGCTTATGCTTCATTCAAGAATTTTGTGGTGTATCAAATGGATGTTAAAAGTGCTTTTCTGTATGGCACTATTGATGAGGAGGTTTATGTTTGTCAACCTCCTGGTTTTGAAGATCTTGATCATCCTGATAAGGTTTACAGGGTGAAGAAGGCTATGTATGGGTTGCATCAAGCTCCTAGGGCATGGTATGAGTGCCTGTCTACTTATTTAATGGACAATGGCTTCAAAAGAGGGCTGATTGATAAGACTTTGTTCATTAGGAAGCACAAGGATGATATATTCTACTGGTTCAGGTTTATGTAGATGACATCATCTTTGGCTCAACTAATAAGGAGCTGTGCAGGGATTTTGAGAAACTTATGCATGATAAGTTTCAGATGAGTTCTATGGGAGAACTCACTTTCTTTTTGGGGCTACAAGTTCAACAAAGGACTGATGGTATTTTCATTAGTCAAGACAAGTATGTAGCAGATGTTTTGAAGAATTTTGGGTTTCAGGATGTGAAGAGTGCTAGTACACCTATGGAGACTCAGAAACCACTGCTACCAGATGATGGAAGTCCCAAAGTTGATTTGAAGTTGTACAGATCTATGATTGGATCTTTGATGTATCTTACTGCATCTAGGCCAGATATAATGTTCTCAGTATGTGTGTGTGCAAGATTTCAAGTCACACCAAATACCTCACACATGAATGCTGTGAAGAGAATCTTTAGATATCTTAAAGGTCATCCTAAATTGGGCATTTGGTATTCTAAGGATTCTCCTTTTGATTTGGTGGCCTATACAGATAGTGATTATACTGGTGCTAGTTTGGATAGGAAATCTACAACTGGAGGATGTCAGTTTTTGGGAAGCAGACTAATTTCATGGTAGTGTAAAAAGCAAACTATTGTGGCAAATTCTACAACTGAAGCTGAATATGTGGTTGCTGCTAGTTGTTGTGGTCAAGTACTTTGGATTCAGAATCAATTGCTGGATTTTGGGTACAACTTTATGCATACTAAGATTTACATTGATAATAACAGTACAATTTGCATCATTAAAAATCATGTTTTACATTCTAGAACTAAACATATTGAGATAAGGCATCATTTTATTAGAGATTGTAATGAGAAAAGGTTAATTCAAATGGTAAAAATCCATACTGATTTCAATGTTGATGATCTTCTCACTAAAGCTTTTGATGTGGGGAGGTTTCAGTACCTTGTAGTTAGTATTGGAATGATTAATCTCTAAATCTCAACTTGTTTTGTAAAAGTTTGTACAAGTATTGGACTGTTATTATGTGATCTTAGTATTGCTATTTTTGTTTCTAACCATTGATAGTTATGTTCAAACCACTGTTTGTTGCTTTGAGTTCCTACTAACCATTTTGCAGAAATTTGGAAGTTTCTCACTATTTGTATGATGCAAGAGACTACAAAGGAAAAAGCCATGATACTCTTATTCATAGTTCATAAACTGCATTATTGATAAGGTTTTAAAATGTACCTTTTTGAGGGGTCGTTTAAGCCCTTATTTGTTCACTTTTGTATCCGTTATTGCTTAATATCGTTCTTTTTCACTTTTTAGGTCTCTTGAAGGCAAAATGCTGGAATGGCACTTATTTGGACGAAAAGGCGCGAATATACGAAGAAAATGGCCAAAGTCAGAATCGAGACACTCAAAGCTGTTGAAAACATAAGGTGACGGCGTCACAGCTTATACGCGACGCCGTCAGAGGATTTTGTGACGGGACATAAGCCAAAACTCCTATTTTCAAGTGACGACGTCAAGTTATAAAAAAGTAGGCCATCGCAACTCAGACGGCCTAGATGCAATCCAGACGGCGTCAGAAGCTGAAGAGGACGGCGTCACAAGCATAAGGTGACGCCGTCGCAAGTCTAACGTGGCCAAGACGAAACCCTAATGACGGCGACACGACGGCGTCACAAAACATAAGGTGACGCCGTCGCATGTGTAATCTTATATATAGAACCCCGAATTTTTCAGTATTGGTGTGTAGTCTTTTGGAGTAAAAAACCTAAACCGAACCAAGGCTGTCTTGTACAGTATTTTAGGGTTCCAAACCCTATCTTACACCAAGATAAGTGTTTTACTTCATTAATACAATTATGTCTTTGATTATTTGTGTGTATGCTTGCATGTTTTCCATGTCCGGCTAATTTACTTATGTGTTTGCTTAGGGAATATGAAACTTAATTATTGAATATTGATTGGTTGTCTCTTATCTTAGTTGATTAATAATCTAGTAATGCGATAGGTCATTCGTTGTGTAGTTAATGCTTGATTAAATCTTTGTGAACCTTAGAATATAACTCCTTGAGTAGTTGTAAGCTAAACCATCCAAAGAGTGCCTTAGAGTAAGAGTTTATTATCCCTAGTGGGTTTTGTAGACGAGACCCTTTGGTAAGTTCAAAGAGTTAGGGAGAAACGCATACCCTACAACTTTAGACACACAACGCAACTAAGAATAAGGACGTGACAATTCAACCACCAATAGGAGATAATTAAGGAGTAGTAAAACCTAAGTAAACACATCTTTAAACTATCATACGAGCACACAATAATTAGACATAGAATACATACACCTTAGATTAGATAATTAGATAAGTAGAGTAATCGGTAGCAATACCAACCCTCCAAATCCAAACCCCGAGATTCGTACCTTTCCTTTCCTTAAAAAATTATAAAAAGATAAAAAATAATCTTCCTCAACCCCAACCTTAACGTAGTAACTTCTCACTAGCATTCCTATTCCCCTAGAGAACGATATCAATACCCGTGGCTTACCCTAATACTACACTACAACGATTAGGTTCACTGCCTAGGGTGTTGAAAAACTTGCTCGGCGAAAAGGAAGTTCCTTTGACCCCGAACGACGCGTGTAGCGTTATCAAGTTTTTGGCGCCGCTGCCGGGGAATAGAATAGCTAGTTAGTAGTCCACCTCATTTAGGTTTCTTTGCTTGATTCCTATCAAGTAAATTTTTCTCATTTTTAGCTTTCTCTTAGTCTATCCCCCTTCTTCGTGACTTTTGTTCGTAATCCCATCACTTTTCATCATGGAAGGTGATAACCAACCACCACTCATCAACCCACCACCAAATGACCCGCCAAGAGCCCGTACTCTTGGTGAATACTCGATACCAATCCACTTAGGCTATAGGAACACCATTGAGCTTCCCGACCAAGCCCAAACTACGGCCCTGCGATCTGACACCATCCGGTTGGTGCAAAACGGATGTGCATTCCATGAACTTCATTCCGAAGATCCAAATCAGCATCTTAGGGATTTCCTTAAAATTGTCGAATCCATCGACCTTGATGCTACTACTCGGGAGACCACGCACCTGCGTCTCTTCCAATTGTCTCTACGGGACCAAGCTAGTAATTGGCTTGAGCGACTTCCCGCCGGCTCCATCTCAAGTTGGGATGATCTTACCTCTCGCTTCCTTGCTCAATTTTTCCCACCAGGGAGAACCACTAAGCTTAGGAATGACATCTTGATGTTCCAACAACGTCAGGGTGAATCTCTCTACGAAGCATGGACTCGATTCAAGGACTTACTTCATAAAGTCCCTCATCATGGCATTGATCTTTGGCTCCAAGTCCAAATCTTCTATGATCATGTCAACTTCCCCACCAAGCGATCCATTGACCAAGCGGCCGGTGGAAAACTTAGTGATCTCACCGCGGAAGAATCATGGGGTATAATAGAGGACCTTGCCCTCTATGACAACGAAAGTTGGGATGACCCCCGTGAGCTACCCAAAACCGTTAAGGCAATCTCCTTGCCTCCTATTACCTCACAATCTTCCGACCGTAGGATGACCGAACTTGAAGATCAAGTTAAATTCCTAATGAGTTCCTACGAAAATCCTAAGTCTTCACACCATGTGAACAAAGTTTCTTCCTCGTGTGAGCCGTTTTGTGATCCTCATAACACGCGCACTAGCACCCGATCCCCCGAACATGCCTCCGTTGACTACGCATCCTCGCGTATTAATGGAATGGGAGGAAGATTCCCTACAATACCCGGACCTAGGAATTTTAATGAAACCCGAGAGGCATGGAAAGGCAAGCCCGACTTCTACTGGGGACAAACCAAAGAATTCACTTCCAATGATTTTTCATGGCCCCCACCTAACGGTCCTAACCAACAAAACATCGAAGGGATGTTGCAGAACCTAGTTGCATCCCAAGAAGCCCAAATAGCTAACCTCTCGGACCGCTTTAACCAACAACAAGCCGAAATGGATAGGAAGATAGACAACCTTTTGAAAGCCATAACCAATAGTGATAGGAAGGTTAGTGCTATCTCAACTCCCGAGCCTTCCGGTGTAGAGATTAAGGACCCAAGTAAGCTAGCTAAGCACGTTCAATTCGTCAATACCATCGCCTTAGTGAAACCTAATGAAACAAATGACGAAGAGGACCATACACTTGAAAATAATGAAACAACCGAGGAAGTAGATGAAGTAGACAATGACTATTTCAATAAGTTTCCTACGGAAGAAGAACTATCTCGCCACCCTCACTTAGTGCGTGACCTCCGTCACATGTATGTTAGGAAAAGCCCTAGAATCAAGTTTGGGAACCCTTGGAATCTTAACAGACCATGTTGCATAGGACACCTTTTTGTGGCAAAGGCCTACATTGATCGCAAATCCCCAATCAACATAATGACTAGCACCTACTACAATTGGGTAATGAAGAAGCCTATTCCAACTAGGCAAGACCCCGATAATCCTAGGGTTAAGTGCAATTTTCTTGGTAGAGTTAAGGGATTGCCCGTTTATGTAGGTAGTTTCACGTTTTCTATGGACTTCATAATTGTGGATGATATTAGCACGGCCATAGACCCTAGCTTGTCCCACGTTATTCTAGGAAAACCTTCCATAGAAAGCACCGGGATGACCTATGATCCCTCGTTAGGAGTAGTGCGATTCAAGGATGAGACCGATGACATAGCTTACCAAATGCCGTTTAAGATTGAGAAGTTTTCATCACTCTCTAATGATGAAAAGGAACTTAAACTGTCGGTCTATTATAGGAATGATGAGGATAGGGAAAAAGGAGTAGATTATGTTATGGCTAAGATTTTCGGATTCTATAAGGATTGCTTGAACTTAGGACCGAAATATAGGACCGAGTGGGGGGAGGACGAACTCTTAGAGAGGTGCATCATAGGGCACTTCTACAACATGGAATCCCCCATTAGAGACCGTCAAGGTGGCGGTAATGAAGTCACATAGGAACACGACTACGAGTCTAGCTACAAGACTCTCAAATAAAGAAAAGCGCTTCGTGGGAGGCAACCCATGCTTAATTGTTTGCTTGTTAGTGTCATATGTCTTTTATTGATTGTTTATTCTCATAATTTGTAAAAATGCTTTATTTTGTTTTTAACCTCGTCTTAATTGCATATAAAGGTATTTTACATAAGGGATAAGTGTAGGGAGGATTACACACGTTTTCAAAAGAAATGTAAACATGAGAATAACAATTAACTAAAAGATATATATGTGTGTTTGTTCGAGTCAAATGCTTGTATCGAGTCATAATGGATGTTTTGCAAATTTTTTTCCAGATTCTAAAGATGCAAATTTTCCAGAAATTTTTCCAGAAAATCGCAGACCAGTTTTTGTCAGGATAACCTGACGGCGTCAGGATCGCAACCTGACGGCGTCAGGAAGGAGTAAAAACAACAGATTACTTTTTTCTCGTTTTCTGAGCTACTTAAAAATTTTTGGAATTTTCCAGGTCTTAATTTTTCAGAAATTCTGTAAACATCCATTCCACAAGCATTATATCCTAGTTTAAATCGAGTCTTATATATATTATTACCGCCGATTTTACGCGAAGGTTTCGTTTGTTTTCTTCAAGTGTGCAGGTTTAATTTATCAAGAAGAAGTTACATAAGATTGGAAGGAGCTTTTCACGCATAAATTCTTCTTAGAAAGGATTTAACCACTACTTCACACACGGATTCTACCGAGCTAATCAGGGGAGTATTAGTTTCTTTCATTTTTATTACCTTCTATTATCATAACTTTGATACTTTCGGGGAACATTGGGGACAATGTTCAGTTTAAGTGTAGGGAGGGAAAATAAAACGGGAACTTTGAAACTATGCTTATCCTTGATTATTTGCTTTGTCCAATTGTATTTGTGTAATAAACCATGAGAAAATGTCGGTTAGGGTAATTTTGGCACCAAATTTGAAATTTTTCATGACATATAGGAGTGGGCCATTAGTTTTAACAAAAGCGTCTCACGGATAGGAAGTTGCATGACTAGCACAAAAACCCTTTACCACCTAAATTCCACCCAAAATGTGAGGATCGCCCTTAGATTAGTAGGAATTAAAGCATTCATCTTTAATGCTTAGTGTGTGAACCGGTAGTATATTAGATTCTAGAACTTGTTTTGTGATGCATTCCGAGATCGCTAGTAAGACTACACTTGTGTAGTTAGGAATAACTAAATGATAAGAGGCATTAGGATAACCCTTGTTTGATACCCGTAATATAATTACTTCTTCCACATCGGTTGAGTAATTCCCCCACACCCTTTGCGTTGTACTCATCTTTAGTACACGATTCCCCTAGTTAACCCCTCAGAGCCTATCCTTTTCGCGGTTCTCGTGATGTTTCGGTTTTTCCGGAATATCAATGAAGAGCATTGTTTATACCCCACCCCCAAATATACACCTAAATCGCCTTAGCATACCCTGTATGCACTCACTTTTAGTGCATTATTGTTATCACCCTAAACCCTTAGTTCAATTATCTGGTTGCTTGCATGAGTTGCTAAGTCGAGTCATATCCTTTGTATACAGTTTTGGGACGATTGGGATTCATGAGAAAAGTTAAAGTTTATGAAATGACGGGAAGGGAACGTTAAATTCAAATTCCCTTTGTTTGCGTAATAATGTACCCCAAGTGTTTTGATCTTTTCAATTTGGGTCAAATTAGTGTTAGAATAATAAAAACTCAAGTGTAGGGATGTGCCTATAAATCCCTATCATTTTGATGTTACCGTAGAGGATGGTAGAGTAAAAGTGTATGAAAAAAAAAAAAAAAAAAAAAAAAAAAAAAAAAAAAAAAAAACATACGGGCTACCATCCTACATCTATCCTTTAAATTTATGTTTATTTATTTCAGTTAGCTAGAGTCTAGAGTGTCGAGTCTTGGCTTAGCAACGCCATTCTTCGTATGCATTTAACATAGAGATTTTTGACTTGCCACCACTAAATAGCCTATCCCACCAAACCCTTTGTTTCCCTACCGTAAGCCTAACGTTACAACCCTTTAAAGACCTCTTTGATAGTCTTTCCTAGGTGCTTACGCCAAAGCGATGGAGGTTTGATCTATTCTCAAGCCTATGGTAATCTATGTACTAGGACCGGTTAATGAGTGTTTATCTTCCATTTCCAATTTGTTATATTTCATATACACCCGAGAGAGATGTGAGTATCCAAACACCCCATGTGAGGTGCTAGTATGTAATTTCCGTGCTTGTTATGACTTTTGCGGGGCTTATATGTGTTGTGGACTGTTTTAAACCAATGCTTCATGACCCCTAACTTATAAATTAATTGGCTAAAAGCACATTTGCTTGAGGACAAGCAAATACCAAGTGTAGGGATATTTGATAAGGTTTTAAAAGGTACCTTGAGGGGTCGTTTATGCCCTTATTTGATCACTTTTGTATCCGTTATTGCTTAATATCGTTCCTTTTCACTTTTTAGGTCTCTTGAAGGCAAAATGCTGGAATGGCACTTATTTGGACGAAAAGGCGCGAATATACAAAGAAAACGACCAAAGTCAGAATCGAGACACTCAAAGCTGCTGAAAACATAAGGTGACGGCGTCACAGCTTATACGCGATGCCGTCGGAGGATTTTGTGACGGGACAGAAGCCAAAACTCCTATTTTCAAGTGACGACGTCAAGTTATAAAAGAGTAGGCCGTCGCAACTCAGACGGCCTAGATGCAATCCAGACGGCGTCAGAAGCTGAAGAGGACGGCGTCACAAGCATAAGGTGACGCCGTAGCAAGTCTAACGTGGCCAAGACGAAACCCTAATGACGGCGACACGACGGCGTCACAAAACATAAGGTGACGCCGTCGCATGTGTAATCTTATATATAGAATCCGAATTTTTCAGTATTGGTGTGTAGTCTTTTGGAGTAAAAAACCTAAACCGAACCAAGGCTGTCTTGTACAGTATTTTAGGGTTCTAAACCCTATCTTACACCAAGATAAGTGTTTTACTTCATTAATACAATTATGTCTTTGATTATTTGTGTGTATGCTTGCATGTTTTCCATGTCCGGCTAATTTACTTGTGTGTTTGCTTCGGGAATATGAAACTTAATTATTGAATATTGATTGGTTGTCTCTTATCTTAGTTGATTAATGATCTAGTAATGCGATAGGTCATTCGTTGTGTACTTAATGCTTGATTAAATCTTTGTGAACCTTAGAATATAACTCCTTAAGTAGTTGTAAGCTAAATCATCCAAAGAGTGCCTTAGAGTAAGAGTTTATTATCCCTAGTGGGTTTTGTAGACGAGACCCTTTGGTAAGTTCAAAGAGTGCTATTGGTTATTATTCGAAACCTCCTCATGATACGAGTGGTCCTATAGTTTCTAATGTTAATGGTCATAATAATGCTAATGATAAGGTTGATACGAATGCACATGGGGCTGTTGGTATTGAGAAGGTTGGTGTTGCTTTGAAACAACCTTCTTCATCGTATGCTGGTGTTACTTCTACTGAACCAAAGAAACACGGGTCTAACTTTCGTAGGTTGGAGTGTAGTAAGAAAGCTAATGGTGTGGACCTTTCTGTCCCGATGAAAGTGGTTGAAGAGGTGAACACTAGGTTTGAGAATACTTTGTATGGGTACTTCCTTGGTCAACGACTTGCTTTTCCTGTTGTTGATTACTTTGTACGCAATGCGTGGGCTAAGTTTGGTATACAAAAGGTAATGATGAATGCAAAGGGGTTCTTCTTCTTTAAGTTCAATTCGAAGAAAGGTGTTGATGATGTTCTTGAAAACGGTCCTTGGTTGATTAGAAATGTACCTATTATTCTTAAACCATGGACATTGAACACCAACCTACTTAAAGAGGATTTGACCAACATCCCGGTGTGGGTTAAATTCCATGATGTTCCTCTTGCTATGTTTTCTGATGATGGCCTTAGTCTCCTTGCCACATTGATAGGCACGCCCAAAAGGTTAGATGCTTTTACTAGCCAAATGTGCAAGGACTCGTGGGGTCGTAGTAGTTTTGCTCGATGCATGATTGAAGTGAAGTCGGATGAGGTGCTTAGGGACAACCTTACTGTTGAGATATCATTACTTGATGGGTCGGGTTCGACTATTGAGAAGATACGGGTTGAATACGAGTGGAAACCACCTCATTGTGATAAATGTAAGATTTTTGGTCATACTCTTATTGGATGTCCTAAAGTTGTTGAACCTCCTGCTCAGCCTACTAAGCGTGTTAATGATGGTTTCAAGACGGTCAATAATAAGAAGAAGGGAAAGCAAGGTGGATCTACTATTCTGGGTCAAGGAGGGTTTACTAAACCTGTTGTGGGTAAGCAGTTTCAGTATCAACCCAAAAAGACTCCGCCTGAACTTAAGAAAGTGGAAGTCACTAAGAAGAATGCTTCTGATGTGGCTAGTTCGAGTGGAACAAAGATCTCTACATCTAATCAGTTTGATGCTCTTAATATTCCTTCAAATGACACCAACGAGGATGTGGATTCTGGCCGTACAATGGAAGTTAATGAAGATAAGTCTACTAAGAGAGGTACCGTATCACATGAACCCCCTGTGAGTGATTTGAATGAGATGGAGTCGGGTATGGCTCCTAAAACTAGTGACTCTTGTATTCCGCCCGCCTCTTCTACTAAGAGAGTTAACCCTTTTTCTAAAGTGGGAGAGATCGTGGTGTCTGATTCTGAAGATGAGGTGGTTGCTAACCCATTTGATGAGTCTGTTAATCTATTCGGTGGTGGCCAAGAGTTTGAAGATGAGTATGATGACTATGACTATGATGACTATGCGAAGCAGGTTTCTGATCTTCCAGGGAATTTGGATGCCTTTAATGCCATGTATGGCACCAAGCTTCAAGGACCTAGGAAGTAATTTCTTTCATTATGTCCTATGTTTTCATTTGAGTAGTGGTTTGTTTTCTTGTTTAGAAAATAGGTAGTATCTTGTTATGTAAGCTTTATGCCTATGTAACGGGCTGAGATATGGGATTTCACTCATATCCATTGTACTTAAATGTTTTTGGTTAATATATTTACCAGGGTGCAGGATTACTCCCCTTTACCCAAAAAAAAGTTCAAAGAGTTAGGGAGAAACGCATACCCTACAACTTTAGACACACAACGCAACTAAGAATAAGGACGTGACAATTCAACCACCAATAGGAGATAATTAAGGAGTAGTAAAACCTAAGTAAACACATCTTTAAACTATCATACGAGCACACAATAATTAGACATAGACTACATACACCTTAGATTAGATAATTAGATAAGTAGAGTAATCGGTAGCAATACCAACCCCCCAAATCCAAACCCCGAGATTCGTACCTTTCCTTTCCTTAAACAATTATAAAAAGATAAAAAATAATCTTCCTCAACCCCAACCTTAACGTAGTAACTTCTCACTAGCATTCCTATTCCCCTAGAGAACGATATCAATACCCGTGGCTTACCCTAATACTACACTACAACGATTAGGTTCACTGCCTAGGGTGTTGAAAAACTTGTTCTACGAAAAGGAAGTTCCTTTGACCCTGAACGACGCGTGTAGCGTCATCAATCATACAATGTAGTGGTTACAATCATGGTTAAACACTACATGGAGCACACATTACACCTAGCTACTTTAGTTCCTATCATCTATTACAAAAGCTGGTGGATGTACATATGAAGAAGCTGAAGCTGAAAATGGAAAGATGGATTGATGAAAACGATGATGGATGCATTTGTGATACGAAACATCTTCAGTTGTTCCATATACTCGTTCCACCATAAAGCAACTACTCCATCTTCCCTTTTCCCTTTCCCTTCACCTCTGCACCCTTGCCCTTTCCCTTCCTTCCATGATTTGAAGAACCAGATCCTGGAGCAGGAAGACCAATCACCACCTCTCTGTTCTTTGGGAGTGGTGGATTTCTGGCACGTGGCCTTGGTTGGGGTTTGGATGGTGAAGGTTGTGCTCTCTCTGCTTCCTCTCTCACCAATCTATTGAAGGTTGGCTCTAGGCGCTTAGTAGAATCATCTGAACCCCTAGATGACTCACTAGGATCCACCACACTATCATCTTCAGATGACGGAAGAAATGGGGACTTTCTAGGTCGTGGTTCTTGTGGAGGAAGGTAAAGACGCCATGGGTTAGAATCATCACTTGATGATGATGATGATGAGGAGGAGAAGGAGGATGTTAGATCAATGACTTCTGGTTGATTCCACATGCTGATTGTTGTTGATTGTGATTTTTGAGAAATTAGGGTTTGGAAGTAAGCTGGATTAATTGGTGTGTGTCTCTTGTGCCTTGGGATTATTTTATAGGCAGAGCAAATGGTATTAGTGAGTAAATGAGGGGAAGGTTTAAGTGGTTGAGGAGTTAATGAGGTCTTTTGACTTTGGACTTGAATTAATAACGGAAGTTGACCATTTTTGACTTAGACTTTAGCATTGGCTAACCACTGCTAAGTATATGGAACCACTTCTAGTTGTCTCTAACCACTGCTAACATTAACCATCTTCTCTGTGTTTGGTTTATGTTTGTGATTTGCATGTATGAAGGATTGCTATACTTTGGAGCTTGTGATGTTTTTAGCTGATTTGTGATTAAAAAAATAAATAAAAAAAGATTGTGTAATCCTTCATATTTTTATGTGATCTCACTAATTTTGACACAGATTTTCTTGCTGTATCTCTTGGTCAACTAGTTGGAGTGACATTCTGTATCCACTGCTAGTGTTTTTCAAACCACTGATAGAGGTTTTCAAACCACTGCTAGCATATTGCTGATTTTTGGATACTTAAGGGGCTGTTTGGTAACTTTTGCAAAAACACGGTTTTATCCCCAAATCACGGATAGATCATTTAATTGATCTTCAAACCACTTCAATTGGCGCTCTACATAAACCCTAATCACTTTCCTTTGCTTAATTCACACATCCCACCTCATTCCCATTATCAATCACAATGCCGAATCAGTACTCCAACACACATAACCTTGTTGCTAATCTGATCAAAAACAATAGATCCGAAGGTTTTCATCAAATGATTGATTTTCTTATAAACAGTCCTATTCACTTTGCTTTAACAGTCACACCAACCATCCTTATAGCCTATATACATCAGGTCTGGGGGAATGCTAAGCTTGAGGAGGTCGATGGAGTAGAAGTGTTTAGTTCTGTTGTGGATGAGAATGCTATTTTGGTTAATGAGGAGATCATTCGACGGGTTATGAAGTTTGATGATGCTGATGGTGTTGTAAATCTTTCAGATGCTGAGATTTTTGTTGGTTTAGAGAGGTTAGGATATACTCATAGAGGTGACAAGGTAAAATTCTTTAAGAGTATGTTTTCCCCACAATGGAAGTTTTTGATACACACTTTGTTGATGTGTATGAGTAATAAGACCACTGGATTTGATGACTTTCCTTCCAAGATTGCTACAGCTATTATATGTTTTTCTGAGGGGAGGAAGTTTAATTGGTCTAGGATGATTTAAGAATGATTTGTGCAGAACATTAGGAAGAAGGGTAAATATTATTTATATCCTAAGTTTGTTAAACTGATTGTGGAAAGTCAAATAGAGGAACCTGTTGAGCATACTAGGGAGTATGAAGTGCATTATATGCTACCTAAGGTCTTTGCACATATGAGGAATCAGAAGCCAAATTTTCAAATAAGGGATGTTCCTTTGTTCCCTCATATGATTACTTTGCCTGTTATTCTCGAGTTTAATGAAGATCTTGAGGAACAACCCATAGTATCTGAACCCACTGTTAGTACACCTCAATCCACTAATAGTGCACTTGTTCCCACTATTAGTGAATCTCAACCCACTTCTAGTCAAATCCAAACCACTATTAAACCAATTGTATGGACTAGGAGAAAGAAGGGCACCAAGCTACCTCAGGCTGGTGTTAGTGGTGTTGTTCATGAGGCTGTCACACGGTGTGGAGGTGACATGATTGGAAGAGCTTCCACTACTGATTCATGCTTAGATGTTGGTCAGGATAGTGGAAACATCATTAAGACCCAACCTTTGGCAACTCCTAATGTGGGGAGTTCCTGGGAACTTACCACAGGTGGAGGTATCCCTAGCCAACTGGCTCATTTAGGGTGCATAGATGATCAGGCAAGGTCTGGTGCTATATTTTCTTTATCCAAGGATTCACCTCTCGGAGTAGTTAACACAGCTCGAAGTGATGAGGATAGTTTGGAACCTGACACTGAATTGACGGATCCTAAGTTGGTACATGATGACTTTTCCAATGAACCACCTCTCGGACCAGTTAACACAGGTCGAAGTGGGGAGGATATTCTTGAACGTTTTAATGAATTGACGGCTAAATGTGCTAAAATGGATGATACAATCTCAAGTCTTCAAGAGTTTGCTGTGTTTCAGGGTAAAGAAATTAGAAGGCTGAAGCATAGGATGTTTGTCTTGGAGAAAGTAAGAAGACCTGGGGTTGCTGTTTTGAGGACAATGAGGAAGATACAAAAGAAGGTGGACTCCTCTCCAGCTCTGAATGTGGAGAATGTACCCAAACAGGGGAGGAGTGAAGGCATGAATTTAGGGGAGGCTGTAGATGTGCATATGGAAGAAGATGTGGATAGTGGAGATCAAGCAGCACAATTTTTAGTATCTGATAAAGATGGGAATGAAGTTGTTCTTGAAAGTTTGAAGACTGTGGTAGAAGATGAGG
This sequence comes from Chrysanthemum seticuspe, assembly GCA_019973895.1. NCBI lineage: Eukaryota > Viridiplantae > Streptophyta > Magnoliopsida > Asterales > Asteraceae > Chrysanthemum > Chrysanthemum seticuspe. Next base: position 284,593,723 of record BPTQ01000005.1, read on the forward strand.
TAGTGCAGGACACAACCACTGATAGTGTATCTGCAACCACGGCTAGTACTCTTGAAACCACTGCTGCAGTTTCAGATTTGGCAATTGTACCCACTGCTATCATAACTACTTCCACAATTGTTACAACCATCTCTGTGTCACCACCTAAATCAAAAGAGGTTGAGAAAGAAGTTGCAAGTACACTGATCAATCTAAGAAAAATCTCATCTAATCCTACACCCATCATTGCACCTGTTTTATCTCTTGAACTTACTGCAACTAAACCCAAAGGTAAAATTTTAGTTATTGGTGAGCCTTTGAAGAAGAAGGTGGCTCAACCAGATATTGGTAAGGGTAAAGGTATTGCAGCACTTGTCTTAAAGTTTAAAAGTGTAGCAGAACAGATTGCTTATGATGAAGAGTATACAAGAGGCATACAAGCTGAAGAGGAAGCAGCTACAGAAAAAGAAAAGCAAGAAGAGGAGGAGGCTTCTCAGAAATGGTTAGCTAAATGGTATGAATCACAAAACTATCTGCAAGTTTCTAATCAAATACAGGATGAGTATACTACTCAAGAATGGGCATTGTTAGATGATGAGGAAAGAGCTAGAATTTCGGGTGAATGGGCAAGGAGGATTAGTAAGGAAAAGAAGCAAGTTATAAGAAATAAACCTCCTACAATTCGTGAGATGAGGAATGTACTGATGAAGATTATTAAGAATTCAGGCATACATATTCCTGACAATCTTAGTAAATGTTCATTTGAAAGAATCCATGAGCTTTATCTGATGTGTATGAGGATTAATAATGAGAATTTTACTCCTATAGGTTCTGAAAAAGATGAAGAGTGGATTAAAGGTAATCTAAAGAGAAAATATGAGATTCAGGAGACATCTGGTTTTAAAAGATTGAAATAGATTGAAGATAGTCATCAAATTATCTCTTATGCATTTGAGCTTAATGGAAGTGAAGGCTGTTGGAAAATTCAAAGACTCAATAATGAAGTTTTTGAGTTTTATAAATTTTCACAAATGCTTCAATACCTGGATAGAGATGATTTAATGAATCTTTGGATACTTTACAAGAATAAGTTTGGTGAAGTACATCCAGATGATTATCATGAGAGACTAGTTTATCATGACCTAAAGATTTTGTTTGAACCAACTCATGATGAACCTGAATGGAAAGGACTCTACAATGGTCATGTTACAAGATGGGTTTTATATCAAACTTGTGGAGTTCATGTGTTAACTGTGTCTGGAGAAGTTATTCATATGCTAGTAGAAGGTGATTATCCCAAATTGAATAATTATCCAGGAGTTATTGCTCAGATGGTGAAGCCTGGTGGTTTGAAGATGTTGATGCCCTATGATGGTCAAGCTTACAATTTGTTGCTGAAGTATGAGAACATTTTTAAATCTAGTAAGTGTTTGGCTACATCCTCCAATTCAGATGTTTTGAGCTTAAAGGAAACTTGAGAATTCTATTTGAATGTATCAAGTTTAGGGGAGGATTGTTGGGTTTTAGGTTCCTTGGATCAAGAATTATTCTAAGTGTTGGAACCACGGACAGAGTTAGAGAAACCACTGACAGAAGAATGAATCCACTGTTGAAGACAAACCGTGGCTAGTAGTATTATGTAACCACGGATATTGTATTGTAACCACTGCTAGTCTTGTATAGTCTGTTTAATATTTTGTATTAGATAAATATGGAAAAGATATTTATCTTGTAGGTTACGTATTGTATTATGTAAAGGACTCCTTAGCCTATAAAAGGAGGTCCTAGGTTAGATTAGATATACGTATGTTTTATATCTAAGGTCGATACACTTCAAGGTTGTAAAACCCTAATACTGGTTAGAGTATTCGTATTAATAATAATATTGAGGTGTTGAATGTTCATTGTTCTTCTTCTTAAGATTAAGTATTAAATTCCGCGTGATACTTAATAAGTCTTTGTTTAAGTCAGTTTCTATATTAGATCGTTTGCTCAACTGGGATCAACAACTAACATATACCGTTTCCTTCAGTTGACCATTCAGAAAAGCGGTTTTGACATCCATCTGATAGACCGTGATGTGCATGTGAGCCGCAAATGCCAGAAAGATCCGTACAGCCTCAAGGCGAGCAACTGGTGCGAATGATTCCTCGAAGTCAATCCCCTCTTCTAGTCTATAACCCTTAGCCACCAGATGTGACTTATTTCTGATAACCGTACCTTCAGCATCCAACTTGTTTTTCCAAATCCATTTAAGACCAATAACATAGACCCCTGTTGGTTTTTCAACCAATTCCCATACCTCAAGATGTTTAAACTGATTAAGTTCTTCTTGCATGGATTCAATCCAGTTATCATAAGTCATTGCTTCTTTAATGTTTTTGGGTTCAGATTGGCAAACGGTAAGTGCATAAATGCAATGTTGACCGTCAGTCTGAAGGCTTTGTCTAGTTACGACTGGTTGATTCGGGTTTCCAATGATATTCACAAGAGGATGGTCTTTAGTCCAACGATATGTGGAGGGTTGATGTTGATATACATTGTGCAGATTAGGAGGATTCAAATGGCTTGTGGATGATTCCGCAACATCAGAAGTGGCAGTTTCATTAACAAAAGGATTGAAGAACGCATTTGGATCATAATATGCAGGTGTAGGTACCTCATGGTTCAAAAGATCATCAGCTGGTTCAACGTCATTGGATACGGTTTGTTCGGCTGTGGTTGTAGAATCAATTGGAGGTGATTCTTCAACAGTTGTTGTTGTTTCAGGTGTATCAGGGATTGAAGTATTATTAGGTTGAGCAGTTGAAACATTTGATACATCTGGAGCACGTTGATCAATATCATCACTAAACATAGGAGCAAATAGCTGTTCCATTTGACGACGAGTAAGCAGTAGGCTTGGTTCAGCTGATGATGGGGTTTGGGGGAAGTTTAGACGGTTATGTCCGGGTTCCAAGCTGTTTTGCTCAGAAGCCATCTCTGTAAGCTCATCGAAATTGTCATGAACCGTTTCCATAATCCCCCTTGTACGACGATTCCAAATTCGGTACCCCTTAGAGTTTTCACAGTATCCAACAAAGACTCCTATGTCAGCTTTAGCCTTGAGCTTACCAAAGTCATCACGATCATTATTTGGGTAACAAAGAGAACCAAATACATGAAAGTGTTTTAGATTCGGTTTGCGGTTATGGATAAGCTCATAAGGTGTTTTGTTGTGGCGTTTGGTAATCATTGAACGGTTCTCAGTGTAGCATGCAGTTGAAACGGCTGCAGCCCACAAGTAATCTAGAAGTTTAGCATTTATTAACATCGTTCTTGCAGCTTCCACTAACGTACGGTTTCGTCTTTCAACAACTCCATTTTGTTCTGGTGTCAGTGCAATTGATGTTTGATGCTCAATTCCTACTTTCTCATAGTATTCTCAAAGAGTTCGATTCACAAATTCAGTTCCTTTGTCTGTTCTGATCTGTCTGACTGTGTTTCGGAGCTGAACTTTATTTTTCGTGAGAAAGGTGATGATCATCTGTGGAGCTTGATCTTTACTTCGCAGAAAATAAACCCAAGTCCATCTTGAGTAGTCATCAAAAATTACTAGGATGTAGCGTTTGCCATTAATCGTCTGCACTCGCATCAGGCCATACAAATCCATGTGAAGAAGATGAAGCACATGCTGGGAGCTGTGTTCCACCTTTGAAGGAAAGTGAGCACGAGTGCTTTTCCCTTGTTCACAAGCTGAGCATAGATGATCTTTAGAATACCAAAATATTGGGAGACCTTCAAAAAGCTTGTAACGTGCAAGATTGGTTATGGTTTGAAAGTTTAAGTGTGAAAGACGACGGTGCCATAGCCAAGATTTTGTAGATGTTGCCTTAGAAAGTAGACAGATGGGAGATTAAGCAATCATGTCTTGCATTGAGATTGTGTAAAGACTTGATGTGCGGTTTCCAGACATTAGATCGTTTCCTTGTAGATCACGAATGAAACAAGTTTTCTCCCGAAAAGAAACTTCCAAATCTCCATCACAAAATTGACTGACTGAAAATAGATTTTGACCGAGACCTTCCACATAATAAACCCTGCTAATTTCGATGTTCCCATTGATGTAATCTCCGTAGCCCATGATAGCTGCGAAGTGATGATTCCCGAACCTGACAGTGCCAATGAACTTTGAAACAAAGTTTGATAACAGTTTGAGATTTCCTGTCATGTGCCGGGAACATCCGCTATCAACAATCCAAAGGATGATCTGTATCACCTGCATTACACACAGATGACACAGGTGGAATAGAAGTAGAGGTGGAACCCGAAGAGTTAGAGGGTTCCGTTACAGTTACAGTAGACACATACATATTAATGATCTTGGGAATCCATTTAAAACCTGGTATGTTCTGTAACCATCTCTGCCAAGTCCAACTAGTCTTAGCTTTGGTCTTAGTGAATGCACTAGGTGATATTTTCTTCCTAGGAGGTGAAGTAGGTGCTATGGGTACATCAATGGTCATAGCAGAAACATTAGTAGGTGGTTTACCTAGCACAGACTTAGAAGCATTAGTGGGCCTAGAGGTATTCCGGTTTCTATTGTTTTGCTTACGAGATAAGATAGCATTAGCAACACATTTGTCATGACAACCAGAAAACATGCTTTTACGACAACCAACACAAGATGCTTCAAACAAAACATTCAAAATACTTAAAGGTTCAGCATTCGTTACATCACTTTGGCTATTACATTTGTCTAACGCAATGTCTAAAGTGGGTGCAACTTGAGTTTTATTCAAAGTCCTATGGGGTTCTTCTACTTCAGATGTCTTTATTGTTCTTCTCTTACGTTGCAACTTCCTATTCTTCCTGGATTTGCTCTTAAGCTGTGAAGTGCTAACATTGGGAAAAGAGGCAACTATCCCTGTTTCAGTGGAAGGAAGCACATTAGTATCTTGTGGTTTGTCATTAGGTGTTCTAGTGTCAATTTTAAGCAATCCTGGGGTAAATACATGTGTGTTACGAATCCTATCTTGTTTAAGTTTCACCAACTCCGCTTTTAAGTCATGGATAGTGTGTAACAAATCTTGATTTTCAGAGCGAGTATTTCCATTATTTCGTAATACTTCTTTGGTATATGCAAGATGATCATCAACATCTTTTGACGCTTGAGCACGAGTCTTTTTGAGTAAATCAAATATGACACCATATTCAGTTTTGACTTTGGCAATTTCTTGTTCATATTTTGAAATTTGACACTTTAAAGACACGTTTTCATCATCCAGTTGTTCTATTTTTGAATCAAGAGATTTTGAACGCAACTGGTTGATTTTGTTTTGCAAAGCAAGTTCACGATTTTGAAAATCTTTTTGACACCATTGAAGACAACATTTTGCATTGGAAAGCTCATTTAATAATCGCTCATTTTCAATTTTGAAAGACTTGATTTGTGACACATTATCGGTATTCTCAACAGTTTCAACAGAATCAACAGCGATATAATCAAATGCATATGCAACGGAATGTAGTAACACAACATTTATGGTATCAGCACAGATAACATCTTCCAAGAGTCGGTCAACATGATGTCTTAACAATTTATTTTTACATTTAGTGTTTGAAATCGATGTTTCTGTTTGTTCGAAAACTTTTTTCATAAGACCAATCTCCTTCTGAAGATCCCGTTCCCAATATATTGCACACATTTTAAGATTTCAGACATGTGGTAAAAGTCCTTTCTGAAAAATATCTCTTTGTTGTCGCGCAAATGGCGATTGAATATGTTCAGCTTTAATTTCAGAATTAACTTCAATTTCATGTTCCAAAAGTTTGATGTCAGACATGAAAATGTCAAAGTATTTTAGAACCTGACATCGTTCAGCTAATGGCTTTATTTCACTGAAAGAAGGTAAAGGACCATTAATTTGTGCAACATTGGGTCGAGAATCATCATTAGAAGAGGACTCCGGAGGTGGTGTGACAACCCAAGGTGTGCTAGAATGATCCTATTGTGTGGCGAAAGTTATGGCTTTTGAATAGTTAAATGGTTTGCAATAAACAACCTTTTCTAATTTTGACCGACTCTCGTCTTCTGCATCTAATTTCTCCAAACGATTATATTCAACAACGGTCATGATGGAGTCATCAATTCTATGTTCTGCACTGTAAACTTGAGGATTTAGTTTGAATGCTCTATTTGAAAAACGTGGTTTGTAATCAGCAAGAATTGGTCCATATCCATTAGGATTTGGTTTAAAAGAAAACTTTTGAATTGTTGTGATTGACTCACCATGTTTGTAAACAAAATTTCGAAACTCTTTGATTTTGTTTTGTAAGTCGACAATTTCCTCAAGATAGTCATCTATTTGTTTCCTCGAATGCTTTTTGTACTCACAAAACTGTTTTTGACAAGTTAACAACTCAGACTTGGCTTTTTTAGTTTCCGAATTGAGAGCATTAAGTTGTTGTTTATGATCATATTTCAATTGTTCTATTTGAGACAACAAAGCATTCTTGGATGCAACTAGATCACAGATTTGTTTTTCCAAAGATTTTTCATTTTGGTAAGATTTAGCAAATGCGACTTCAAAACCTTTTTCACGTTTCTCTTTAGTTTGAAAAATGTTGAGTTGGAACTTATAGCATTCATTATCCTTAGTTAACACTACAATTTTATCTTGCAATTTCTTATTGATGTCATTGCACTTTTCGAGGTGAGATTTGTTGGTCTGAATTAATTTGGTCATGAGTTCAAGATCTGGATTAGACAAAGGTTCATCTTGTTCAACTTGAATCTCAACATGATCATTAGTTAGATCCTCAAATATGACCACGGAGTCAACTTGATTATAAATATTAACCATAAGGTCATCTTGATCATCAAATATAACTACGGGATCCATTTGATTATCATCGGAATGAGATGTAGAAGATTCATTTTGAACACTCTGAGCCTCGTCGGATGCAGATGTTGGCGGAGATATCAGATCATTAATGAGTATGTTTGGATCCGGTACCTGAGACAAGCCGTTAGTGTCATACACTGGGCCTGTGTCACTCATGTGGAGCTCTTGCATGTTTTCCATTCACATCACAGCTGCATTAGCCTGCAAGTCTTCCATGTCATCATCAGAATCTGCATTAGCCATGAAGCTTTGTTCTTTGTTGGTAAGAGTGCCACCAGCTTCATCCTTGAGAGCCAAGAGTAAAGCCTTTTTGTGATAAGTGATGCCTCTTGTCCTCGGCTTAGGGCATGCATTAGCCAGATGACCCTTCTCATTACAGTTATAGCATCGGAGACCATTAACCCCAGTCTGAGCATTTCCTTGATCAACTACTTGAACCCGTTGTGGAGCACCCATGTTATTCCTTCCATTAACATTAAACCCTTGTCCACTACTCATCTGTTGACCATTTCCACGATTCTGAACCTCAACCCTTCCATTGTTAACAACAGCTTGATTTCTTGTGTTTGATGAGGTGCGAATGCGATTGTTGGATTTGTTAGCAAATCGTCCAAAGGCTTTTGCAAGCATAAAAAATCCTTTATTCATTGCATCGAAGGCACTGCATCCTCATTTGATTCACTGTAGAGTGCCTGATCATTGTTGTTGTATGGAACCAATTGAGTTTCTTGTGATTGTTGTTGTGAAGGATCATATGGTGTAATCTGAACAGTTGATTGTGGAGGGTTTGTGAAGGTTGTTGGCAAGGTCGGGAATTGAGGATAGCATGCTTGAGCCCACAAAGCAAGAGTTTGATTATCCGGGAGTGATGGCGAAGCAGGGACCCCACGGATGATTCTTTATTTGTCAACTTCCTTTTGGTGGTGCTTCAAATATTCATGCAACAATCCGTATGTAGCTTGATCAATATTCTTCGCTTGACCGATGAATATAACATACTTCTCCCAATCAGGACCAAGACAGCTCAGGAACTTTGTGTTGATTGCAATCCTTGGCATAATGATATTATGTTTATCCAAGTCATTGATGATGTCTGAGAACCGATGATGATATGACTCTAATGTCTCCCCTGGTTCAATCATGAAGTGTTCATATGCTAAGCACATTTTGGATTCCAAATCTTCTTGATTGAGTTCAGTGCCTTCTATTAGAAGATGAATGTGCTCCCACATTGCTTTAGCAGTCTTTTGAGCATCAACACTACGGAGAATCGGATTAGGTAATCCTAAAAGGATATATTGCATTGCAATTTCATCAGCTTCTAAGTGAAGAAGTTGGTCAGTAGTAAGTTGATCAAGACCGACAACGTTGGTAACATCATCTCTTGGTGGATTAGCATTCGGATCTTCAGGTACAGTGATAGTAGGCATCTGAAACGGACCTTCAAGGATGACCTTCTTCAAGAACTTACCATGTGGCTTCTTTAGATCACAAAACCTAAAGAACCTTATCACCCATTAATCGTAGTTTCCGGGAGTGAGCATTGGAGGTCTGTCAAGGGATCCAGCTTCATGAATGGATAAGCTTCACACATCTTTTCAAACCAAGAGGGTTCCTTTGGTGTTGTAACATTCATAGCATTGGAGGTCTGTCAAGGGATCCAGCTTCATGTATGTATAATGTTGTACTTGTTGACGAGGGTTTGGTGGAACCATTTGTGGTGGAAGAGGATTTGCTCCTTGAGGAAAGTGTTGAAATTGTTGTTGAAATTGTTGAAATTGTTGTGGAGATGGTGGAGGATATTGTTGATAAAATTGTTGTTGTTGTTGTTGAGGATACTCATGAGGAAAGTAGCTAGAGTATGGTGGTTGAGACATCTTGAAACTTGTGTTGATGATGGATCTTTGTAGACGAATGAAACTTAGAGTTTGTTGATGAAGTAACCTTAAGCGTAGAAGCAGCTTATGCGTAGAAAGTACCTTATGCGTAATACCCAACTTACGCGTAGAAGAGAACTTACGCGTAGGAATATCTTATGCGTAGACTTGAGGAAAACTTAGCTTAGGCGTAAACCAAAGGCTTAGTAGTAGAATCCTTATGCGTAATATTTGCTTAGGCGTAAGACAAGCTTAGGCGTAAGAAATGCTTAGGCAAGGAGGATTCTACGCGTAAGAGTTTAGCTTAGGCGTAAAACTAGGGTTTTGCCCAAAAATCCTTTACACTTATACCAGTGTAAAAGATATCCAAAGTCGAAGTGTTTTCAGGCTTATCCAAGCAAGAAATCACTGAATAAACCAAGAGCTCTGAAGATCAAATGATGGAACGCTTACGCGTAACAGATACTTAGGCGTAGACTTGGAGCTTACGAGTAAAACTAGGGTTTTACTACGAGTATAAAGTACAAACTATCACCTAAACTGATTTTTATGCCCAAAAGTGTTTAGAAACCTGATTTTAATGATGAACGAGCTTCAATATCACCAAAATAACACAAAATTGTGAAACTTGATGATCCAAAACCAAATTCAACCTTACGCGTAGAAGTAAATACACGAATAAAACCAAGCTCAAAAACAATTCTACACACGTATGAATGAAAGAAAGATAGGCTTAGGATATATTGTGAAGTGAACAACCAACCTTCAAATGAAGGTTTACAAGACTATTTATAGGAGAAGGGACTAGGGCAACACTACAAGTCCCTTTCTTTCCTTATTGGATTTGGGCCAAGGCTTATGGGCTTTCTACATAAGCCTTGCCATTAATACTAACATAAAAGCCTAATTAAGCAACCTATTACATATTGATTACAAACACTTGAAATATAGTTTAGGAGTGATTTCAACAATAATAATTTGGAAAATCTATTTTTGAAAAAAATATTCTGTCACATTATAAAATGTGAAGTTTTGAACAAAAAAAATTGTTTCTTTGATCATTTGTTAAATTGTAAATTTTTGTTCTTACATTTACGTCAAAATGAAATATTACGACTAAAAACTTGTTTACATTAATTTTGACGTAACATGTTTTTACATTTTGTTATTATCAAAACGTAGAAATGTCAAAATATATATATATATAACATTTTTAGACATTATTTGTATTAACAGAAGGAGTAATGTTGGAACAACTTAATGTCTTGGATGCCAAAAGTAAAAATGCCTGCAAGATTTCTAACTTGGGCATACAGGAACCCGTTAAGGGAAACGGTTATTAGGTTTCAGAAACAATGCAACGTTTACTTTATATGAAACGACATGTACACATCCTTTCATGATGTATATATAGTTATCATGTTCTGTAACAGAAAACCAACCCATTCGTTTATAATATATCAGATTTTATGGGTTCACCCAATCTTCTTTGTTGTTTCTTGTGTTGATTCTTGATTATGTTTGTCATGATTGTTGTCTGATCAATTCTATCCTGGAAACCTACTCAAGACCTGTTAAACATTGGTATCAGAGTCGAAGAGGATCAAGCAACACAACAAGTCATGATCAATCACCAATCAGGAATCAACATATGCGTTCTCTTTAAAAGGAACGCAACCATTGATGCCAATCATGAAGGAACAAAACCAGAATAAATTGCGTTTTGGAAATAAAAACACAGTTTACGTTTTGTTACAAGGGTTATGGATTTAACCAAGATCAAGATGTACTCAAGTGCTATTATAGCACACAAAGACGATGTAGGAAGAAGGCCAAGAAATTTACTTGCCTTGAAGTCACAAATTGAAACAGATGGACTTGTTTCAAAAGGCAAAAGAAACTGCCATGAAGATCAGAAAGATCCAGTGACGCACCAAATGTTTGAAGACATCAAGATTAAAAGCAAGATTCAAAAGGGCATCAGACGATTTACGAAGAAGAAGGTTTTGGCATCTCGACATTAGGGAGGAACTGTTGGAACAACTTAATGTCTTGGATGCCAAAAGTAAAAAAGCCTACAAGATTTCTAACTTGGGGCCACAAGAACCCATTAAGGGAAACGGTTATTAGGTTTCAGAAACAATACAACGTTTACTTTATATGAAACGACATGTACATAGCCTTTCATGATGTATATATAGTTATCATGTTCTGTAACAGAAAACCAACCCATTCGTTTATAATATATCAGATTTATGGGTTCACCAAATCTTCTTTGTTGTTTCTTTTATTGATTCTTGATTATGTTTGTCATGATTGTTTTCTGATCAATTCTATCCTGGAAACCCACTCAAGACCTGTTACACAAGTAACAGTTGATAGCAAAACACAAAAATCAATAAGTAGCATACAATCTGCAGTTTTGAAAGTTCTGTTATTTCTGTTGAAGAAAATAAGATGACAATTAACACTCGGTCAACGGCCGTTCTTGATGAAGCGGCTACTCAGAACGTCAGTGCTTTAGTCAATCAGATGGTGAATGAGGCTGTTAATAGACTGGGGGAAGAGTTATTGAGTCAGAGACCTGAATCAAGTAATGCTGCTGAGACTAGAGCTTTTGGACAAGTGAATTCAGGCTATCACAAAATGCAGTATAGCAGAGTTCTTCAAAGTTGAAAACATCCCTGACAATGCTAAAGTGAACCTAATTTCAATACATCTTCATGATATGGCTCTAATGTGGCACAAGAATTATGTGTATATTGTGGGAGACGTTGTAGCATGGCATGTGTATAAGGAAGCTATACTGAAGAGGTTTGGTCAACAGTATGAAGATCCTCTGGGAGAGCTTAAGAAGCTAAGGCTCACATACTCAATCGGGGACTACATTAATGCTTTTAACAGAATGTTGTGCAGGACACGCATGGGATAAGAACAAAGTATGAGTCTCTTCGTAGCTGGATTACAACCTGACATTGAGTTGGCTGTTAGGATGTTCAGGCCAAGGAATTTAGCTGACATAAATGAACTGAGTACTATGGAGGAGGCTGAACTGAGTGTTGCTAAGCACAGGAATAAAGTTGCTATATTACCAACTCCTAAGTATCATCTACCAGATACATGACCTAAGCCTATGGCACTGCCTGCACCGAATGCTCATTGGAGGAATAAGGCTCTCACTAACAGTGACATAGTGTTTTCTTCATATAGGCATCTACTAAACAAAGTAATGTCTATTTGGAATTTTATTATTGCGTTTTATGGAACCAGCTATGCATAAAAAAAACACACACGCCAAGTTTGCAAAAACGATATGTTTTGGGAATTTTGGCTACCCAACAAGCTATATAGTAAACTATAGCCCATTAGAATATTCTTTAAAATATATTGGATCCATTTAAGAGGTATCAACACGCCAAAAAGAATCCATAATAAATACAATAAGACTGGCAATATTTTTAGAATTTGGTTCAATATATGCCAAAACTATTAAATGTTATAGCCTTTTATCCACATTTAGTGGACAGGTTGAAGTTCAGTTATTTAGTTTGGATTGATATGAAAAATAATTTGATAAACTGGCCATTATTTAAGTTAAAACTGAAAGGGGAAATTTTATTATGCTAATATTATCTTGGGGAAATTGCATATATGTCCTTCCAAAGTCTCATAATTACATATATATTTGACTTAAACTAATAATTGCATATATATCTTTTTTAAACAACATAAATGTCAGATATATCCAAATAATTAATTTTATAAATTTATTACAAAATATTACATAATTAACAATACATGGACTATTATACCTTTGTTCTTCTTCATCTTCTTTGCTACACTTAACTCTCGCCCACAACCCACTACACATTTACCTTTTTTAATATTCATTTGCAATCATACGACAATGGTTTCATTCTCAACTTTGCATATGCTATGTTTTTCCAACTCAGTAACCCAAGTACCATTTCAGTTGTCACTAATTTTTTTTTAAACTAACAATTATAAATTAGAAAATTTCAATGTTGTTGTGATAAACTCATTCCATTTATCATTAAAAAAAATAATAATAAAAATAATAATAATTTCCATGACTCCAATCAAACACAACATTGATCCTTACATATCGAGATGGGTTTTTCTACAAGTTATGTATATATTGAATATTAACATAAATAAATTATATTACAGCCATCAATCCTATTACAAATACTTGAAATTGATAATCGTCATTGCATTGTTTAAAATTGATAGTGGTAATTGACTAATAATGTTATGGGTTGTGTGTGTGGGTTAGTCGGTTAGATATGTAGCAAAGAAGATAAAAAAAAAAGTAAGGGTATAATGGTCAATGTATGGGTTATTATGTAAGTTTTTATAGTTATATAAAAACTAATTATTTTGATATATATGATATTTATGTAGCTTTAGAATCATATATGTGTAATTACTAATTTGGTTTATATATGTAATTATAGAGCTTTGGAACTATATATATGCAATTCCCCTTATTATGTTACTTGTTTGTAATCTCAATTGATTTGTGAAATACAAATCAATATAACTTTATATACTTAGCAGGGCCGTTTCGTTGATTTTGATGGCCCCGGGCTACTACCACAAAGAGACTCTTGAACACACATACAAAATGCATATGTATCAATAGTAGTGCATGAACTAAGTAATTAGCTCGAGCCTCGTATTGTGTATGTATAATAGAAGTGCATGAAGTTTTTCGTGGCCTTCGCTTACCCTTTACATCGCACCGCCTGCACTCACGTAAAGACGGCCCTGAGACTAAGCCATAAAATCTTGCAAGCGTTAATAAAATGATGGTCACTCGGAACTATGTTTCAAATAGGAGTAAATAATATCTTTATATCAGTTCTATAAAGCTCTCAAGAATTTTTTATTTATTTATTTTTTTTTTAACTTCTCGTTAATATAATAAGGTATATAGATCATAACATCAATTCATTTCGAATACATAATAAGATTTATAGATCATAACATCAATTCATTTTGAATACCATAAACTTCATCACTTTATTTTCGTATGTGATCAAGCTCAATGTCCTTCAAAGGACTATGCATTGATGATTGTCCCACCTGTAAAAAATATTCCAACATCACGATCTTCGAACAATCATAAACATAATGGAGAAGGAAGAAAAGCAGCGTTCTATGTTCTAATAAAAAGAAATTGCATGTATGTGTTTAAGTACAATTGCTTGTACGTGAAGATTGAATCATACCATGCCATTAGGATGAAGAAATTGGCCTGTAAAATAGGAAGAGTCCTCGGATGCTAGGAACACGTACGATGGAGCAATCTCAAAAGGTTGACCGGCCCTATCCATCGGTACCTGTTCCCCAAATGTTGCTATATCCATGTCATTGAGTGCTGCAGCTTGTAGTGGTGTCCATATAGGGCCAGGGGCCACACCATTCACACGAATCTTCTTGTCGACCAGATGCAATGCTAGGCCCCTTGTGAAGGATACGATGGCTCCCTTTGTTGAAATGTAGTCAAGCCATTTTGGTGCATTTGCGATGTATGCTAACACTGACGAGGTGTTTATGATGGTGCTTCCTTCTTTCATGTGCGTCAAAGCATGCCTGCATAAAAACAGAAAGTCACTATAACCCATCACATTGTTCAAAAAAGTAGGAAAATAAACTAATTGGAGATAGATAATAGTTTTTAACATGTTATTAATTATCCAACAAATAGATTAATCACATGTTAAGTAATGATACCTACTTTGACAAGAAGAAATAAGAGAAAATATTGGTCCGAAACACCTTTTCGAGTCTCTCCTCTGTGATCTCTTCTAACGAATATGAATTTGTATAGTACTGCACGGCTGGAAGGTTCACTAAGATATCCATCCGCCCATATTTTTCAATGACCTCATCCACAACATCCTTACAATTTTTGTCATACCTAAGATCTGTAGGTATGGCAATAGGATCACCCGAGCCTTCCATTTTTGACTCATTTATGATATCCAATGTGTCTTTTGCATCTATGTCCTCGTCGCCCTTGACATAAGGGAAGGCTATAGTCGCACCCTCCTTAGCAAAGTGGTAACAAACTGACCTTCCAATACCTGAATCTCCACCTGCAACTAACGCCACCTTTCCCTGTGCCAAGGAAAATAAACGCTTTAATTTCTTTTACTTGACTTGCTCACAGGTGTAAAATTCTTTTGGCCCTTATGGTTAGACTGGATTTGCAACTCTTTTTCAGCTTGTAGAAGCAGCTTCTAACCCCCTATGTGCTCTAACTTTTAGCTTCTTACTAGTTATCAATTAGATTGGCTTTCGAATAAAAATTGATAGACACTAAATTAGAATGTTTCTTACTGACTGTATATTAGTGACACCTATATAAAATACGAGTAGTCTATTTGTTACTTCTACTGACTCATTTGGAATAAAGTGATAAAGGTATTAATCTATTGTTGTACTCCTACAAATTAAGAAATTAAGAAACTAACGTCAGTAAAAGTCTTCTGTTTACTTTTAGTAAACATACTACTAGTTAAATTCGATCTTCTTTACTCGTCAACTTAACAACTAACTGCAATGGTTGTTTAACAAAAGACAGAGCCAATCAGCATTATTTTTTTTTTAATAAATTTATCGATTAAGTATACCTTGAGTTTGTTAGAGGGCTTGTAATGAGGGTTGGCGAATAGAGGTCGAGGGTTCATGAGATATTCTTTTCCTGGTTGAGACTCTTGGTTCTGTGGTGGAAATCGTCGTTCGTCTTCCTCCATCAACATCTCCTTCGACTAATATACATTCACCATAGTCCAATAATTAGGATAATTACAAGAAATTGAAAATTGTTTACATACGTCATGGTATGTGCATGTTGCACTCAAGCATCATATCAACAGAATCAAAATAATAAACTATAACTGAAAGATAAAGAAGGTGATATAAAAGACCTTAAAGGTGCGAATAGCTGAGGAGCGCCTACTTAGAAGACTTCCTATCAGTGGCGTGACCCCTTTAGTGCTAATTCCTGTTATAACGGTGAGCTTAACAAACTACGTGACATTAAACAAGACGTCCATGCGATTGAAATCTTGTTTGTGCCTGACACTATTGAATGCATCATCATAATTACTTAAGATATTTAGATGAAGTGAATGAATGAAACCCATTTAGTGACAAGTTATATATATACAAAGAGCAGATTAAAGAAATTTGTGATCAATCATCTGAGAGTCAAATAAATGTTACGTACACCTTTCTGTTAGTCGTCGACTAACACTTTCAACGTTGCTAAATGTAGCAAGATAAGCCAACAACCTATAAAAGAAGTGTAGCAAGACACACGTAATGTATCTAGAAGCAGTCTCAAGATAGTGCGGCATGACTGTTTACATACTAACTTACTCATACTTTACTGTGCCAGGATTGAGTATTGTTGTTGTTGTAGCAAGATAAGTAATGCTTCATTTATTAATAATCAAGTATTGCAACTTTCTTTTTGAGAGGCATAGCAACCTTCTTTTTTAGGTAAAAGGGAACTTCCACGTCGTAAAATATATTAACTTAAAAACCGTTTAAAGTACAATGAAATATGGTTGAAATGTCACATTAACCTTAAGCAACCGCTTGAACAACCACTAAATCATTTAAAAAAATGTCTTTGATGTAATTATTAAATATATATATATATATATATATATATATATATATATATATATATATATATATATTTTCTAAGATCACAAGTAACACTGCACAGTGAGTCTTCCAGTTCTGTCTAAAAATCTCAATCCAGTGTTTCCTTCAAAACAAGTTTTTATAATCCGTCAAGATCGTGAATAGAACATAGCTAAAATATGTTTGAAAATTGATAACTTCTAATATGTGGAAAATCACAAATTGATCGGTTCTTGTCAACGTACAGTAAACTAATAAAGTTATTTGATAATGTTTTGTGGCGTGAATATAAGTAGATACTTCTAACACGAAATCTACACCATTATAGTCAAGGATAAGTTACATGCATGAAACATATTTCAACAAAAAATTAAATGCACCAATATTTTATGGTTCAATCTCTGACCTACTCTACTTAATTAAATGGATTTTTTTTAGTGTGTTGGACAATAGTAAGAAGCTAAGAATTAAAAATGTACATTGTTTGATAGAGCGTTACTAGGGCTGCTAAGCACCTTTAACAAAATTTGGACTTCTTCTTAGCCCCAGTAGAAATCCACAAAAAGGATTCGAATTTGATTTCTTTGAAGATGAGCTCCTTCCTTGGACGTTTGTTGTGAAAACCATGTCATTTCAATACTTCTAAAGAAGCCATAATGTCTGTACTAAAATGTACATATTCAAATTTCAAACCATCAATATTATTAACATCAATCGTATTGGTCTCAGTCTTCTTGCTACTTTGATTGGTACGCCGAAAATGTTAGATTCTTACACTAGTCAAATGTGCTTGGATTCTTGGGGCCGCAGTAGTTTTGCTAGGTGCTTGATTGAAGTTCGGGCGGATAAGGTTCTGCGAGAGAGTCTCTCTGTTGAAATACCATTACTGGATGGATCGGGTTCTACTATTGAAAAGATCCGGGTTGAATACGAATGGAAACCGCCAAGGTGTAATACGTGTAAGCTTTTTGGTCATACTCTAGGTGATTGTCCTAAATCTGTCTCACCGCCTACTCAGCCTACATATAGTATTAATGATGGTTTTCAAACGGTCAATAACAAGAATAGGGGTAAGAATGTTGCTCAAAATGTTTCGGGTAAAGGGGGATTTACTAAACCTAATTTGGGTAAGAATTTCCGTTATCAACCCAAAGTGCATCCTCCCGAGCCCAAGAAGGTGGATGTCACTAATAAAAAGGCTACTGATGTGCCTAGTACGAGTGGAACGAAGGTTGCTACATCCAATAAATTTGATGTCTTTGGTATGGATGATACTGATGACTTTGGTATTGTTACTAAGGAAGTGAATAAGGATGTGGATGCTGGTAGTACAATGGAAGAAAGGAAGAATGCGTCTCCAAAGACTAGTAATACATTGCATTAACCGCTTGTGAGTGATTTAATGGAAGCTAATGAGGTTAGTCCTACCCCTATTTTTGAGAAAATTGGGGAGTTTGAAAAGCTTCTTATTGATGGAAAAGCTACCCTTGTTGATGATGATGTTAACCCTATTAAAAAGGTTGATTATCCAGTTAATCAAAAGGATTTTCCGTCTACTTCTTCTACTAAGAGGGTTAACTCATTCTCTAAGGTGTGAGAGATTGTTGATTCCGATAGTGATGAAGAGGAGGTTGTGAATACTTTTGATGAGTCAGTGAACCTATTTGGTGGTGGTCATGATCGTGAAGATGATTATGATGGCTATGATTATGATGACTATGCGGATCAGGTCTACGATCTTCCAGGGAATTTGGATGCTCTTTATGACACGTATGGTATCAAACTCCAAGGCCTTGGTATGAAGTAATTTTGTTTTCATAGGAGCCTAATGTTATCTTTTGAGTAGCGGTTTATTTTCTTGTTTAGAAAATAGGAAGTATCTTGTTATGTAAGCTTTTTCGCCTATGTAACGGGCTGAGATATGGGGTTTACCCATATCCTTTGTACTTAAACGTTTTTTGGAGTAATATATTTACCGGGTCTTTGAACTTTTACCCAGAAAAAACATCAATCGTATTTTCAGATGCTTTCAAATTTCTTCAAGTCTAAAGGTAAATTTATACAAGAATCGTCTTATAGGAGTGGGTGTTTTGTATAAAGACATGAGATCAATAGTTGGATTGATTTGTAAACATGTGAGCTTGTAGATCATGCCCGGATTTGAGCATGTGCGGCCGCACAGGGCCTCCATTTTTTAGGGGCCTCTGATGTCAGAGTAATCGTTTTTGGTGGATTTAGTTTGTTTAGAAGATGCTTTACGCTAGTAAATACAAGATTTTTACAACAGAGGAAAAAAAAACTCTACCTGCGTTTTAATGGAAGAAACATATCTTTTTTTGGGTTTTTGTAATGAAGAAGACAAGCAAAAGTGGAATAATAAGAAATTTTGTGGGTCCTACACTTTATTTGTCTACTAGCATTCTTTTATTTAAGTACGAGTTCAGTCCCTATCTTTTATGGATTGATCACTTCAAACTTTGCATCTATTTTAAATTTGTGGTCCAAAGTGTAATAAAACTATATTTTTAGTAAAACTATAATTACACATAGAAAAGAAAGAAAAAAATGTATTTAAACTAGAATATGATTTAGCAAGCTGCTATTTAATAAATATTAAGAGTTGAGGAAAAACATAATCAATTGTTGCTAATTTTAGGAATAGTTCAAATAACGAAGCCAAAGGCCCTATTGTCATATTATAGCACAGGGCCTCAAAATTTCACGGGACGGCCCTGTTGTAGATGTGTATAAGAAGTTTTAATTTATGACTTTGTAGGATCTTGATAGAAAGACAGATTTAAAGTGAGGATCTAATGTGAAAATTTCTCCAACATGAAGTTTGGAGGTGTTGAATCAACACGAAATTACTCAAATTAGAAGGATATATAGAGTTGTTGTCAAGACTTTTAATGTAAGTCCAAGTTATTTCTCATTGCTCGGTCAAATCTTCACTGTTGGTGACATGATAGGTTTTCCAAATTTAGACTAAAAATCTCATTCCAGTATTACCCACAAAACTAGGCTTATCTAAAACCAGTTTTCTTTAATTTGTCTACAAAGTGAAAATGACATAAACTAACAAATATTGTGACAAAATGTTCCAAGTTGCCACTTCAAATTACATAGTTGAGTTCTGCAAAAAAAATAAATAGTCAAGTTATCTGTAAACGTCTCAATTTAATCTATTTATTGATGGGAAAGTTGCGACAAGATTATAAGAGTTAACGTATATTGTGGATTTGAGACTTCTAACACGAAATCTACACCATGATAGTCAAAAATAAGATATCTCAAATATATTCTTACAAAAATAGCACTAATATTATGTGGTTTAATCTGACAAGCCAACTCTACAAACAGGAGGACTGCCTGAAAAGTATCTACCAGATCATAATTATAGATAACTACTAGTATAGGAGTTGCACACAGCAATAACAAAGAACAATTTAGTGATAAATCTTTTTCTAAAAGTAGTTAGGTTGGGGTTAATCTTCACTCTTATTACATCATGCGTCCGCATCTACCGACTACTGTCTCCTTGGTCTTTACAAAATAGTACGTTCACACTTCTTTTGATAGTGTATATAATATGTGTATGCAAATGACATATTGTTGTACCTTTTGTGTTGCAAGGACTATAAAATCAATCTATATATCCAATTCAGAGTACGTATTTATGTGAATATATAGCGTCAGTGTATGGATCAACACGATGATGTTAAATATAACGTGGTTGCTTGTAATCTAAATGGACTCCCATCTCCAAATCAATAAAAGCAATTATTTTTGGAAGAAAAACTGAGAAAAAAATCCATCAAGTGCTAAAAAGTTTGAAGGTTATCGGTCCCTCCCTCGAACCCGAACTCACACCCACAAACACCAATCAAAACAGCAAGACTGGTTTTCAATGGTTTGTATATTATATAAGGGAAAACTAATACAGCTTTACAATAGAGATACCCTACTCTATTTATACTAAAATATTAGAATACTTAACAAAGAACGTGCACCACTTATTCCTACTAAATAGGAGCCAACTTCATGTGGAGAATTACTTGGTCTTCCACAATACTCGGCCATTACCAAGGAACTGGTAAACCCACACCTTTTATTCACATAACAAGAATCCAAATACAGATCCATTGACCCACACATACTTCGTCCATCAAGATTATACCCAACATTCACCCCGTAATCTTGATGCATATCACAGTCTCGGCTCCTGCGATCATACTTACGAACATGGTCTTGGTCACATACTACTTGCTCCCCCTCTTTTGCGGCTCCTCGGTCTTCTCAGTCTCATGGCGGAACTCACTTTCCTACCACGATCAATCTTTCTTCTCTTGCTACTGCTTTTTTTGCTTGTGAGTCTTGCTTTTGCGTTTTGTTTCTTGGTTGCTAACTTGCTGTGATTTCTTGCTTACTAACTTGCGATAACTTGCTGCAACTTTTCTTTCTTCTTCTCGTTCTTCTTGCTGTGATTTCTTGCTATTTTATTTATTTATTTATTTATTTTTTGTGGGTCTTGCTTTCTTGCAGCTCATGCTTTTACACTTTGTGCTTCTGGTTCCCTTGCTGCTTTATCTTTTACTTGGTGCTTCTCCCTTTATTTTTTCTTGATGCTTCATGATTTTCACTTGCTGCTTCTGATTTTTCTCTTGCTGGTCTTGCTTTTACACTTGCAGGTTCTTCCCTTGCTGTTCTTCCCTTGCTGCTCTTGCATCGCTGCCTGATTGTATGGGCTCCAATCGGGCCCTTTCTTCTTGCTAGACACCAGGCATGAGCCCCTAAGCTCTGATACCAATTGAAGGTTATCAATCCCTCCCTCGAACTCGAACTCACACCCACAAACACCAATCAAAACAGCAAGACTGGTTTTCAATGGTTTGTATATTAAATAAGGGAAAGCTGATACAACTTTACAAGAGATACCCCACTCTATTTATACTAAAATACTAGAATACTTAACAAAGAAACGTGCACGACTTATTCCTACTAAATTGGAGCCAACATCATGTGGAGAATTAATTACTTGGTCTCCCACAATACTCAGTCATACCAAGGAACCGGTAAACTCATACCTTTTATTCACATACCAACAGCCCAAATACCGATCCATTGACCCACATACTTGGCCCATCAAGATTATACCCAACAAAGTTATGGATGCATTCATAATTATAATAAGATCGACCAGAAGCAAGTAATGCAATCGATCATCAGTAATTTATTACAACAGTTCTCTAATAGTCTCAAGAACTTCATGTTCGATGCCTTTACAATCAAGTTGCATATTAACAATATTTATCATAAATTCACTCTAGTTCTAAAGGACTAACCATTGACCATCACCCCGCCTGCAAAAAGAGATTGCAACGTCACTAACTTCAGAACCTCCAAGTTTATTATAGAAATACTAACAGCAACAAATATGTGATTCGTGAATACTTTTAAAGTGGCTTAAGAAAATACATAAACTTTTGCTAAGTAAGTTGTTCATATTCAAAAACATGTAAATGTGTTTAAGTTAAAAGCATGGAAAAGTATAATTTATTTAACCATTTTTTTCTCTTACAATGGTTGTAAAAAAGGTTGTCACGAATGATACTTTGTAAGTACTTCTAAGTTATAATGCAAATATCTTTTATGCAGTAACAAGGGTGACCAACTGGATAAAAGAAAACTGTATAAATATTTGTATGCACATGGCATATATACTGTTGTACTAGTGGCACTAATGCGTGTGTTATCATAAGCAGTAACATGTAAGTGTTTACCATTAGGATGAAGAACTTGGCCAGTCATATAGGAAGAGTCCTGAGATGCAAGGAACACGTATGATGGAGCAACCTCGTAAGGTTGACCTGCCCGATTCATGGGCACCGTTGACCCAAACCTTGCTATGTCCTTGTCATTGAGTGCTGAAGCTTGCAGTGGTGTCCAAATAGGACCAGGGGCCACACCATTTACACGAATCTTCTTTTCGGCCAAATGCAATGCTAGACCCCTTGTGAAGGATACGATGGCCCCCTTTGTTGAAGTGTAGTCAAGCCAACTTGGTGGGTCGGGATTGTATGCTAACACTGATGTTGTGTTTATGATGCTGCTTTCTTCTTTCATGTGCATCAAAGCATGCCTACATAAAAAATAAGTCGTTACAACCCATCTACATATATATATTTTTTTAAATGAAAAGGCTGGAGATAAATAAGAGATTTTAACTGGTTCCTATCTAAGTGATCACCCTATGTCTAGTTATAAGAATTTAAGAAAGCCTGTGTTAAAATGGTAACATCAATGTATAAAAAAATGACTTATGAATTATTCAGTATTTCAAATACTTATAAGATTATAATGCATCCTAGAAAAGATATCATTAACATGTTAAGAAACGATACATACTTTGTCAAGAAGAAATATGAGAAAATATTGGTCCGAAACACCTTTTCAAGCCTCTCCTCTGTGATCTCTTCCAACGAATACGAATACGTATAGTATTGCACGGCTGGAAGGTTCACTAGGACATCAATGCCTCCATATTTAGCAATGACCTCGTCAACAACATTCTTGCAATTTTTATCATACCTAAGATCCGTAGGTATGGCAATAGGATCAACCGAGCCTTCCATTTTTGACTCATTTATAATATCCAGTGTGTCTTTTGCATCTATGTCCTCATCGCCCTTCACATAAGTAAATGCTATAGTCGCACCCTCTTTAGCATAGTGGTAACAAACTGACCTTCCAATACCTGAATCTCCTCCTGCTACTAACGCCACCTTTCCCTATGCCAAGAAGCTAAACACTTTCAGTTACTTGGATTACTCACTGGTCTATAACACTTTCAGCTCTTATGGGCAGACTGGATTTGCAACCCTTTATTAACAACTACAATGGTTGTTTAACCACAAATATAGTAAATAATGTTTTATTTAACAACTAATCAACATGAAATGTACCTTGAGTTTATTAGAGGGCTTGTAATGAGGGTTAGCGAATAGAGGTCGTGGGTTCATGAGATATTCTTTCCCTGGTTGTGACTCTTGGTTCTGTGGTGGAAATCGCCGTTCACCTTCTTCCATTTGCATTTCCTTCGACTAAAATAAATTCAACAAAGTCCAATAGTTAGGATAATATAATTCCATGAAAGCTTATAATCAACTCCTACTGACATAATTAAAAAAATTGGAAATTGTCTATAACTTAATCAAAATAATCAACTAGAACTGAATAAAGAAGCTTATATAAAAGACCATAAAGGTGCGAATAGCGGATCCCCGCCTTATTAGAAGACTTCCTATCGCCGGTTCAACCCCATTAGTGATAATTCCTGTTGTAACAGGTGATGAACTAAACAAGCTACGTGACAATAAACATGACTTATACGCGATTGACATCTTGCATGAGGTGGACACCATCGAATGCATTATCACAATTACTTAAGATATATAGATGAATTGAATGAAGGGAACTCATTTAGCGACAAGTTTATATAGAGAGAGAGCAGAATGAAGGAAAAGGTAATCAATCATCTTAGAGTAAATCAAAAGTTACGCACGTCTTTCAACCTTTCTTAATGTAGGCTAGTGACAAGCCAACAACCTATGGATGAAGTGTAGCACGACACGTAATGCATTCATTAAATTATAATTAAGTACTGCAACTTTCTTACGATATGCATGTTTTTTTGTTACCAACAATTTCTTTGTACCATTACAATGACACCCTTGGACTGGCAATCCAGTGTTTCCCACAAAACTAGTTTTCTTAATCTGTCTACAAAGTGAAGATGACAGATGACTACAAAATATGTTGGAAAACTGATAACCTCTCATATGTCGAAGTAATAATATAATCACTTTTTGTCAATATCATACTAATCAATTAAGACAGTTACAGTATTTGATAACGTTTATTGGCGTGAATATATATAAGGAGGGGAGACTTTCTACAAAAAAAAAAAAAAAAAAAAAAAAAAAAAAAAAAAAAAAAAAAGATGCACCATTATGTTTCAAACTCTCAAACACTTTTCCACCATCCAAAAAGATAAACTTAGCATTAATAATGCTGGAAATTACCAAAACTGAAATAGTTCAAAGTTTGATGCTATACACGCTTTCTTATATCGTTGAAAGAAATTAGACGTTCCAACTATCAATACTCTTGAATATAGGGATCTCCCTCTCATCATATACACGAACATCGACCCTGTAAACATTTTTAAATATTTGGTTTATTACATTGGTTTTTGGCAGAGATGACTGACTGTTTGTGTTGTAATAGTGTAGGTAAAAGATGAGTGATGCGACATAATTTTTATCAACTAAAAAAGAAAGGTGGATGAGCTAGGTATGGATAAATAATTTTAGGGAGAATTTCATGTATATCCTTAAAAAAAAGTTTGATATTACGTCAATATCCTTGCAAATTTTCTAATTACATCAACATCCTTTCAAAATCATATAAATACTTATATATATATATCCAAAAACTAATTTAATCATATTTATTCTTCATGTAGAACTTGGGTGACTATCAAGTTAGTAGAAGTAGCGACAATCGTGCTGAGGTAAAGTATAAAGGAAAACATTGGGAGGTTTTGTTAGATGAGAAAACATGTAGTTGTCGGGTTTGGCAGGTTAAAGGCCTTCCATGTGTACACGCGGCAGCATTTATCGCTTTTACAAGGGATGCTATTTGGGATAGTTACGTTGATCCATATTTCACAATCGATAAATTTAAAGAAGCTTACGTTTTAGAAATTGCTCCAATTCCCGGAAAGGACCAATGGGTACACATAGACGCAAGTGAGAAGATCCACCCACCTATTGTCAAACGGCCTATAGGACGACCTAGAAAGAACATAATTCTCGCACATGATGAGACAAAAAAAAGACATAGATGTATGATGTGCCCGGTTGGTGCAAGTTTTAAATTTATAAAAGGTGAATTACCAATATTACCAATAACACATACGAGCAAGTATACTCGTCCGTTATAGCAAGATTATGAAGGTAAGTCGGGATCGTTCGCAGGGATTTGAGTGAATCTAAGCACAAGTTTGAATTAACGGAGTCTATCAAAAACATATAACAAAGCAAATAGATATAATGAAATTCAGATGATTAAAAACTACACTTGCTTAAACTAGTTTCATATCATAGATTAATGTGATTGTGTTAACCTCTTAACATGTTGGTTGTAATAATTAGTTGAAAACTAATCTATTGTTCTTACAAGTTAAACCTTCGTCAAGATTTTAGTTCATAAAAACAAGCTTTAAGTTTAACCAATCAATTCAAGATCAATTCAAGTTTCATAAGTCTACATACATAAACTTAAACACAAAAACATCCACTTGTTGATCAAATTGCTTAAGAAATGGTCAATACAAAAGGTAACCGATCATAGACAAAAGGCTACAATTGATTCTCAACAACTAATCTTCCGACCATTTAGATGTTTCCAACCAATCCAATTTGATAATCAAAAAGTGTTTCTATTACAACCACACTTTGGTTCCTATGTATAATCAAGAATAATGGGTAAAAACAATCATCCATAGACAAAATGATTATGACTAGTTGAATAACACGAAGTTCTTTCGACCCCAACGATTACTACCAATTCGTCAAACTTGATTAACAAATGTCACTATGAAACTTTAGCATAATTGGATCTTAGAATTAACTTGAAATTGAATTAAAACATGTTAACACAATCACTAACTAATCATATGATAATCAACATCATTTAAGCAAGTGTATAAAGAAACTAGCCACTCATAGCAAACATGAACATAAACTCATAACTTTGATCATTAGAAAACATGATTAAAAGTCTTACAATGCTTGGAATAAGATTACAAATGATGAAGTAATGATTCCCAAAGGATCGTGGTGGACTTCTTGGTGTTTTGGCCTCCAAATGTGGAACTTCTGGAACTCCAAACTTCTCTGGATTTCTAAGGACGAATTTTAAGAGCTTAAGGCTTGGTTTGATGAGTAGAGAGATTTGTAATTGAAGTGTGTCTCATATGCTCACAATTAGCCTCTATTTATACTAATTCCAAGGCCTAGGGTGTTAAATGCTTAACTTGGCCTCCAAGGAGTAAGGAAGGGACTAGAATACACCAAGAGAAGGACCTAGAATCGTTTGGATGCAAAGGGGAAGCTTAGTGATGAAGATTTGGCAACTGCAGTTTCTCCAACCGGATCGGTCATATGACCAACCGATCCGGCTGGTCTTCAATAACAACAAGCCGACCGATCCGGTTGCGGGTTGCGACCGATCGGTTGGCTATGGTAAAAACACTTATTCTGACCAAATTCCAACCGATTCGGTTGAGGGTGTAACCGGATCCGGTTGGATCTTCTGAGATACAAAACTTGATCTTTATCTTCACTATGTCTTGTAGAACTTGGTTCTTCAATCACTAAGGTCTTCAAAGGTCCTTGAGATTTAGATTTACTGAAACGGGAATCTTCGATTTGTTGCATATTTCTTCATTTTCCTTCATTTCCCTGTACTTGGTTATAAACACTAGACAAACATCTCTAGATACGATTAAGTACTAAAATCACGCAAATATAACCAAATAACAGATATAAAAATACACATAACGCTACTAAAAACATGCACAATCTGAGCGTTATCAAATTCCCCCACACTTAAACTTTGCTTGCCCTCAAGAAATTCCAGGAAAAACAAACATCCACTGGTACAAGATCGTGATTATGAAAGATTTGATGCAAATCAACCAAGTATAAATACGAGAGAGGATTCATCAATTATACTTTATAAAGGTGAAATATCAAGATGTTTGACAATATCCAATGATTTTCTCGCATGATTAACATTTCAAAACACCTCACGAAAAATAACGGAATATAATTCACTCAATCACTCATTTTAGTGGAGTAACAAGATAAATCACACTCATTGCTCAGTCATGATTAGATTATTACCATAAGCTTGTACAAGAAACAAAAATCCACCGACGTGGCGTGAGCACCAAGTAAAAACATCTAAAGAGGGCTTTTATTCGGGTTATAATAATAGGCTAAGGGTTAAGGGTATGGATAAGACATGGGAATGTTAATGAAATTGGTGTTAAAATAAAAATGAAATCAAGTCTAATACCCAAGTTGCTAGCTACCAAACATTCCACGAATCAAGTAAATGATTATAGCTTTGCTTTCTTCTTTTCCACTTTCCACAGCTTTTCGCTTTGCCATGACAATTGTTCTTCGATCATAGCTCATTGGCTTTTTTTTTTTTTTTTTTTTTTTTTTTTTTTTTTTTTTTTTTGAACATAACATAACATATGGCTCAATCAATCTCATAAGATGTGGTACTCATAATCATTTGAACAGTCTTCACTTTCCAGGCAACTAGCAACCAACAGTTAGACATTGATACGGGATAGGCTAAGGTTTAAAGTGTAAAATCTTTTTGTATTTTCTGGGTGAAGCAAAAATGAAAGGGATGGCTCGGAAAGGTGTAGCTAGGGGTATCTAGTGCTAAAAATGAGCACTACAAATGGGTCCATGTGGGTGGTTAACTAACCAATGTGGCTAGCTAATATATCTTTAAATGTAAAATGGAAGGCCATTTGGGTTAAATCCTAAGGTGCCTCTTTATCACACGAATTCACTTATATCGCACGAATGCAATCTCACTGCGGTCTGGTAATGATTTACAAGCACAAGTTCTAGAATAAATAAAATCACCGGCACACTCATAACAAAAGATCTAAGCATAAAAGATGTATGCTAATAAGAAATAGGCTCAAATCCTCACAATTTAGTGGAAAGGGTATAATATGTGTTAGCAAATGTTTATCGATCCCAGAATGGATTGCAATAGTAATCGGAACACATCTTGAAATTTCAAATATTACCAATTTTACCAGTGGAATGATCCAGTTATTCTAATAGATAATCCTAAAAGTGTGAAAACAACTAGATCACAAGGGCAAACAAAATTTTAAATTTAAGCATGAAAACTCTAATTTTTCCTATTCATCCCCCACACTTAAGTTAGACATTGTCCTCAATGAAAAACGAACTTCAAAGTATAGAAATAGGGAAAATAGAGATGAAACCAGATATGTCAATGAGTTTATCAGCTTAAAATTTCTTCTTCATTCCTGGCGTCCACTGGAGAAATTATTACCTGCACACAATCTTATAAACAAACAAAGGGTTTTATTAAAAGGTGGCACCCCCCCCCCCTCCCCACACTTAAGTTCAACCAAAGGTTTAAAAATTTGGGGAGTGACCATAGAAAATCAAATCTGAAACACACGGGTTGCCTCCCGAGAAGCGCTTGTTTTATTACCGAGTCATCAGCTTGACTCGAGTCTTCCCGAATTTATTTAGCTGCAAGGGCAGCTTTGAACATTTTGTAAAGTTCGGGGATATACATGAATTCTTCACCAGTAGCTTCAATATCGTCCCAGACGAACTCAGCAGTTGGTTTCCATGGAACAGTTTGTGGGATTCTTCCAGGAAATGGTGCTACAAAGGTGATAGTTTCGAATTCATTCTCATGGTGCCTCCAGGACACTGTCGCAACTGAAACTTCTTTCATTTGCTCCTTGTCGTAGTATAATTTGATTCGGTGTCCATTAACAATGAAACTTCCACCTTGTTTGTCATAGAGTTCGACATACCCAGATGGATATCCATGTTTAACGACATATGGTCCAAACCATTTTGGTTGTAACTTAGGAGCTTTGAATTTGAATTTCATGTTAAAAAGCATAACTTTATCTCCAGCTTTGAATTCTTTTCGAATTCGTAGCTTTTTATCATGATAAGCTTTTGTTCTGGCTTTATACAGTTTGGAGTTTTCATAAGCTTGGAGTCTTAATTCATCGAGTTCGTGCAATTGCAGAAATCTTTTCTCTCCAGCTATTTTAAGATCGGTGTTACAATGTCTGAGCGCCCAATAAGCACGATGTTCAACTTCGAACGGCAAATGACAGGTCTTCCCATACAAGAGTCTGTAAGGAGTTGTGCCAATTGGTGTTTTATAAGCCGTACGAAATGCCCACAGAGCATCGTCAAGTTTTCTTGCCCATAATGAAGGATTGTCTTTTACTGTTTTTTCCAGTATTCTTTTGAGAGCTCTGTTGGTATTTTCGACTTGACCACTGGTTTGTGGATGATAAGCAGTCACAAATCGATGATGAACTCCATATCTTTTCATGGTTTTCTCCATTTGTTGATTGCAGAAATGAGTTCCTCGATCGCTTATGAGTGCTTTGGGAATTCCATAACGAGCAAAAAGCTTTTTGAGAAAATTAACGACGACATGAGCATCGTTTGTTGGTAAAGCTTCAGCTTCTGCCCATTTGGACACGTAGTCTATAGCAACGAGAATGTATTCGAATTTGTGGGATTTAGGGAAAGGTCCCATGAAATCTATTCCCCAAATATCGAATATTTCACACACTTGAATGCTTGTTAATGGCATTTCATCCCTTCGAGAGAGATTGGTAGTTCTTTGACAAGCGTCACAGTTTTGAACAAGTGTATGTGCTTCTTTGAATATTGTTGGCCAATAGAATCCAGCATCAAAAACTTTCTTAGCTGTGGTGGAAGGACCATAATGTCCCCCAGTTGGGCCATGGTGACATTCGTCAAGAATTTTACGAGTTTCGGAACCAAAAATACATCTTCGGATCATCCCATCGGGACACATTTTGAAAAGATATGGCTCTTCCCAAAAGTAGTATTTGAGTTCCGAAAAGAATTTGCTTCTTTGAGCATGAGTTAGTCCTTTTCTGAGAATTCCTCCGGCGAGGTAGTTTGCAAAGTCAGCAAACCAAGGATCGTCATTTCCGTCGATGGTCATGAGAGTTTCATCAGGAAAATAATCATCGATTTCTTCTTCTTTCAACTCCTCAAGATTAGGATTTTCGAGACGGGATAAGTGATCAGCAGCAAGATTCTCTGCTCCTTTCTTATCTTTGATTTCGATGTCAAGTTCTTGGAGTAGCAAAATCCATCGAATAAGACGTGGTTTAGCGTCTTGCTTGGTGAACAGATACTTGAGTGCTGAATGATCGGTAAAAACGACTATTTTTGAGAGCACAAGATATGATCTGAATTTGTCAAATGCAAAAACGACAGCCAGTAATTCTTTTTCGGTGACGGTATAATTTTGATGGGCACTATTCAGTGTCTTGCTAGCAAAATATATAGGCCAAAAGTGTTTTCCTTCGCGTTGTCCTAAAACAGCTCCAACAGCAAAATCGCTTGCGTCGCACATAAGTTCGAAGGGTAGTGACCAATTAGGTGAGACCATGATCGGAGCACTAGTAAGTTGAGATTTCAATGTTTCGAAAGCTTTTATGCAATCAGCATCGAAGTCAAAGATAGATTCTTTCTCAAGAAGTTTTGTCATCGGACGAGATATTTTGGAAAAATCTTTGATGAATCGGCGGTAAAAACCAGCATGTCCTAAAAAACTCCTAACGGCTTTGACGTTGGTTGGTGGTGGAAGTTTTGAGATGACATCGACCTTTGCTTTGTCGACTTCCATTCCGGCACTAGAGATTTTGTGGCCAAGCACAATTCCTTCGGTTACCATAAAGTGGCATTTCTCCCAGTTGAGAACAAGATGTGCAGCTTCGCATCTTTCGAGCATTTTATCGAGATTAGAAAGACAAGCCTCGAATGAATCTCCAAAGACTGAAAAATCATCCATGAAAACTTCCATGGATGTTTCTAACATGTCTTGGAATATGGCGATCATACACCTCTGAAAAGTCGCGGGTGCATTGCAAAGACCAAAAGGCATACGCCGATATGCGTAGGTTCCAAAAGGACAAGTAAAGGTGGTCTTTTCTTGATCGTTAGGATCGATGGGAATTTGGAAATATCCTGAAAATCCGTCGAGGAAAAAAAAGAATTTATTCCCTGCTAGTCTTTCAAGCATTTGATCCATGAACGGGAGCGGAAAATGATCCTTTCTGGTGGCTTTGTTTAACTTACGATAGTCAATACAAACGCGCCAACCGGTGACAGTTCTAGTTGGAACTAGTTCATTTCGCTCATTAGTTACAACCGTCATTCCTCCTTTCTTGGGGACACAGTGTACAGGACTTATCCAGGGACTGTCCTCAATTGGGTAAATAATTACAGCATCAAGAAGTTTTATGATTTCCTTTTTAACAACTTCTTTCATGTTGGGATTGAGTCGACGTTGACGTTCTACCACAGGTTTAATCCCTTCTTCAAAATTGATTTTGTGTTTGCAAAAATTAGGAATAATTCCTGGGATATCAGATGTTTTCCAAGCAAAAGCTTGTTTGTGATTTTTGAGCACAGAAACTAAACTTTCTTTCTCATTATCCTCGAGCAATGAAGATATGACTACTGGAAGAAGTGAGTTCTCCTCCAGATAAGCATATTCAAGATGATTTGGGAGAGGTTTGAGTTCGAGATCCGTGGGTGGTTCTTCGATAGAGGATTTTATTCGCATCTTGTCATTGAAAGTGATTTCCTCAAAATTTTCTTCCTCTTCCTCCATTTCTTCTTCTTCTGAGTTATCTCCTTCAAATTCTACTTTCATGAAATCATCAAATTCTTTGTCAAAATCTGTTTCATTGATTTTTTCAGAAGTAGTCATGAATGGATCGGATTCGTTCAGTAATGCATCTAATTCCTCATCAGTGACTTCATCAATAACATCGACGTTAAAACAAGTGTCATCACTGGAATGTGGGTAGCGCATTGCTTTATCGATAAGAAAAGTGATTCGATATTCCCCAACTCCAAGGTTGAGTTCTTTTCCTTTCACTTTGATGATTGCATCGGCGATATTTAGGAAAGGTCTTCCTAGAATGAGTGGGACTTTACTATCTTCTTCCATTTCCAAGATTACAAAGTCCACGGGAAAAATGAATTTACCGACTTGAACAAGCATATTCTCAGCGATTCCCACAGGATATTGATAGGAATGATTTGCTAATCGGATGCTCATTTTTGTTGGTTTCAGGCTGTTGTTGCACAACTTGGAATAGAGTGAATAAGGCATCAAATTGATACTTGTGCCAAGATCGGCTAAAGCATCACATTTAACGTTATTCCCGAAAGTACATGGAATAAGAAAGCTCCCAGGATCTCCGAGCTTTGGTGGAATTTTGTTTTGAACTATAGCTGAGCATTCTTCGTTAAGAAAAGTTGCTGATATTTGCTCAAGCTTGCTTTTGTTATTAAGAAGTTCTTTCAAAAATTTCCCGTAATTGGGCATTCCGGCTATAACATCAACGAGAGGAACATTGAGTCTAACCTCTTTGATTATTTCGATAAACTTCTTATAACGCTCTTCCATTTTCTCTTTCTTTAGGCGTTGTGGATAAGGAATTTTTGGTGTATACGCCTTGACGGATGGAATGTCTTTCTTTTTGGTGGTTTGAGTTGTGTTTGGTTCTTCGTTTTCATCCTCACTATCAATGGTGACAGGAGCATTAGGATTAGGTGGTGGATCGTACGAGAGACCACTTCTTGTGAAAACAACATTGATATGTTCATTTCTCGTTTGGGGTGGACGGTACGTCTTATCATTTGATGGTTTTGGATTGGATTGAGTGTTACTTGGCAATGAACTAGATGGTCTAGAGGAATGTTAGTCAGAAAGTCTGCCAAGCTTGTTTTCAAGATCTTGGATAGATGCTTGATGATTTTTCTGTCCTTGCTCAACTTTGGCTTTGAGATTGAAAAATTGATTTTTGATAAAATCATTTGCGGATTTTTGACCAGCCACGAATTCTCTCATGGTTTTTTCGAATTCGGTTTCTTCTGTCTTTTTGTCAGAATTTTGGTGTGGTGGATCGTCAGTTCGTGGTTGAGAATCACGGTTGTCATCCCTTGGTCGGCGATCTTGCCAATTTCCAGAATTTCGACCGTAATAATTACTACGATATCCTCCTCCACGGTATCCTCCTTGAGCGTAATTTGCTTCTCCTTCTTTCGGTCCACCCATAGGTTTATCGTCGCACTCAGACGATGGGTGATTTCCTCCACAATTGTTGCATCCGTCTCGCATTTCCTTTATTTCATCTTTGATATCTTTGTACTGCGAGTCGATTTTTGAGGTTAACGCTTCCATCTTCTCCATGAGTTTTGAGGTATCGGTGTTTTCGACAAAAGCAACGGTTTTTCGGAGAGGTTTAGTTTTGGAATATTTGGACCAATCAAGTTTGAGAAGTACTCGATCTTCGAGCAATTGATGTGCATCATTGGGAGTCTTATAGAGAAAAATTCCTCCAGCATCAAGGATGCCTTGAGAGATTTCATCTAGTCCATGGTAAAAGATTTGGATAATGGTTCCTTTTGATAATTCATCTCCATGACAACTACGAAGCAAATCTTTCATTCGAAGCCAAGCTTCGACAAGTGATTCGTTTGGGTTTTGGTTAAAAGCACGAATTTCTCCCATTAATCGATCAAACATGGCAGGTGGAAAGAATCGGCTCACAAAAGCTTGCCTCATCTCCTCCCAAGTATTGATGATTCCCGGGGTTAATTCATTGTACCATACTTTAGCATCTCCGGCGAGTGATGATGGGAAAAGTTTGAGTTTGATGGCATTGACATCGGTGTCGCCATAACGGAACATGCCGCAAATTTCGATGAATTCGGCAATGTGCTTATGCGGATCGGCCCGCGCACGGCCATCGAATTGTCGGTCTTTGATCATAGAAAGGTGGTGTCCCTTCACGGTGAAGTTGTCACCAAGGTTAATAGCAACAATAGCACTTTCGGGGGTTGGTGCTACGGTTCGGTTGGTTCCCCACATGGGTTGATCGTCCGCCATGGGAAAAGGTAAATTGGTGAAAGGATTGTAAACAACTTTGGCTTCAATGAGGTTATCAAATGGTGGGTTTGGTACTCTTGGTATACGATTTTCCAATGGTATGAAACGTGTTCTCCTTCTTCTTCGAATCAATCGTTCGGGATTGGTAAGAGGTGTAATTGGTTCTATTCCCGCTGCTCGAGTGTTCATACAATGTCCTAGAGAATCCAGGCAATATCTAAACACACGGACAAACAACGAAAATGGTTTCTATGGAACAGAGAAGGTAACCGGTTCGGTTGCGGGATGCGACCGATCGGTTAGACCAGTTGAGTGAGGGTTAAAATTGTAACCGATTCGGTTGAGGTTCAACCGGATCCGGTTAAGGTTTCTGAGAAAATTTTTTTTTTTGTTGAATTGACTGAGGGAAATTCGAAAACTTGTTGAAACACAATCAAATCCCCGGCAGCGGCGCCAAAAACTTGATGTGCCCGGTTGGTGCAAGTTTTAAATTTATAAAAGGTGAATTACCAATATTACCAATAACACATACGAGCAAGTATACTCGTCCGTTATAGCAAGATTATGAAGGTAAGTCGGGATCGTTAGCAGGGATTTGAGTGAATCTAAGCACAAGTTTGAATTAACGGAGTCTATCAAAAACATATAACAAAGCAAATAGATATAATGAAATTCAGATGATTAAAAACTACACTTGCTTAAACTAGTTTCATATCATAGATTAATGTGATTGTGTTAACCTCTTAACATGTTGGTTGTAATAATTAGTTGAAAACTAATCTATTGTTCTTACAAGTTAAACCTTCGTCAAGATTTTAGTTCATAAAAACAAGCTTTAAGTTTAACCAATCAATTCAAGATCAATTCAAGTTTCATAAGTCTACATACATAAACTTAAACACAAAAACATCCACTTGTTCATCAAATTGCTTAAGAAATGGTCAATACAAAAGGTAACCGATCATAGACAAAAGACTACAATTGATTCTCAACAACTAATCTTCCGACCATTTAGATGTTTCCAACCAATCCAATTTGATAATCAAAAAGCGTTTCTATTACAACCACACTTTGGTTCCTATGTATAATCAAGAATAATGGGTAAAAACAATCATCCATAGACAAAATGATTATGACTAGTTGAATAACACGAAGTTCTTTCGACCCCAACGATTACTACCAATTAGCCAAACTTGATTAACAAATGTCACTATGAAACTTTAGCATAATTGGATCTTAGAATTAACTTGAAATTGAATTAAAACATGTTAACACAATCACTAACTAATCATATGATAATCAACATCATTTAAGCAAGTGTATAAAGAAACTAGCCACTCATAGCAAACATGAACATAAACTCATAACTTTGATCATTAGAAAACATGATTAAAAGTCTTACAATGCTTGGAATAAGATTACAAATGATGAAGTAATGATTCCCAAAGGATCGTGGTGGACTTCTTGGTGTTTTGGCCTCCAAATGTGGAACTTCTGGAACTCCAAACTTCTCTGGATTTCTAAGGACGAATTTTAAGAGCTTAAGGCTTGGTTTGATGAGTAGAGAGATTTGTAATTGAAGTGTGTCTCATATGCTCACAATTAGCCTCTATTTATACTAATTCCAAGGCATAGGGTGTTAAATGCTTAACTTGGCCTCCAAGGAGTAAGGAAGGGACTAGAATACACCGAGAGAAGGACCTAGAATCGTTTGGATGCAAAGGGGAAGCTTAGTGATGAAGATTTGGCAACTGCAGTTTCTCCAACCGGATCGGTCATATGACCAACCGATCCGGCTGGTCTTCAATAACAACAAGCCGACCGATCCGGTTGCGGGTTGCGACCGATCGGTTGGCTATGGTAAAAACACTTATTCTGACCAAATTCCAACCGATTCGGTTGAGGGTGTAACCGGATCCGGTTGGATCTTCTGAGATACAAAACTTGATCTTTATCTTCACTATGTCTTGTAGAACTTGGTTCTTCAATCACTAAGGTCTTCAAAGGTCCTTGAGATTTAGATTTACTGAAACGGGAATCTTCGATTTGTTGCATATTTCTTCATTTTCCTTCATTTCCCTGTACTTGGTTATAAACACTAGACAAACATCTCTAGATACGATTAAGTACTAAAATCACGCAAATATAACCAAATAACAGATATAAAAATACACATAACGCTACTAAAAACATGCACAATCTGAGCGTTATCAATGTAAAAAATGTGGAGGTAGTGGACACCATCAGAAAACATGTAAGAATCCTCCATGTAGTTCAAGTATATCTCAAATTTCTGAACCATGTCAAGCACCCGCAACTAAAAGGTCAACTAGTTCTCAACTTATATGTACTTTTTCCAAGTATAATCTCAGTGAGATACTTTAAATTTGAATTCTTTCATTTTGTAATTTCAGGGGACGAGTTAAGAATGTTGGAATTATATACTATGACAATCATATATAAAAACACATAATACATCAAAGAACATGCGGAAGCGTATAGGAACGTATAATGAATAATTAACTAACATAAACATAAAGTATGCGTACCTTTTTTATTATAGCCGAACAAGAATCAATTCCATAAAACTAGCAAGTGATGAACCCTAATTAAGGTTTATAGGATTATAAGATTTACCTCTTACAGATTTTGTAATTCAATCCAAGATACCAACAAAAGTATGTTAGTACCACGTTCTTGTACACACGTACTAAATCAATTTAAAGTAATGCTAGTTTTAATCACACGAAAATATTTGTTTTGGAAAAACAAAAGTTTCGACACCCTACTTGAGGTGTACGATCGGTTGGAACAAGAAACACACACAAAACATTTTTAGGGTTTAGACAATGAGTACAAGAGATATAATACAAAGACCCTAGGCCTTGTATTTATACCCAAAGTAACTTGATGACCAAGTTAGCAATGGATTGGGCTTTGGAACCCCTTGGCTGATCAGTTTGAGTAATCCCCAAGGATTCCGGAACCTTCCTAATCTCTATTTTATTATTTAGTCCTTCCAATTAACATTTAACGATCTTTAGTCCATTTCACTTAATTAACTTAACGTTCGTTATATATTTCGTGTAATTAATAAATAAATATAACATTTTACATTTAATTATTAACTTTAATTCTCATACGTAAAGCGTGCAATCCCGTGGTCTCGAAATATGACTTGAAATACAAGAGACTCGATGTATCCTTGAATGTTTTCTTTAATGGGGGCGCTTCATATTTTCCTTAACCTAATTAATAAGCCCCAGGGGAGAATAATGATGGAGAAGTATTGCGGCCTTCTCCTGTTCATCAACTCTAACCGCATACTTCTGCAGTTGATGTTACGGATCAGCCTCACGCTTCAAGCAGCTTTGCTCAGCATCTTCTGCCGATTCTCAGCCTGTTCAGCTGACCTCGGAGGATTCCAGTCACCCGGCACAGCATGTTTATTCTCGGCAGCGATTACAGTCTCTTTCCCAGGGTCAGACTACTCCATAAGATCAGCAGTCTAGCCCAGTTGCTTATTCGATCATAACTCACGACTACTAATTTATATCCATAAAACTAACAGCTCCCACTTGGATATATCTTAATAGAGTGATCACATCGGTTAGCGTCTAGCAACACTTCGATGCCTCTAGTACAACTCAAGCAAGGCTCCTGGAAAACCTTTTAATGATTTCTCATTATTATTATCCTTTTGTTTCTAATATCATGTTAAATAAATATATGGAATTAAGTCATTATTTATTCAACCATTTTGTTTCTCGTTTTAAGTGATTGACCAAGATTACCAAATTTTCTGAACGTATTCAGGGAAGATTTTGGTTGTGGCCACACAAACATCTTGTCAACCCAACGAGAGGCCCAACAATATTAAACTCCAAATAAATTTGAAGGAATAAATTCTATCTTGACTACGAGACTAACCCACAAACTTTGCAACACTTCTGGAAACAGCCCTTATGACTACCAGTTACGTATAGCGTTAAGTTGTTCCACAGAAGTGCACTACATTCATGACACTTATCTGTTGTCTCAAGTCTGAGGATAACTATTCATGATTTACTAAATAACAATATTCATAAAGTAAAATCATGTAGTTGGGATAAGTCATATATTCAATTCATTGAATATCATCTGAAATTGGTATACTTTCTCATCAATATACTTTTAAGTATATTCTATCAAATCACTCAGATTTGTCTTAATTTAGTGATACTCCCATATCATTAATTGACAACGGACGATTTAGAATAAATAAATTTATTCATGGATTAAACATGTAAATATAGGATACAATATATTATAAAATCAAATATACCAAGTATTTGATTTATTATAATAATTGTTTAACATCCTTTATCCAAATACTAAATAGATCAATGCATGAAAATTCCAGTTGATGAATTATGCCTCAAGTAATGATAATCATACTTGTTGACAAGGCATAAATCAACCAACTTGATCTATCGTAATTTTGAGAATACTTATTTCAAGAATTCAATTAGTGAAGTCCTTGTATGTGTGCATTCAGCAATCCACATAATAATTCATAAAGTGTGTGACATCCTCTATCACCAATTTATGACAATTTAAACTTTCAAACATTTTAAATTTTAAAGTATTCTTATTCTTTTAATGTATAATGCAACTGCGCTCTTAGTAGCACAACTAGTTCACATGGCCATTAACAAGGATGAAATCCTACCATGACTAGTATTCAGTGTCATCTCAATTAAACCAGCATCATTGTATACAAACAACAATATGCTCATTAAAACTCCGTAAACTTTAATATCTATTTTGTAATGTATGATGTCTTCCAAACTTTCAAGTTTGTTGCTGATGATAATTTGCACAACAATTGACATATTGTTCATCCATAGAATCTAGGAGCAATTCTAGGCTGAGGATGTAATTCTATTCGAATATTCATTACACAATTATCTAATAACTTTTAGTTCGATATCAATGTTGTCAAATCACTTCTTATTCAAGAATGTTACAACAATTTTAATACACAACATGATGTACATAATAAATCTACATGTCAAACTTATATTTCATTCATGTGCTATCTTGTCAAAAGATATTTATCTATTTCCCAAATGATATATCATGTTTTATTAGAATCATTTATTTTACAACACATGTTTATTAATAATAAACATATATTCCAAGGTTGTATATTTTAATTCTTAAATCTTACAAGTGAAGTTTCATTCCAATCTAAGACTTAACATTTAGCTTACAAAGAATATTACTTCCTATATGTTATACAACATATAAGATTTAAAACCTTAACATAATACTCCCACTAACTTTCAGGAATACTTAAATTTTTTCTTATTTCAATTATAAATCAAAACTAGGATTTAAGAATAATTTTATAGATGCATGCATTTATCCATTCATGAAATATTGCACTTTGTACACTTCCAAAGATTATATTAATTCAAAAAAACCTTTCAATTACTTACCGTCCTCGCTCAAGTAATTTCTCAAGAAAGAGTTTTGATATTCCATTGTCATATTTCATATTAATGAAAACAAGTATGACAATTATCATCTTTATATATTTAATGTGTCTAGGAAAGAATATTTAATCACAATTAATTGCTTAAGTATGATTAATAATCTTGTCATAAAACATGCATTAGATATGTGTATAATTTTGTCCATATGATTTCTACACAGAGATTTAAACCACTAGAGTTTTCCATCTCTTTGAAGAAACTTATCTTCATTCTCTAGTCTAACTATTAAGATAAACCAAATTTACAAAATTGATTATCTTTATAGACAGCATCTTTAACATTCATAGTATGAGTAATTTACCCAATTCAATATTTGGTAATCCATCATAATGATTATCAGGTTTACTATAATCCTGTAACTCATGTTCTTCTCAGCATATAAATCAAATATTTGAGATATCCTTGCAGATCTATGAATGAAAATTCCATCATCTTGAGGTTAACATTTCATATTTAGCCTCATCATGATATTTACTAGTGTATTTAAGAAGATTATATATCTTGTAATTTTATCTTTCAAGATTAAAAAAAAACTCTCACTTGCCTTTTGTAATATATAGACTATCTATATATACTTAGCAATTAGAGCAAAACTACATTGTTCTCTTTTTGGGATATTACAAATACACATTGATAATTCCTGACTTTAGTTTGTTAACAACCTATTCATAAGTAGTTTAACAAATTCAGAATCTTCAATTTTAAAACTTAATGTGATTCCTCACATTCCATAATAAAATGATGTTTTATTAATCTTCTAGGTTGGAGTCATATTGAGTATATTCAATCCATACTCAATTTTCTAACCTTGTTACTTTTTAAGAAAAAAGTTTTGGTTATCTTGAATCAAACAAATCAAATAGAGTTTGATTCTCCTAACTGAACATACCATCAACTTGTGGTATTCATTAGAATTAATATTGTAAGACAATCTAACAATGTATAAGATAAACATATTCCTTTTGGCTTACCTATTTACCAACTAAGTCAACTTAATGGTATAATAGACTTTTCAAGCCAATTTTATGCTTTATAACACAAATACTCTTTAACCAAGTCACTTCATATCCATGTCTCATCAAGAAAACATAAATTGTTATAATCCCATTATACGTTATAAATCATTGATCAACTCAATGACTTCTTGTATATGTCTTAATTAAAAAACATAACAAGTTAACATCTTACTTTATTATAAGTCTAAAAAGACTTTATGTTTATGTCTTTACAATGAATCATAAACATGTTTAACTAAAGTAATTATGAACACAACGATTGGCTTCAATAGTAATCTCAACTTAATTTATTTACTTCACAATAATGTAGGACTACATTATTTTTCACTTATGTCATTCCAAAAAACATAAATAAACAAATTGAAGTAGTATTAGATTACTTCATTTATTTATGTCATTCTAATAATAAATAAATATCTAATTTGAAGTAGTCTTATATATCATTTTGACACATGTTCTAAATACTTGTCTAATTTAGAAACTGTAAATTTATTCCAGATACGATCCCACGTAACATGGATATTTACTTTGTTGTTGCAATCTCGCCAAGTTCTCACATGATGTAAATTGCAACACCAAGTGTTTCTTGAATTAGATATGTACAAGTCATATTAGAACGTTAGTCTCTTATCTTGCAGTCAAGAGAATCCGTAAAATCATATACCTATATGTTGTACCTTGCACACAATATAGATTTCTCCCACTTGTGCATGGAACAACATCATCATTGATATTAGCATAACTAGTAGATGTAGAACCACTTCATTGTCTAATAAGGAAACGTACATGACTATCCTTGAAAACATAAGTGTCTACAAGTGGAAAGTAATTATCTTAAGACATTCTAGAGATAATCTGGGTTACTACCAAGATGACAAAGCTTGTAACTCCCACTGATTT
Organism: Chrysanthemum seticuspe; assembly: GCA_019973895.1. Lineage (NCBI taxonomy): Eukaryota > Viridiplantae > Streptophyta > Magnoliopsida > Asterales > Asteraceae > Chrysanthemum > Chrysanthemum seticuspe. The sequence goes on from BPTQ01000005.1 coordinate 284,635,443, forward strand.
AGAGATCATTACATTAATTCCTTATTCAGTAATAAGAACACAATACTCCCACTGGATTTGATAACATTGTAAGTGTTTCATTAACCAGTGAAAGAAAATAGTGTTCTATTTACTTCCCTACACTTTTTAGAAAGTCCATACATAACAATTACTTATGTACTAAAAGAGTGTATTCTACTATGTAGATGATGAATTATCCATCAATGCTATTAACTTGAAAATTTGGGCATGCAATTTCTTTCTTAATAGTTCTACTATTCCAACAATTGTAAGTAGTACTTTTAAATGGTCAAAGCACAACAACTATATAAAATATGCTAGTTTGTCTTTTACCAATTTTGCAGTAAATTAGTCTAGCTTTTAATTTAATAACTCAAAAAATATGCAATTTTCTTAACTATTAAAATTTGCTTACGCGTTATGTATTTAGAATTTAGACAATTCTAATTTGTCCTATCATACCTTTCTCATTCATGAAAAGGAATAGGGTTGAATTTCACTCTTTCTTATGAAAAGAGGACTAGGTTTATTCTTTTAGCAAAGTTGACTCTACCAATAACCCTTACAGGTGTAGATCAATTCACCAATACAGGAATAACCTACGTTTACGGGTTAATGTTGCATTACTACATTTAAAGAATTTTCAAAATTCAAGTTTAGTATTTTCGATAATTAAACTTTTCAAGAAAATAAAATACCCAAGGTAATATTCATATAACCATAGAATTTTCTCGAAAACTAGGATCCAAATTATCATAGTTCCATTACATCAGTTGATCTGCTAGTAACGAAAGTACATAATAAGGTAATCTGTCGAACAATAATTGACAAACATTTTCCAATTCCTAGATCATTATGGGATTTACATTTTCCAACGCTATTGCAAATGTAAATATGTTTTATCCCATTTTGTGCCTTGAGTCCAGTTCTCACTTACTACTCAATTTAATTCTTCTAACTTAAAGAACTGCAAATATGTCCATGCAAGGTCTGACTTCACATGAAGATTTACCTTTCCATCACAATCTCGCCAAGTTCCCACATGACCTAAATTGCAACTTCGAGTGTTCCTTTAACTAGATGGCACTTAACTTAATTTTAAAAGGGTTCTAGTTTTGATTTATGGTGTCAAATCAAACATGTACGAAGAAGCATGCATACAACTTCGTATCAATAGTTTTAAATAAAAAAAACTTTTTATTAACCAATTCGAAAGATCAAATTATCAAAGTTTTGATTGAGGTATTGGTTTCGCCAATCAAGGAATTTACCTTTAATTATCATCCATTATGTCGTACTTTTGCATAAGTCTAAAGACTTAGTGTTTCGGATAATTACCACAAAAGTGGCGCATGGAATTAAAGCTAATTCGCCCTTAAGATGATTTTGTACATTTATAGCCTACTTGGTAACTCCAATTTGACGCACAAAGAAGCAGAGAATTTGGTCAACGCTGAAGCAATAACCTACTTCTTTCAGGTCACAATTTAATGCGCTCCCCTCCTTATACTCCTCTTATAGTTTGTCAAAATTGGATGAGCCGTTCTCAATATTTGTACCAAAACCATCAATCAATTAAACTTATTCAAAATTTAACTCTTAAAAAACAAATCAAATTTCACCATTGTTTAGTCCAATTTATTTTTCTATTCAAAATTACCCTTTGCTTAAAACTTGTCGCACATAATAAACAAACAAGTAACAATAAAAAATAAATAACTATAACAATGCGCACAAAACTAACAATTAAGACGTGTAAACAATTAGCCACATCCAACTTATTTGATAAAGCCTATTAATAATCAATATATAGGTTAATTAACGTATATATTAACTAGGGCTTTCACTCGCACAATTGAAAGTGAGCCACATACATCGACGAATCGATTGCGTAAGCCATAATTAAAATATACCAAATTTCACATAATTGATTCATTAATATATTATTGGAGTCTTCCCCAATTCAAGATTTATCAAAACATACGTGTGATTAAAATAACTTAACAATTAAAAAAAATCAAGCAACCATCCATGACGAACATGCATGTATCATCATGGATATAACATAACAATTATTCAGGTAAGTCACAAGATCGCATACAATTCCATGTCACATAACACTTTATTCATGAATTTATCACGTAACAAATATATTAATTCTAGGTTTCGATAACATAACAATTAATATAATCCCTAAAAAAAATTAAAGAAATCGACTAAAAAAAATTTAGGGTTTCGACCCAAAAATAATTTGGTCGATCCATAATCTTTTTTTTAAACAAATTAGGGCAAAAGCCCTAACCCTAAAATTAGGGTTTACATAATCAAAACCAAAACCCTAGAACAATCATATCGAACAACATCCAATATTCGTTTTTTACTTGTTTAGTAATTAATTACTCATTAAACAAGGCTCGTGATGCCACTGTTCACTACTACAAAATGAGTCTAAGGCAACATTTTTTAAGCAACACTTTTAAAATGTGTTGCTTGTTTGATAAAATTTATAGTAATGCAACATTTTGGAAATAAGTGTTGCATTTAACCATCTAATGCAACAATTTTAATAAAGTGATGCCAATTTTGCATGCCAGTGCAACACTTTTTAATAAGTGTTGCATCTATGAAAACTAAAAGGCAACACATAGCATGAATTGTTGCTAAGTTTTCTTAAAGAAATACATTTTTTATAAAAAAGGTTGTATTTGTTAGAGATTTCAAAGAACACCAAATTAGGGGTGTTGTAATTTGGCATGTTAAATTTGTACATACATTGACAATTTGACATTTTGACATATAGCCGATACACACAGAATTTCATTTGCTAGGTATTATATGCTTCAATTTTATCTCATTTGTTTTATACATATTTTGTTTTGATTTGTTGTTTTCCTTAATGCGCTTGCAAATTCTTAATTTGCCCAAATATTAATTTCAACATCTGATATAAATGGTTGTTGTTTTCAATGTTTTGAAAACCGGGTTTATAATCGACCCGGTCGAGTCATCGGTCACCGGCTCGACCGCCGGGTCAACCCGGTTTTTCATTTAAAAATAAAAAATAACCGGTTCGACCGCCGGGTCAATCCGGGTCAACCCGTTCAACCGCCGGGTCAACCTGGTTTTTATTAAAAAATTTTGAAAAAAAAACAAACCCTGCCGGGTTTCGAGAACCGGGTTGACCGGGTCACTCAAAACCCGACGGGTCTAACCGATTAACCCAGTTTTAGAAACCTGGGTTTTTTAACCCGTTTTTTTGCCCGGAACCGGTCCGACCGGTTAACCCGGCCGGGTCGACCCGGGTTTCAAAACGTTGTTTTCCTTAATGCGCTTCAAATTCTTAATTTGCCCAAATAAATGGCGCCACATTATTTTTGTATTCCCTCCATTTCCCAAATTCAATAACTAAAACATAAAACTACCAAACGTGGTCTAGTTCCTTTTGGCGCCATATGTTGTGAAATGTAAACATTCCCTCCATATTTTTAAATCATTAGAATACTAAAGATAGAGTAGTGTTCGTCATTTTTTAATTTGTAAATATCTTTCATATAACAAAGATAAACGTCATGTCAAAGTCATTTTTATATTTGAAGTAGTATTATATAACTGAATACATAAGATGATGGTACATAAAATAACGGGCTAATTTCGAGAACGATCATTGCTCAACTTGGCATTCTTTTTTAGATAAAAAACAAAGCTTTTTCGTTTTTAAACCGAGCGACTTGCGACTTTTTAGCTTTTGTTAATAAGGTGATAAGCAATGTTCTGAAACCCGGGTCGACCCAGGCGGGTTAACCGGTCGGACCGGTTCCGGGCAAAAAAACGGGTAAAAAAACCCGGGTTTCTAAAACCGGTTAAACCCGCCGGGTTTTGAGTGACCTGGGTCAACCCGGTTCTCGAAACCCGGCCAGGTTTGCTTTTTTTCAATTTTTTTTTAATAAAAACCGGGTTGACCCGGCGGTTGAACCGGTTGACCCGGATTGATACAACGCGCACGAAGCAACAAGGAAAGACGTGGAAAGAGAGTTTGGCTTCCAAAAGAAATAGTTGGCTGTAATAGCACATCCAGCACGACCGATGATGCTAAGTAAAATAACGGATATGATGTACACATGCATCATATTACATAACATGATTCTAAAAGACAAGGATTACAATCTCTCCCGATTTTTATCCAGAGGAGCAACATCGTGACTGTGATCCCCTACGAATGCATGAAGAAACATTATAAGTTGCTAAAAAGATACATAACCAAACAACTCATCTAAGCATTAAAGCCAGTTTAGTAGAATACATTTGGCGTCGAACAATTGCACATTAAATTGTCATATTATTTTATTTTTTAGTGTAATATTTTTAATTTTATTTGAGTTATTATGTAATATTTTTTTTATTATTAATAAAGTTTTAATTTTATTTTAAAAACATTTGAAAATGAAAAAAGACATATGGAGATGTCGGTTGCTTATTACACAAACCAAACTCGTCGTAACTGTCTATTGATTATGGCAGAAGGTCATCAAACCAAACTCTAGCAGATCCGGTAAGTGTGGAATTAAACATGTGACACCAGGTTGGCATGGCCCAATGTTCCATCTTCGCTGCTGCCTGGAAAATTTTGAGATGATCTTCTGGGTCTCCGCTCTCGTCATATGTTTTCACATTAGTCAGCATACGTGTTTTCGTTGGCATTTCAAAGTAACGGATGCATGGAGTGAACGGATCAGTCTCCTTACATACCCATGGTCTAGCCAGGTCGTCACCGTTAGTGCTTGACTTCCGTTTCTTGAACCCGGACTTCCGATGTCTACTTCCCTCATTTCCGCTTTCAGAGTATTCGCCTGTCTTCCGTGGATGTGCTCTACCAGTTCCATGCCTTCTAGAGTTAGGTTCTATCTTTCGTGAGTAGGAGTCTTGGTAGCAGCTTTCCTCCTCTTTCTTGGATCCGTGGCGAATTGATCTTCTAGGATCTTTGGAATACACAGAGATGCTTTCCTCCTTTTCTCCCAGCCTGTGGAACACACTTTTGCGTAGCCTCTTAAACACCGCTTCTCGCTCCGCATTTTTCTTCCCTAGCGACCAAGACCGATTATGCCTCCGATCCGAGCCTTCTGGTGTGTTCCAGCGCTTCCTAGACTCGAGCTTTTTCCTCAAATCCCTCCTTCCGGTCGGCCTTTCCGACCCGAAATGTTGCGAAGCTTCGCGGAAGTCTAACCGAGTTTTTAGTGCATTTATTGCTTTGGCCCTTTCTTCCTGCTTCCGAACTTTCTCTGTCACAATTGCCAAAATCTGGTCATAATACTTGTTACAGTGGGTACGTTAGCCTTATCGTGGGGACGGACCCCACGATTAAGCTTCGGCGTGAGAATAAGTACGCATTTTTGTCAGAGATAATAAGAGTGTGTGTTATTATTAGAGAGAAAGTTGTACCTTGTGAGGGGTTTAGAACCCCTTTTATAGGTGAGGATCCCTGTTAGGGTTTCCTACAACTCGCACATAAAAGTTAATGGCCGGAGTGGGACCCTTGTCGGGCAAGGTTCCGTAATAATCGCTTATGCGGACACAAAATACCTTCCGCGGCCAGAGGTTTGGTCCGATGGGCATTCTGTGTGCGTCTTTGAGTCTGGACCATAGCCAATTTTGGATTGGGCTTATTGTTGATCCAGTACTCGTAGTTGTTTCGTTATTGGGCCTGGGCTCAGTATGCGTATAGCACGAGCTAAGCCCAGTAGGCCTGCTATACGTGTTATACGTCATCAACATTTATAAGTAAATAAAATTAATAATAACTCATTTTCTCCACGTGAGAATAATAATATTATAAGTTGTAAGGGTAAGTTTGGCGTAATGGGATGGGGCTTTTATTATAAGGCGAAGTTGAAATTTATATTTTTGTAAACTTTTTTGGCAAATGGACTTAAACTTAGGCTTATTATTGCAAAATTACTAAAAAAGACATAATTAAATGAGTTTTTTTTACATGTTAGATATTTTTGTGATTAAATAAGTAATTTATTGTTCAAAAGCCCTTGGGCTAAAGTTTTTAGCCTTTTTTATGAGGCTAAAGTTTTAAACTCTTTTTAAGAGCTTATGATTTAATAAGTTCACATAATAAGCAAAACTTATTTTATAAGTCGGCTTATTTTAAAAGGCCAGTCCGCCTTTAAGCCCACAGCCCAAATCACCAAAAGTCAAAAACTGCTCTTTACCCTTTTCTTCCTGTAACCTCTCACCTTATTCCAACAAATCTATCCCTCATTCCTTCAAATCCGTCAAGAAATAACCTATGTATATATACTTCCGTCAACAAACTGTTCGTAGACTCGCACTCTTTTGTCGATGGTCTCTCTTTCAAGGAGGCAGTCTTGGTCGGCATCACAGGTAAAATAGCAAAACTTGTTATTTACATCAATAGAATTTGGTTCAATTGTCTAGTTATTCATGCATGTTTATTGAGGATATGGTGATATTCTAATATAGCAATTCATGCACTTGAGTGACATGGTTATTAATGATATAATGATAATGATATTAAGATTGAGTTGCAGAAATACTAATTGTGAACTGTTACGATTGAAAAAAAATAAAAATAAAAAATAAAAAAGGAAAACCACCTAATTATTTACTTGCATGTACAATTATCAAACCGTAAGGGTAGCCACTCAAGCCACCGATCAAGAAAAATTAAACCTCACATACAATTCACTGACGGTTTTCTTGTAACAACAGAAGATAGGGTATAAAGACTGGAAGTGGCGGAACCTGGTTTAAAAGGACCGGGTGCACAAATATATTCAACTATATTATAAATGAGTGTACACATTTTTTTGGACCGGGTGCAATTAGGAGGAATTTAACAAAAATGAACACTATGAAGCATAATTCCATCAGGGTCCTGCGACACCTTGGGATGCCCCCTAGTCCTGTCAATGGAGACGGGGTGTATTTACGTAGATGGTTGCGTGAGTTTGAAAATCGTTTTATTGACCTCTTCAATGTCTGCCATGCAAGCAATAAAGAAGTGATGGTAATTTACTGCAGATGATTTATTTACTACTAATATTTGTTTGTCAATTTGTCCCTTGATGTGTCTATATTCAATTAATGTGTGTTCTGTAGTGTTGTGTCATCACAATGCATAACAAATTCATACAAGTATACAACTGGTCAAAAAAGTTCACTTATGCTTTTCATATGTAACTGGGAAATGGTACAATGTAAATGTTTTGATGGTGATTTGTGCTTTTCATATCCTCCCCGTAATAATACTTTCTTGCTGATGCTTTAATTTACTGAGAAAAAAGATACATAAAGACCAAAGCAAGGATGCACATAGCTTAACTCAAACGTTTGAGTGCTCACGCCAGAGGAAGGAAGGACATATATGTTGCTAGACATGGTGAAACGGCAAGGGCAAGTGTAAGATAATATTGACATCTAAGTTTTTAGTAATACGGTTTAATTCTAAATTCAATGAAGTTATTTCATGCATGATAATAATAAAGGAACAAATGAAGAACTATAAGGATTTAGAATATAGAAGTTCTTCTAGATCATTTAGGACCGTTGACTTTACGGTAGAAGTGTTACTACTAAGTTGATAAAAAACGATGAATTGCAGTGAGGTCATATATGATTCCAGGGGAGCTTTTTGGCCACTACAAAATCGGAGAAAACAGTTGGTTCATATTGATGAGGATCATGAATAGAAGAAGGTTGAGCTCGCAGAAGATCATGAAAGAAATAAAGATGAGCTAAAACCAATGCCCAAAGAAATTAACGACCAACGAGACAAGTTAGTTGAAGATGTGTGGCATACGCATAAAGAAATATTACCACCTGGAGTTGCGCGGATGTTTTTAACATATATTGTCTATGTTTGGTAAAAGGTATGAATTAGATTCTCATATTCAGTTCGATACCACATCTTGCAATAATATAAGTAACTTTTATATGTAGTGTTAGTTTGAGCATACGGATTAGATATGGCATGATCATCTAATCTTTAAATTTCGCTTTTTGTTGAACTTAGTTGTATATTAAAATTGTTAAATGAGAACATGAAATATTTGAGGATAGTATATGGTTACATGGTGATAGAATTTAATCGTTTCACAATGCCCCTTTCCCACAAATGACCCAAAACTTTATGGACGATGGGAATACGGAATGTATGGGACCAGGAGGATTATATCAACTATGCATTTTTTTTCCAGGTTGTATAGTAATTGAGCTCGACAGAAACACAAACTAGCTTATCCTTACGTGTACACATACCTAGAATATTAGTGAGCAGGCACTGAACCCAACCCCAACTTGTTTGACATAAACTCGTTTGATGAGCTACCTACCCGGCCACCTGTTCCTTTCGTTACTCTAAATTTTAGTATTATATAAAGAGAAAATTTCCGTTAAGTATATTAGATTATTCATTATTAGGGAAAAAAAAAAAAAAAAAAAAAAAGGTTGGGGGGAATACTTACTGCCTGATCTGAAACTTTTTAGACTAGATGCTTACGGCTCTACCCATTTAAACCATATGTGCTCGAACCAGCCACATGAATAATCTAACCGGCCATTATTGCTAACTTTTACCAACCAAAAGGTGTCAAGTATTATTTCAGACAAGCACAAATTTTTGCTGATATTAGTATAAATATGAATTTATAAACGTATATCAATTTCAGGTGTAACAGGCTACATTGTTTTGGCGTGCTATAAGCTGTGAATGGCGATTTGCAAAGAAGACGTCAAGATTTCTAGGATTATAGTCTCATAAATTTTCTCTTTTCGAGGCAATGTATTGTTAGTTAATTTGCACGGGATAAATTTGTCAATGTACAACAGAATACTATTTTTGTATTTTATTGTTTATATACTGGAGAAGAGGAGATATATGAATTTATATTTTCGACTCTGAGAAAAGTGTATTTTTTAGAAAAGGAAACATATATGGCATTTGTGTTGCATTATATAAGTGTTATAAATTAGTTAATAAAGTGTCACACATACATGTCAAGAAACAACAAAAATTGTCGCACTTGATATATGTAAGTGTTGCGTGCATAGCGGCGGCAAGTGAAAAAGTGTTGGCTTTTAATGCAAAAACTGTTGTATTTGAATATTAAAGTGTGGCACTTGTTAGTAAAAAATGTTGCATTCGAATGTAAAAGTGTTGCACCTTAGTGTATAAGTGTTGCACCTTAGTGTAAAAAGTGTTGTGGTTGAATTTAAAAAGTGTTGCAAGTTAAAATACTACAATTGCTAAATATGGGCAACATTTTAAAAAAAAGTTGCATATTCCAATATAAGTGTTGCATATACCTAAAGCAACGTTACATAAAGTAGCACTCGAAAAAGTGTCACATTATATATAGTGCAACATTTTTAAGACATAATACAACACTTTATGAGTGACGCCTTAGCTTCATTTTGTTGTAGTGGTTGGAATTATATACTATGACAATCATATATAAAAACACATAATACATCAAAGAACATGCGGAAGCGTATATGAACGTATAATGAATAATTAACTAACATAAACATAAATTATGCGTACCTTTCTTATACTAGCCGAATAAGAATCAATACCACAAAACTAGCAAGTGATGAACCCTAATTAAGGTTTATAAGATTATAAGAATTACCCCGATTTTGTAATTCAATCCAAGATACCAACAAAAGTATGTTAGTACCACATTCTTGAACACACGTACTAAATCAAATTAAAGTAATGCTAGTTTTAATCACACGAAAATATTTGTTTTGGAAAAACAAAAGTTTCGACACCCTACTTGAGGTGTACGATCAGTTGGAACAAGAAACACACACAAAACAATTTTAGGGTTTAGACATGAGTACAAGAGATATAATACAAAGACCCTAGGCCTTGTATTTATACCCAAAGTAACTTGGTGACCAAGTTAGCAATGGATTGGGCTTTGGAACCCCTTGGCCGATCGGTTTGAGTAATCCCCAAGGATTCCGGAACCTTCCTAATCTCTATTTTGTTATTTAGTCCTTCCAATTAACATTTAACGATCGTTAGTCCATTTCTCTTAATTAACTTAATGTTCGTTATATATTTCGTGTAATTAATAAATAAATATAACATTTTACATTTAATTATTAACTTTAATTCTCATACGTAAAGCGTCCAATCCCGTGTTCTCGAGTTCGATCCTAACTCACGACTACTAATTTATATCCATAAAACTAACAAAGAAGACAAAATCTCGCGAGACTAATAACTCGAAGAAAAACTAAACTAGTTCCATAAAGGAGTTGCTGACATGTTTTTTGGTTACAAGTTTACGAACATGTCATGAAGAAAAGGTTTAGTAGTATTAGATCAATGTTGAATTTAGTATTATACTTCGTTGAATTAAGCAACTTGACTTCATTCCAAGAGTTGCTGGCACACTTTCATTTTGAACCGGTGTTATTTTTTTCAATGCATTTCATGTATTGAATTTAGTATTGTAATGAGAAACATGGCTTTTGAATGAATTTGGCATTTATTGATGAAATTTGCATCTGAACTCTAAGATACTGCTATACTAATGTGATGAAAATACTTGTTAAATATGAGTAAATAAGGTGTATGGAAAACATGAGATGAAGGATTCTACATGCATGTCATTTGTTTATATCATGGGTAAATAATGTTTCTTCAAATATGTTAATACAAATAAGCCGTAAAAACGTTTATTTATATTTTACGATCTTTTAATGTTTTTTCGATAACAAACGTAAAATCATTTTAACGAAACAAATAAAATACGTAAATGGTTTGAACTAATAGTTTCTAACATATTTACATTTTCACATAAAACACTAAAACAATTATAAGTGATTTTATGATTTAATATGACATATGTACAACAACTAGTGTTTACATATTTGGGTAAAATATACATATAACTAGTATGTAGTATATTGGGTAATATAAATGGGTAGAAACTTAAGTATCATAACCCATTGACCAAAGCCCATTGAATGTACTTGGGTACAACCCAAAGCCCATGACCCATGGAGCTTGACCCATAACCCATTGCATGACATCATGCTTATGTCATCTATGGATAATATCCATAACCCATGGTTTTGACCCATACCCATGTGACTAGGTGCATTGCACTCAAGAGATACATTGTATCTAGCTAAAGACCCATGGATCAACCCATGACCCATAACCAAAATACCCATGGGTAAAGAGGAGCGTCCCACGGATTCCTAGCTTTACGCTAGACGGATCCTTTGTGGGAGAGATCCGTGGGATCCGGGGAATAGTAGAATTTTTCCTCTATAAATAGTGAGCCATTTCTTCATTGTTTGACACCCCTTTCCAACATACTTTCCCCATGAGTTAAAAACTCTCTAACCTCAGATCCAAGAGATCTATGTTTGTAGTTTTGTTTTTGTGTGATCTTCTAGGTTCCTCTTAAAGGCGAGATCACCACCTTTGAAGTCGAGCAAGCTCAACTCCATGAGTTGCCATGCTTCCTCATCATCAAGACTACTGAAGTTTCTTGTTGATGATTGTTTTTCTTTTCCTAAGAAGTGTTGAAGACATTTGTGAAAGGTGTCTCAAGTGTCAAGACGAAGATATTAGTGAAGGGTATCTATCGTCCATATCATAAGCACTTATGGTGGGTGCTTAGAAGTTAAGACTAGAAGCATTAGTGAAGGGTGCTTAGAAGTCAAGACACAAGACATTAGTGAAGGGTGTCTTGAAGATCTAGTTAAAGGCATTAGTGAAAGGTGCCTTAGATGTACATTCGATATGGTGTGTTTCGATGTACAAGATAGATTAGTACTAGATCTAAGGATATTGATATCCTTGATGATGTTGTAAAAAGGAGTTGATCACCTTTGGGATTAGTCGTTGGTGTAGTGTCGGGTAGTAGTTCCTCCATTGCAATGGAACTAGGTGCTTAGCCTAGTACCTAATAAAGGGTAGGCGACGTTGTGTAGGTGTGGTTCACCTTGGTGTGAAAGAACTAGGTACTTAGCCTAGTACCTGATAAAGGGTAGGCGACGTTGTGTAGGTGTGGTTCACCTTGGAGTGAAAGAACCCGGTGGTTAGCCTTGCACCGGAAAAAGGGTAGGCGACGTTGTGAAGGCTTCTCCGCCATAAGGAGTTGGTGTAGTGATTACGAACTCTCGAGTAGGTAACTCGGGGAGTGGAGTAGGGCAAGAAAGGTGTCCTTGTAGCCGAACCACTATAAATACTCGCGTTGTGGTTTTGTGCTTCTTATTCTTATCTTTTCATTACATACCTTTATATGCTTGTTTATCAACATCCAACACACACATCCAAATAGATTGACATAAGTCGATCTAACTAGATTAAAAGGAAGTTTTAATTGGCAAAACTATTCAACCCCCCCCCCTTCTAGTTTTCCACAATTGGTATCAGAGCTTCGTTACCAAGTTTCTTGAAGTATATTGTACTTTAAAAACTTGATACGATCCATGGTTAATTGAAAACTACAAAGAAGGTTTTTCATAAAAACAAACACCATGTCTTTTAAAACTATATGTTTGGATGTTAATTTGATAACAACATTTTTTATTCACTTTTTCATTTAATTGCACTAATCCTCTTTGTCATATTGATTAGTCAAAGCTCACATCTATCAAGCCATAGGATTTGCTTGATAATAAAGATTACCTTCCCTAAGAAGGTATCTTAAGCATAAAGGAGCTGGAATTGTCTTCTGACATTTGTTGTGTCATTTGTAAAGACATTCCTAAGTGCATTTGAGGTATGACTTTCCACTTATCTCTAAATGGTATTAGTTTAATAAATAAGGTTGATTACTTAGGTATTTATTTGAGTAGCTTTCGTGTATACACATGTTTTACATATAGCTTCATTAGGAAGCTTTTTCTCATATACGTGTCACTCTTTCGTCTAAAAATCATGGTTTATAAAACTTGTGTTTTGTCTCACTTAATCCAAAAATCATATCTTTCTAATAATAAAACAAAACACAAATCTCAAAAATTCCTCCTTCCCCATAAATAAACCCTCCGTCAACCACTCAATCAAATCCCCACTTTTTCAAATCTTCCAATTTCAAAAATTTCCTCTCATTCAAAACTTCATCTTCCTCTCCATTTCATCTCAACCGAAACCAAGAAGGATCGTCTTCAACATGGTTTACATCGCCTTCGTGCTCATCGTCTTAACACTCATCGCTATTTTGTTCCCTATGATGAAGTTCACATACTGAGACATATACTTTGTGTTGTTAATCTACATTGGGATTATATACCCAATCCTTTGTATCATTATTAGCATTGAAATGAAATATTACTAATTGTCTAGTTTATCTAGGTTATTATCATGATGAGTTTATCATTTCTTTTTATGTCATTATCTCTTAATACATTAGAAGTCATGTATGCATGCTAAAAGAAAATGTAGGCTAAAACACATATCTTGGTATAAAACTATGAGATCTAAAAGCCTATGTTTTTCATCATGAAATCTGTTTCTGTAACTACAGATCTACGAATCCCGAAAGATATACTAGCCGGATCCCTCTTGAAAGGGAACCGTGGGAACCGTACTACTGGAGAACAGTTTCTCATGCAAATTAAAAACCACTTTCTTTCTAAAAGTAATATTCCACTAGAATGTCAAAACCATAAGTGAGTTAAGTGTCATTGGTATTAAAAACCATTGTTAATAAAAATCTAGTAAAAACATTAGATAATCAATGGTTGACCACAAACATCACTTCCTATTAACTTATCATCTCTATAGGTTCAACTATGACGCATGAATATGAGTTTGATTTTTCACTCACTAGCGTCTACACTCCGAACATCTCTCTTGAGCCCAATACACCTGGCAATCATGTCCGTGGGTTGAATAATCTCGAAAACCGTCACTTCCACAAAGGACGTATTGTAGACACCTCTCTACAATTCGAAGAAGGTATCAATACCTCCTTCCGAGCCATAGGACTATAATGTCTTCTTGAAATCAACGAGAAGATATGTCCAAGGTTCATAATGGAATTCTTCCGTCAAGTTAAACTCGTTCGTAAAGAGGATCGCTCTCTATCTCTTTGGTTTTATATCAAAAACCAAAATTTTGTTTTAACCCTTGGGCATTTTGCTCACATCCTCCGGATTCCAAATCATGGACAATGTGCCTTCACCGAAGATTGGTCTCTTGATTCTCTCTTCAACTTTCGTGAAGAAAATAGCCCATATTGTTCACACATACCCTCCCCGGAAGATTTAAATCGCATAATATGCAAACCTCGACCATATTACTCCGATCCAAACATTATCTTCACACGGGACATCCGAGAAGAGTACAAGCCCCTTGCACTCATCATACGTGAAAATGTTTGGAGTCTTAGGGGAAATCGAGAAATCCTTCCCGCTTGTTGTGCTCACATAATGTATTGTTTGCTAACACAACAACCATACAATCTCGCCTACTTCTTCGCAAGGAGAATTGTAAATCTTCAAGGCTCCAAGAATAAACTCATCCCTTATGGAATGTTCTTGACGCGCCTCTATCATAACGTCATGCATTTTCATCCTCAATTTCAAAGTACGTTGTACGTACTTGTGAACAAGATGATGGAACCGCTAAACTTATCTCTCATGAAGACTTTCTTCATTCTTGATTCCACCAACACTCATCAACCACTTGATGATCCTTCTAGCGAAGATTCTCAAGGAACTTAATAGTATTTCAAATAGGATCAATCCTTTTGTACTCGTGCTTTATCAATGTAATCCAATTTCTTTCATGAAATAAAACATCTTACATTTGATATCTTAGTGTTAGAACCTCTTAAACTAGTCTTGGAATATAATGCATTGTCAAGATCATTGCATACATTTAGTAAAGGTTCTGCTTAGCAGATAGACGGATCCCAAAGTTTGTGCTAGACGGATCCCTACACTTAGGGAAGCGTGGGATCCGGCAAACAGGAAATGCAATTGTAAGCATTGTATTTCAAACATATCCTTAGAACACCTCACACTAAACTAGACATAGTATCTTAAGGCAAATTAAGTCCTTATCAAGTTAAGAAGATTCTTCCTACTCACACTTAACTCACCTAGATCACACTCTAAGACGCTTGTAGATCAATCATTTCACTTAAACCCATTACTCTTCCACTCTCAAGCTTACACATCATCTTTCACATGATCCCTCATATCTAAATTTGGAAATCGCTTATAGCAAAATTGATCATAATCATCCTTACGTCAAAATTGGTCGAAATTGATCAAATTCTAGTTTTCCCATCTTATTCCTTTAGGGTATTCTCCAAAGCATTACTGTAAGCCACTATCTGATCTCTAGGATAATTTAGCTTCACTTGACACCCTCAAAACCTTTAGTGTCATCCTTGTTCATTCATTGGTACTCATGAAAGTTCCAATTTCTTCCATAAAAGGCAATCATTAGCTACATCACTCATTACCTTCAAGCACTTAAGCACCCCTTCATTTAAAACACTTAGGAGGATTGAAACACTCAAGATGATATAGATCTTAGACCTTAGAAACATCATTTCTACTCTTTCATAGCTGCTGAGAGCCGGATCCCTAGGATTAGCCTAGATGGATCCCTCATTGGAGGGAACCGTGGGATCCGAGAGACAGATTATGTCAACTCTAGCTAAAACAATCATTTCAAGCTCATCTTCCTAACTTAAACACTCCATCGCATCTTAAATGAGTTCGTAGATCCGTACAAACTCTTAAGTTGACTCTTGTGCATGTTAATCATCACATTCCAATGAATTTTAGAGGCTTAAGGCTTGAATGCACTTGCCAAATCTCTTGCTTTATAAACCACATTGTTAGGACTTCCATAGTCATCACCCTCATCCTCAGTTTCAGCACTTAAGTAACCCTTACAAACTTCTTGAGATCATCTCATCATGAGGAAAACTCCAAGTAGTAACTTATCCACCAAAGAACCACCCAAGAAAATTGCTCTTGTTGTACACGAAATCTCTTCAACCGAATCATCTCTGGTCAAGCCAACAAATGCAAGGATCTCCTCTCAACCAATCAAATCAATTCCTAAAAGGATAGTACCCACAAAACTACCTTTGCCAAACACCACCATACCTCCTAGGCCAAACAATATCATCTCCACTAAACCATCACCATTGGTTCCTAGAGCTATCTCTTTTACGTCTCCACTATCATCACCACACCTCTACAATTTAGAGGATTTGCCTCCTAGGCCGTCTCATCCTCCTCCGCCGACAACATTCTCCTCATTAGGAGGAATAACGGTACAAAATCAAGGTATTGAGTCAACATTAGCTCCGGCTTCCTTTTCGCCGTTTCCATCATATAATCCCATTTGGATTATGAGAAATCATCAAAGTCAACCACCCGACCATATGGAAGTTGACACTTCTCTACCAGCACCATCATTCTTGGTCGAGCCATTCTCAAATGCACCTTCAGCAATCCCTCTGTCGTTTGAAGCTCCATAAGCCGCTTCACTTGATCCTTCGCATCAAGCCATTTCATTTCTTCCACCACCACTACCTAGCCATGACAAAGATTGTTATCATTGTCAACATGTTGAAAGTTTGATATATGAAGTACGAGAAGACCAACGTTTCATGTTCTATCACCTCATCGAATGTTTCGACGAGATTAAACCTAAACAAACTTGTGTTAGAAGATTTTAGTGGTGTCCTAGTATCAAGCGTTAGTTGGTCTAGAAATTCCTAGTCATGTATCGTTTATTTTCCTAGTTTTTATATTCATGTATATCATAACTCTAGTTTTATTAAATGAATATATGATTATGTTGTATAATTCATATCTCACTTTGGTGATAACATTATTTGTTATACCACCATTTGCTGAATTTATTCATCATCCAAACGGATCCCTTTAATTTGCCTAGACGGATCCCTACTAGGAAGGAACCGTGGGATCCGTGATATAGTAAACTATTTTTCTACTAACTTGGACCACATTTGCAGGAAATTGTGAATTATACTTGCTTTCTAACCTTTGTTTTGTAGTTATTCAATTTACACTTGAAGACTTTGACACCCTAAAGCTAGGGGAGCTTTGTGTCAAAGCAATACATTGCAAATTACTTGCAATATTAGGATTACATTTCTTGACATCCCTTTGCAAAATTGCAATTATCAAGGGGGAGCACATTCATCACATAGACGAAATCTTTTGCAAACTTAGTTGCAAACAAACTAGCTTAGTATTACTTTCTTGACGCCCTTAGATAGGGATGGACTCGTCAAGGGGGAGTTAAGACGAGATCCTTTCCCGTTACTTGCTCTCTAATTCTTCTTTTCTACTTTTCACACGTTTTTCTTAAAAACATTGCGTTAGTTTTCTTTCGAAGCTCTTTTTGTTTCGACAAAAAGGGAGAGAAGAAAGTAAAAACTACAAATTCAAACTTTTACGAGTTTTAGCTTTTCCTTAAAATAATTTTATGTTTTTTCATCAACAAAAAGGGGGAGATTGTTAATACAAATAAGCCGTAAAAACGTTTATTTATATTTTACGATCTTCTAATGTTTTGTAGATAACAAACGTAAAATCATTTTAACGAAACAAATAAAATACGTAAATAGTTTGAACTAATAGTTTCTAACATATTCACATTTTCACATAAAACACTAAAACAAGTATAAGTGATTTTATGATTTAATATGACATATGTACAACAACTAGTGTTTACATATTTGGGTAAAATATAAACATAACTAGTATGTAGTATATTGGGTAATATAAATGGGTAGAAACTTAAGTATCATAACCCATTGACCAAATACATTGAATGTAGTAGGGTACAACCCAAAGCCCATGACCCATGGAGCTTGACCCATAAAACATTGCATGACATCATGCTTATATCATATATGGATAATATTCATAACCCATGGTTTTGACCCATACCCATGTGACTAGGTGCATTGCACTCAAGAAATACATTGTATCTAGCTAAAGACCCATGGATCAACCCATGACCCATGACCAAAATACCCATGGGTAAAGAGGAGCGTCCCACGGATCCCAAGCTTTACGCTAGACGGATCCCTTGTGGGAGGGATCCGTGGGATCCGGGAAACAGTAGAATTTTTTCTCTATAAATAGTGAGCCATTTCTTCATTGTTTGACACCCCTTTCAAACATACTTTCCCCTTGAGTTAAAAACTCTCTAACCTCATATCCAAGAGATCTATGTTTGTAGTTTTGTTTTTGTGTGATCTTCTAGGTTCCTCTTAAAGGCGAGATCACCACCTTTGAAGTCGAGCAAGCTCAACTCCATGAGTTGCCATGCTTCCTCATCATCAAGACTACTGAAGTTTCTTGTTGATGATTGTTTTTCTTTTCCTAAGAAGTGTTGAAGACATTTGTGAAAGGTGTCTCAAGTGTCAAGACGAAGATATTAGTGAAGGGTATCTATCGTCCATATCATAAGCACTTGTGGTGGGTGCTTAGAAGTCAAAACTAGAAGCATTAGTGAAGGGTGCTTAGAAGTCAAGACACAAGACATTAGTGAATGGTGTCTTGAAGATCTAGTTAAAGACATTAGTGAAAGGTGCCTTAGATGTACATTCGGTATGGTGTGTTTCGATCCAAGGATATTGATATCCTTGATGATGTTGTAAAAAGGAGTTGATCTCCTTTGGGATTAGTCGTTGGTGTAGTGTTGGGTAGTAGTTCCTCCATTACAATGGAACTAGGTGCTTAGCCTAGTACCTAATAAAGGGTAGGCGACGTTGTGTAGGTGTGGTTCACCTTGGTGTGAAAGAACTAGGTACTCAGCCTAGTACCAGATAAAGGGTAGGCGACGTTGTGTAGGTGTGGCTCACCTTGGAGTGAAAGAACCCGGTGGTTATCCTAGCACCGGAAAAAGGGTAGGCGACGTTGTGAAGGCTTCTCCGCCATAAGGAGTTGGTGTAGTGATTACGAACTCTCGAGTAGGTGACTCGGGGAGTGGAGTAGGGCAAGGAAGGTGTCCTTGTAGCCAAACCACTATAAATACTCGCGTTGTGGTTTTTGTGCTTCTTACTCTTATCTTTTCATTACATACCTTTATATGCTTGTTTATCAACATCCAACACACACATCCAAATAGATTGACATAAGTCGATCTAACTAGATTAAAAGAATGTTTTAATTGGCAAAACTATTCAACCCCCCCCCCCTTTAGTTTTCCACAAAATACATCAATGGTGTATGAAAAACTTGTCGAAGGATTCAACAGGCATGTCATTCTTAGATTAGTATCATATCATGGGTAAACATTCAATTTTTATGTTTTAAGAGGGTATGTATATAAAATTAAGGAAAGGGTAAAATAGTCATTTTACTTATTAAATAAGAGGTAAATATTACTTTTAGAAATTAAAATCATTATAAATATGATTTGATTAGTTTTTGGATATATACGAGTATTTATATATTTTTGAAAGGATATTGACGTAATTAAAAAATTTGCAATGATATTGACGTAATATCAAACTTTTTCAAGGATATATATGAAATTCTCCTATAATTTTATTGCATCTAGGTATGACTTATGAGTGTTGGGTATGTTTATTTAGAGTAATTAATCTGACCCGTATAAAATGATGGATCAAGATCTACCCTAGTTGAAAAAAATGGTACATTTAGCATACGAATCACATCGGTATTATTCGAGACAAACCTCGTGTATAAACTATTACAAAAAAGCATTTTGTGGTTACAGAACTTAATAAATAAATAAATCAAAACCTTCGAAGTTAAAAGGATGTGTTATCCATTATTTAGCAATCTTGTAGCACTACACCAATAAATGAATTTTGGGACGCCTATTTGTTTTTCAAAAATGTCGTCCCAAATTGATGTCATGGCCCACACTTTTTCAACCAAAATCGCAGTAAAAACAAAAGACTTAGACCCACCAAATTTGGGACGACAATGTCGTTCCAAACTAAAAAATATATATATATCTTTTTTTAACTTTTTAATAAATTTAATATATTTTTACGAAAATCAAAACATCCCGCCAAATTTTTTAGTCCCGCCAAACACTTAGGGACGACAATGTCATCCCAAACTGCATGAATATGTTTTTTGGGCATTTAAAAACTTTATAAATCAATATGCATTTATCAAAACAATTTAAAAACTTTTTAAAAAATATTTAAGAATACTTATATATGAATTAAATTTTAAAAACTTATTTGCTTTAGTGTAAAAATTTATTTTAAAAGAATTTACAAAATTAATGTATGTTATTGAATATGTTTTTTTGGCATTTAAAAACATTACAAATCAATATGCATTTATCAAAACAATATAAAAACTTTTAAAACAAATATTTTAGAATACTTATATATGAATTAACTTTTAAGAAATTATTTGCTTTAAAATTATATGTTAGCGTAAAAATTAATTTTAAAAGAATTTACAAAATCAATACTTTACTATTTGCTTTAAAAATTATATGTTAGTCAAAAGAAACAACTTGACAAGTAAACGAAACAACTTGACAATCAAACGAAACAACTCGAACATCACAACTTAACACACGACAAAGACCACAACAAACATCGCTCATTCATTTTTTTTTTTTTTGCTGCTACTTCCCTCTTTGCTAGAACCTTCACCACCATTCCCCTCCCTTTGCTTGAGGAAATGTTCAAACAAAGCATCAACACTTGTCATCTTCGTTCCCATTTCATCGACTAACTTGTTTCCCTTATCACCTGTCAACATCAATCTGTAGTATGGCTTTTTCCTCAACCAGTTCAGAATGTTATCTCTCATCCACGGCTCAACGTTCTTATAAGAACCATATTCCTCGATAATTTCATTACCATATTTATTAAGAACTTCATCAAAGAGTGTTATGTTGGCTAAAACCTTTGACCACTCCTCTTCTGGCGTGTAACGAGTCATTGTTATGTGTGTTTTGTGAGAATTGACGATTGGGTTAGGTGTGTTTTACCGAATTGAGGATAAGAGAGTATATAATGTGTTTGTGAGGATAAAAGCAAATATGTTAGTTGTTATATAGGGTAAAATAATAGAGTTTTTGGTGGGAAAGTTTTGGCGGGAAATTTTTGGTGGGAAAGTTTTGGCGGGAAGTTTTGGTGGGAAGTTTTGATGGGAAGCTGGGACTCCTCGTTCTCAGTCGTGTTGGAAACGTGAATCGAAACAAATGAATGGGCGATGTTTGTTATGATCTATGTCGTGTGTTTCGTTTGAGTTATTTTGTTTGCTTGTCGAGTTATTTCGTTTGATCTGTTTCATTTGGTTGTCAAGTTGTTTCGTTTGGGTCTGTATGCAATGTATGTGGTTGAGAACTCTTGTGTGTTTTAAATAAAAGGTTTGCCTTCGTGTTTGTTAATTCTGATATTGTTTCTTCAGTTTCATTCTTTATGCATACGTAATTGAGTATTGGAGGGGTGTTTGGACACCATAATCTGGTTAACTCAGAACATGGTCAACTTGAAAGATACATACGAATAAGTAAAACATACGTATTATTACAACAGTAAAACATACGTATTATTCTAATAACAACAACATCATCAACAACAACAAAACTACTACATAGGAAGATTTTCTATGTCACCTAACAACTCACGGAGTATTGCATCCGACTAACATGCGTGGTCGTGGTCGTCAGGAATCCTTTCCATTTCAAGTCTTGCCTCCAGAATCTTTATTCTTGTCTCTAGCACATGTTTTTGTGATTCCAGCATGTTTATCCTAAGATCTTTGGCATTACAGCTTAAGCACTCTGTTGGTGCAGATCCAGAACCTTGAGATGTTGAAGCAGAAGAGATTACTTTTAAGTACTCGTCAAATTGACTCTTCCACATAAAATATCCACATCCACGATCTTTTTCTCTGGACTGTTACATAATAAGGAAATTATAAGAGATTACAACCCAATTATTTGTATATTTACATAAATAAGAAATGTATGATTGTTTACCTTCGAAAGAGGACATGCATAATAATTCCATCCAAATGAATTTTCTCTATGTGATGTTTTTAGTTTTATATTTCCTGTTCCACAAGAACACATAAAAGGATTATATCGCTCCATCTCAGTTTATGAAATTGGTGTGAAGATAAGAGGTTGTGAGGTTGAGTGGTTTTGAGGATAAGAGTGTATATAATGTGTTTGTGAGGATAGAGCAGATCTAGTAGCTTTTGGTCGGAAGTTTTGGCGCCAGTTTTTTTGTGAGGAATTTTGGCGCCAGTTTTTTTGTGGGAAATTTTGGCGCCAGTATAACTATATCATCTCGACTCATTCGTTTAACATATCATGTATAACGATATCATCTCGACTCGCTCGTTTAACATCTCATGTATAACGATATAACCTCGACTCGTTCGTTTAACACATCATGTATAACGATATCATCTCGACTCATTCGTTTAACATCTCATGTATAACGATATCATCTCGACTCATTCGTTTAACATCTCATGTATAACGATATCATCTCTACTCATTCGTTTAACATATCATGTATAACGATATCATCTCGACTCATTTGTTTAACATATCATGTATAACAATATCATCTCGACTCATTCGTTTAACATATCATGTATAACAATATCACCTCGACTCGTTCGTTTAACAACTCATGTATAACGTTATCACCTCGACTCGTTCGTTTAACATCTCATGTATAACGATATCATCTTGACTCGTTCGTTTAACATCTCATGTATAACCATATCATCTCGACTCATTCGTTTAACATCTCATGTATAACGATATCATCCTGACTCATTCGTTTAACATATCTTGTATAACCATATCGACCATCGATCTCGACTCATTCGTTTAACATTTCATATATCATGATACTATCTCGATTCTTTCGTTTTAACATGTCATGTATCTCGATACTAAATTTAAATCATTTTTAATTTATTTAAATAATTTATAATTAATTTAAATTATTTTGAATTTATATAAATATTTAATAACTAATTTAAATCATTTTTAATTTATTTAAAAAATTTATAACTTATTTAAATTATTTTTAATTTATTTAAAAAAATTATAACTAATTTAAATAATTTATAAATAATTTAAATAAGTTTTAATTTATTTAGTATTGATTAAATAATTTAAATACTTTTTAATTTACATAAGATAAAGGAAAAATAAAATTAAAAAAAAAAAAAAAAAAAAAAAAAAAAAAAAAAAGGATCGATATTGTCGTCCCATTTTGTTTCACCAAAATTTTCACGGAAAGTTAAACAACCAGCCATTTTTTTTTCACCAAAATAAAAACGATTAGGGACGACAATGTCGTCCATAATATGCAGAAAAGTGTGTCGTCCCAAAGTTACTATCAATAATTGAGCTTGTGAAAGCAGATCTATCAGCTGCTATTTTTTGTTAAGTGTTCTTCAACTAAAAAAAAAACCCACGCACCATCACTCGAATCCATCAATTACTATAACTTTTCTTCAATTCGACACCACCACAACCACTTTCAACACTACTATCACTTGAATCCATTAATTACACACGCACCACTGTGCACAATTTTTATAATTGTTGTTATTTTGTTTTGTTTAAAGGTTTTTTTTTTAATTTTGTTTGTTAATTTATTTTCTTTAATTATTGTTTTATGTTGTGTTTGTGTTGGTTAGATGGCCCACCGCAACAGCAGCCCACCACCGTGAACCATCGCCGCAGCAGCTCCACCACCGCAGCCCACTAGATCAGTCGTGCATCTTCTTAGTTTAAAGGTGTTTTTTTATTATTGTGTTGATGTGTTTTGGGACGAAAATGTCGTCGTCAAAAAGTTTTTATTAATTAATTTGGTTAATTTAAGTTAGGTTTTTTAATTTAGGTTGTATTTTTTATGTGTTTGTGTTTGGGATAGGCGGGTCAGTCGGGACAGCCGGGTCAGTCGGGACAGCCGGGTCGAGTGAAAACCTCTTTTCCTCTCTCTCTTTTCTTCTTTTCGTCTATTTCAGCCGTGAAATAGGTATATAATTTAATTACTTTGTCTTTAGGAATGGATAATGATATTGTGAATATGTCTTAGTAATATGAGTTTGGTTAGTATGATATTGTGAATATGCCGTTTGGTTAGTAATATGAGTTCGGTTAGTATGATATTGTTAATATGTCGTTTGGTTTGTAATATGAGTTTGGTTAGTATGATATTGTGAATATGTCGTTTGGTTAGTAATATGCGTTTGTTTAGTATGATATTGTGAATATGCATTTGGTTAGTAATATTGTGATTGTTAAACTTGTGTGACTGTTTTTAGGATTTTAGTGATTAATTCCGGAAATTCCCCGTCCGAAGTTAATCATCCTATAGAACACCAGTCCGAAATTAATTTATTAGAAATTAATTTTGGAAAATTCCTTGTTTGGAACTGTTTTTTGAATGTTTTGTCTTATATATTTAGGATATGGATGCGTATAACTATTTTACTATTTGAGAGAAATTCGACAGTATTTCCCTTTCACTCCTACGAATATGTCTTTAATGCACATATTTGGGAAGTTGAGGGGAAATGCTGCCGAATTTTTTTCAAATAGTAAATCAGTTATACGCATTCATATATAAGATGAGACATTCAAAGAGTGAGTTAGGATTGCCTTCCATAGTTGCACTAGGTAAACAAAACAGCTCATCATTACGCCCTTTCATGTTTGAATGTGTTTATTTACATATGTACGTATATATATAAATTCAATTATTTGAATATGTTTTTTTGCAACGCTGTCATGACAATTGATAAGAATTTGACCACTATATCCAACCTATGGAAAACTAGAAGGGGGGGTTGAATAGTTTTGCCTATTTTAACTTAGTTTCAAAAACTTTAGATCCGATGTTATGTGAAATCGTATGGATGGATAGAAAGTATAGATCTATAAGTAATGCAAGTAAAGTAAAGGATAGAAATGACACAACCGATTTATAGTGGTTCGGCTACAAGGACACCTTCCTTGCCCTACTCCACTCCCCGAGTCACCTACTAGAGAGTTCAAGCACTATGGCAACAAACTCCTTCAACTTGGCGAAGAAGCCTTCACAACTTTGCTTACACTTTTTTCGATACAAAGCTAAATACCGAGTCCTTAACACGGAGGACCAAACCAACACAACTATAACACAACAAATATGTGAAATATGAAATACAAGATCTTTGCTATAGAAATCTTGTGAAGGAACAAATCAATCAAGGACCCCTTGCTTGGATGACTTGTAGAAGCTCGTGATCTCGCCTTAGAGAATGACCTATATGAGAATCACAACAAAAGAAAGAAAAACTACTATCTAGATCAAGGATCTGAGATTAGAAGAACGAAAGAATATATGAGAGAGTTTGTAAGAATAGGGGTGAGTTACAATGAGGAAATGGCTCTCTATTTATAGGCAAAAACTTGCTACTGTTGCACGGATCCCACGGATCCCTTACATGAGGGATCTATCTAGTGTAAACTGGGGGATCCGTAGGACGCTCCTCCTAAATGGGTTATGGGTCATGGGTCATGGGTCATGGGTAATAGACTTTGGACCATGGGTATCCAAATAGATACAATGTATCTAGAAGATGCAATGCATCTAGTCAATGGGTCATGGGTTAGCTTCATGGGTTTTGGATATGCTCCATGGGTATGGGTCATGGGTTATGGTTTTTACCCATCCTAATAAACTATTACAATAAATGAATCATTACAACAACTAATGTTAAATGATTATAACATGTATCCTTATAATTTTACTTATGATAACTTTATATTTGTTATCAACAAAACACAAAGAGATCGCTAAATATAAATAAACATTTTTACGATTTATTAGTATTAACAATCTCCCCCTTTTTGTTGATGACAAAATATAATGTTTTGATGAGTAAAACTTAAGATTAGATGTATGTTTTGAAAGCATAAGTTTTACTTCTTCTCCCCCTTTTTGTCAAAACAAAAAGCGAACCTAACGAAGAAATAAAGTGTGGAGAAATAATATAATCCACGAATCACTAACTCCCCCTTGACGGTAGCTCCCCCTATAAAAGGGCGCCAAGTGAGAAAATATACAACCTACAAAGAAAACGTTAGTAGTAACATGCAATATAATCTTGTGATTGACAAGAAACAAAATGGAGAGCCAAGGTATGTAAACAAAGCCTTGTAATTAAAAAAAAAAAGACAAAGTGTAGTGGTATATAGGACACATACAAACATGTAAAACTAAGAACAAGGTTTGTTCTTTAAAATGACTCAAAAGAAAAAAATACAGAAACGAGTAATATTATTCCTTCCATGCTTGCATAAGGTTAATGACGGAGGTTTTGGTGAGTGATGATGTTGATGCGATCAAGGATGTGATTAAGTATGAATCGCATCTCGTCCCTAATTTCCATTGCAAGCTCCCTAGTGGATTGGCAATGTTCCCAATGTAAATGATGTGAGTATTGTGTGTAGATGGTTTCCGGTTTAGTTTGATTGGTTGAAAGCGGAATTTGTGGTGGAAAGAGTGAAAAATATGGATCAAAATCCAGAATATTTGGAAGTGGTGGTGGAAAGGAACCTAGATGTTCTTGTAAGACAATGGGAGTTAGAGGTGGTGAAGTTACAAGATCTTTGTAAATTGTGTTTGGAGATGTGGGTGGTGTTAAAAGGACTAGTTCTTTTGGGTTGATTTGTTGGAGTGTTTTCGGAGTCTTAAGGAGTTCCGATAGAGTGATCTTAGGTGGAGACTTGATAGGTGATGGTGGTGATGTACTTGTTGGAGATGATGGAGGTGCTATTATGGAATCATGTGGTGGTGAATGAGTAGTTGGTGATGAACTTTTTGACAATGGTTTGGCTAAATAACAAGGCCGGATCCTAATATGTGCGGTTTTCCTAGATTTGGGTGGTGGTACTATGGAAGGTGGTAGGATAAAGTTTTGGTTTTCTTGAAGAGGATTGTTTGCACTAGGTGATTCATCAATGTTGAAAGATCTTTTGGATAACATGATGATAATTGTTTGTGAGGTTGAGAGTGATGGATATGCAAGCACTTTTAGAACCTTATTTATAAAGAAAATAGTGCATTGTAATGAATGCTTGACCTAAAATATATACTAAAATCTAATGATTAGATATGAATTTAAGGCATGTGATCATGAGAACACAAGCATTAAGTAACATACTCATTAGTGAAAGAGGTAAAATGATGAAAGTATGAAGGTTTATAACCAAAGTGAGAAAAATAGAAGAGAAATTCAGCTTCTGTCTCACTGTTCCCACAGATCCTTCCCTTGAGGGAACCATCCAGCGTTAATGCTGGAATCCATGGTACTGGTGACTCAGGCAGCTCAAAATTTTTCCTTTTGGAAACATTTGTGCCTAGTGTGTGCTTATATGCAAACCATTTGGAGTTGCGGTTATCTCGACTCCTAAAAAGAAAAAAAAAATAGACTAGAAGTGAAAAAGCATACTATTATGTGAGATAACCCGAGTGCTCCTAAATTCATTGTTGCTTAAATGAATGTACCCAAAAACACATATTAGTATGTATTCCCTTTAGCATTCAAAAGATATGAGATGCAATGAAAACAAGTTTTACTTTGTATTAATAATGAAAAAGGTTTATCCTAGACGTGAGAAATAGCTTTTAGGAAAATGATACGGGAAGAGGTATCTTTTAGAAAGCATTTCGAAACAGTTTCTTGTTTAAAGAAAAGTTTATCTTTTGGTTAAGAAAAATAGATATGAAATTACATGTTGTAAAATAACATTTACCTTGGGTTTTGAAAATTCCCGTATTGTTAGAGAGTTGTGTATGAAATAGAGATCCTAGACTCAGAAACGAAGAAGGCTAATGTTTACATACCTTGTAGAGTTGAGAGGCAAAATACGACGATTGTTCCATGAGACCAAGACCAAGACGAAGCAATTTGAATTGTTCCCGCTTCAACGGTTTGGTGAGGACTTCGACTATGTTATCTTCGGATGCTACCTTCTCAATAGAAATGTTCCCCTTTTGAACATTGTCTCTTAAGAAGTGGTGGCGGATCTCTATATGCTTGGTGCGAGAGTGAAACACTGGATTCTTGCTTAAGTCAATGGCACCTTTGTTGTCGCATAGAATGGCTAGGTCACTTGGATGAATGTCGTAGTCAACTAACGTTTGTTTCATCCATAGTGCTTGTTGGCATGCTTTGTCGGTGGAGACATATTGGCTTCGGTTGTTGATATGGCCAATGTCGTTTGCTTCTTTGAGAACCACGATGTCAAACAACATCCCATAAAAACACCACTTGTACTCTTTCGGTCAACATAAATCACCTCCATGGTCAGAATCTGCATATACAATAGTTTCTACCCCCGTACCCTTAGGATACCATAATCCTAATTGAGTCGTACCCTTAATGTATCTAAATATTCTTTTGACCGCTTCTAGATGTGATGTTTTAGGGTCTTCTTGAAACCTAGCATATAGACAAACACTAAACATGATATCCGGCCGACTAGCCGTAAGATTGAGAAGACTACCAATCATGCCACGGTATTTTATGTTATCAACGAGTTCACCTTCTTCATCTTTTGTAAGTTTAGTGTCGGATGACATTGGTGTTCTTATGGGTTTTAACTCTTCTAAACCAAATTTCTTTAACATCTCTTTTATGTATTTAGATTGATTAAAGAAGATACCATCTTCTAGTTGTTTGATTTGCAGACCAAGAAAGAAACTTAGTTCTCCCATCATACTCATTTCAAACTCGTCATGCATGATTTTTGAGAAATCATCACACATGTCTTGACAAGTAGATCCGAATATAATATCATCCACGTATATTTGAACAATAATTATATGTGATTCCTTTTTCTTAGTGAAAAGTGTATTATCAACTAACCCCATGGTGTAGTTTTTTTTTTTGATTAAAAATGACTTGAGTCTATCATACCACGCTTTTGGGGCTTGTTTAAGACCGTAAAGAGCTTTTTTTAATTTATACACATGTTTAGGTTTTTCGAAATCGATAAAGCCCGGAGGTTGAGCTACATAAACTTCTTCATTAATAAAACCATTTAGAAAAGCACTTTTAACATCCATTTGAAAAAGCTTAAGATCATTAGCACAAGCATAAGTAAAAAGTATTCTTATAGACTCTAATCTTGCCATGGGAGCATAGGTCTCATCAAAGTCTATGCCTTCTTGTTGATTATACCATTGGGCAACGAGTCTAGCTTTGTTTCTAGACACTACCCCGTTTGCATCTAACTTGTTTTTATATACCCATTTAGTTCCTATTATGGTTTGGTTATTAGGTGGAGGGATAAGTGTCCAAACATTGTTAGAAACAAATTGATTTAACTCTTCTTGCATAGCCATTACCCAACTTTCATCTTGTATGGCTTCTTGTGTATTCTTAGGTTCTATGGTTGAGACAAAACAAAATAAACTACTTTGGTTTTGGACTTGAGACCTTAAGGTTCTTTCATTTAACTTTCCTATGACCTTATCTACGGGGTGATCTTTAGACTCTTTAATATTGATGATTTCATTGTCTAATTGTTCATCTTCTTTGTTTGAATTTTTATTTATTTCTATGGCTTCACTTTCGATTATCTCGTCATCAACAAGAGGTTGGGTAGGTTTAGGTGGACTCTCATCAAATTTTACGTTTAATGACTCTTCAACCTACATTGTTTCTTTATTTAATATAACATAAGCTTTGCTATTAGGAGAGTAACTTAAAAAGATACCTTCGGTTGATTTCGGATCAAATTTAGTTAGGTAATCTTTAGTGTTAAGTAGAAAACATTTACTACCAAAGACTCTAAAATGTTCTAACGTAGGCTTTTTTCCTCGAAGTAACTCATATGGAGTTTTACCTAAAATGGTCTAATTAAGACTCGGTTAAGTATTTACGTTGATGTATCAACGGCATTGCACCAAAGTTTTGAGGAATAGATTGCTCATTTAACATGGTGCGACTCATTTCTTGTAGGGTTCTATTTTTCCTTTCAACTACCCCATTCAATTGTGGAGTGCGAGGAGCCGAGAAATTGTGAGTAATACCATTAGCGTCACAAAAATCTCTAAATTGCACATCATTATCGAATTCCCTACCATGATCCATTCTAATAGACACTATAGGACTTCCTAATTGTCTTTGGATTTTCTTACGTAATATTTCAAAGTAATCGAACGTCTCGGTTTTATTCTTTAAAAATTTAGTCCATGTGTACCTAGAGTAATCATCCACTATGACCAAAGTATAGTAGTTACCTCCATAACTTTGAATAGCGGATGGACCAAATAAATCCATGTGAAGTAGTTCTAGACACTTAGTAGTAGAGACCATATTTTTATCTTTGTAACTAGCATGGACTTGTTTTCCTACGTTACAAGCATCACAAAAATGATGTTCGTATTTTAATTTTGGTAGATCTCTTACTAGTTCTTTAGATGACAGCGATTGAAGAAGTCGCATATTGGCATGACCCAATCTTCGATGCCATAAGGTCGAAGTATCATCCATAGAAGTAAGACAAAGTTTGTCTTTAGGTTCATTACCGATTTTAATGACAAAGACTCCATGTTTTCTAATGCCTCTTCCTATAGTAATTCCGTTTTTCAATATTTTACTACCGGTTTCACTAAAAAGTACATTACACTTTTTATCACATATTTGTCCTATACTTATAAGGTTGAAATTTAGGTTTTCTACGTAACACACATCGTTAATGGTTAAAGATTTGTAAGAAATTGTACCTTTACCGATGATTTTGCTCTTGCTATTACCAAATACCACATTTCCTCTATTGAAGGATTCATATGTGGAAAAAAAAGTCTTTATTACCGGTCATGTGCCTCGTGCACCCGCTATCCTTGATCCATTCATCCGGATCTAGGTCAACCTTTAAGCACACCTAAGAAAACAATTAACTCAAAAGTTTGGTCCCCATTTGTTCATGGGTACATTAGTGTTATACATTTCATTCATATTAGGCATATACGGAAAAGGTGAAAATGCATTCCTTGGTTTAAAGTTTTGAAATGGAAAACCGTTTTGTACATTAGGATTCCATCCCATTTGATGGCGGTTACTTCTCGGATAAACAATATTATGTCTCCTTATAAATTTGTTTGGTTTTGAAAACGATGGACCTTTATTTCTCATAAAACTTTGATTTTGTTTTAGTGATGGTGGTTGTCTAACAGTAACGTGGGTTGGTTTCTTCTTATTAATGATAAAAAAGTCGGTTCTAGATGAAGTAGCTATACTATTTCTACTGTTTGCATCAGCAGACCCACGGATCCCTGGTTTTACACTAGACGGTTCCCTTTTCAAGGGATCCGTGGGATCCATGACTACAGTAGCTTGTTTTTTAGTTTCTTTGACGAATTGTGTTTCTTTATTTTTCGCTAGTTGATGCATTATGTTCTTGAAAACCTATACCCTTTTGATTGTTTCATGTTTTAACACTATCTAGTATTGTATTTAGAGTATCCGTATTCATTCTAGCAATCTTGGAATCAAGATTATCAACTAGTGTTTGAAGTTGAACACAAAGTTCACATTCCCCACTTGCTATCTTCCCTTTTTCTAAACGTTTTAATTTTCTTTTTAATTCAATGACTTCCTTTTCTAAACGTTCATTTTGGTTTTTCAAAATCTTATTTTTGTTAATTACTTTTAGACTAATTTTGAAAAGTTTATCATATTCACGATGCAATGAATCATCATCTAATGATGTGTGACAACTGGCAATTTAGGGAGTCTATTTTAGGTAACCGCATTATGTTAAACTAAACCAAGTCTTGCCTTTATCACTATTTTTATAAACCATGACTTGATTTTATATCGTCTATTGGTTTTTATGATTTATTTCATTATTAAATGAGTTATCGTATGAGTTTTAACTCTATTTGGTAGACACTATTCGATTCGGCACTAGAAAAGCCTAAAACAAGAATTATTGTAACTTTTAGACCGTAACTTGAAAATTGACAAATAAATAGTCAAAACTTGTGGAAAAACGTAAATAACGATGTTAGAAAGTCGAATGAACGGTGTGGGACACTCGTGGGACAATATATGAGCTCGGGAATGGGTAAACGGAACGTTTTATGAAAAATGGCGACAACGGCCCCTCCCCTTTGGTTTGGCCGGCCACCCCTCCCCTCCCTCTCTTTTATTATTTAGTCCCTATCTCCCATGTATATATACCCTATTACTACCTCATTTCACCCATCACTTTCTCTCACTAAAAACACACACACAACACTTTATCTCTCTACTTTCTCTCTCCTATCTTTCCAACCATATATTACACGCTCCATTTGGACTTCAATAACACCTTCAAATCTTCGTATCAAGATTCGTACTTTTAGTGTTTCAAGTGGGTTTTGCAATTGGTGATTGAATAAGGTAAATGGAACAAGTTTTGAGCTTGTTTGGGCAATAATAAGCCACGAATTGAATTCTAGGGTTTCGACCTAATGATGAAATTTGGGGCTTTTTGGTGGAACATGAAATTAAGTCTAATTAGTGTCTAAATAAACAAGTAATTAGTGTTTGGTAAATGTGTGGTGTATTAATTTGATGGGTTTATGCATTTTAGGTCTAGTTTCATATTTTTGGTTGAGATAGATGATTGGTTTTGTGTTTGGTTAGTGATTGGAGCTTGAATGATTGGATTTGGGTGTTGTGGAATTGATTTGGTTGTGAGATATGGGGCGTACAAACCACCAAGGCCACGTACGTGGCTCATGGTTGGTGTACGTGACCCACTAGGGCCATGGGTCCTGGTCGGGTCGAGTTGGTAGCTTGTTGGTTGATGTAGTTGAGGTTTGGGTGAGACGCGTGGAGCCGAAAAGCTTCTAGAGCTTGTTTGGTTCACGTGGTCTTAACCGCGATCGTGTCATGACCATTAGGGTCATAACATTGGTTTCGAGTATATTTGGTTGATTGATTGGTTGGCGAGATTGTTTTGAGTTGGTTTGGGATTGAATTGCTATATTATGACTTTTAAATTTGGACTTGATATATATATTGTTGACTTTGAGCTACGTCAGCGTTACTTTGACTTTTTAGTCAATAGTTGACTCGAACAAAGCCGTAACATGGCCTTTAGTATAATTTGGACTATTGATTGATTAAAAGCCGAGAAGTTATGACTCGTGCTTGTGGACTCGAAACGAATAACGATATGAGATTTATATTGGAATTTGACGAAATATATATTTATACATAAAAATGCTAATAAGCTATGAAAAATAAATAATAAATGGGCTTTTGTACAAAAAATGTCGATAACAAGTCTTATCTTGTTATTTACTATTTTTAAATGAAAACTAACGACTAAATTGGAAATGTTTTGTAATAAATAAGTAATTAATGTTTCGAGTACACGTTTATCAATAAATGTCAATTGTGGACATTTAATATTAGTTTAAGTATTTAACTGCTTAAGTTGTGTGCATGGGTTACGGATAACCTAGCATTAATAGTGTTGATCCACGTGGGTAGCGGACTTATTAGGTTGACGAATCTAATAAGAGCCCGCTAGGTACGTTGGGTAACCTTATTAATGGGTGAATTATCCTTATGACTCTTTAAGGATACGATTGATTTATGGGATAATAAGCGACACGAGTAAATAAATGAGTTTATCGAGTTGACGAATTCGATAAGGTCTACTATTTATTCTGAAACTTATTGGACTATGGAGCTTATCGTTTAGAGGTCTCATTGTGTCGCATTGAGTTATATATTGGTTGTTTGAGTGCATTCATGGCATCATATTGAGTCGATACAGCCACACGAGGAATACCAAACACTAGGATTAAATGGTGAAACGAGACGTTTTTGGAAATAAAGAAATGGAACATATTGGGGTAGATAACGTTGATTTTGAGGAATATACATATTAAAGTTGGTCTACATTAATAGGTTGTGCCGAGTCGATAGTTGTGCTGTGATACCGTTATCTTCTGCTAGTGTTTATTTGTGCGTTGATTGCTTGCGTTGATTGCTTGAGGTGAGTTTCATAGCACCACTTTTATATACGTTTTAACGACGTTTTGAACTATTTTGGGGTGAGAATCATGCTGCTGTTTTTGGACCGTTAAAACTATTCGGATTTGCTTATATGCTTGACTGTTTAGATAGATGTGCGGTAGTTGTTACCTTAGTCTAGGTTTAACCGTGCCTAACTAAGAATAGACTTCTACCTCGACCTAGTCCGGGGTTGGCAATTGTTCTAGATTTTGCCACGAAAGTGCTGGACTAGAGTCGCTAGGCCCGAGTAGTCCCTGGATGCGGGACATGTTTTAAGATTGGTGATTCGGGTAGGATCGGTGTGCAAACGGTATTTATCTATCTTAGGTCTTGCATAGCAAATCAACTCCTACAGGTCCACTATGATTTTGTTGAACTTAAACCTATGAACTCACCAGCGTAAGCTAACCTTTTAGCATGATTTCTCAGGTATTTGAGAGATGTTTGTATTACTTGATCGGTGGAAGCTTGGCAAGAAGGCGGGGCTCAAGGATCATTTCTGACTCTGATAAACTATGGGGACCTATTTTATTAAACTATGTTTTGGGCCTAATAATTACTCTTTTGGATTAAATGTTTGGATTAACTAAATTGGGATTGGTTTTGAATGTTAAATGACTATCTTTTTGCTATACTTGTGTGCGATACCAATCCAATAGTAACGCCCCGAAAACTTGATTAAGTCTTCCGCTGTACCGAGATTTGGGGGTGTTACAGATTGGTATCAGAGCCAGGTTATAGAGAATTAGGTATTTTATAAACCCTAAACTATAACCACTTTTTGAGAAAATTGATCATCGACCGACGCACTCCCGCTTGCCAAGCCGAAGCTTCTTATTTAATTATGGTATGAACTGCGAATTAAATTATGAGATGATATGTTAAGGGATATTGTGAGCTGATTATGGAAACGTTATTAATACGAGATATGATTATTGATTTTGGAAATGAGATACGATTATTGATTTTGGAAATGAGATACGATTATTGATTTTGAAAATGAGATACGATTATTGATTTTGGAAAATGAGATGTGATTATCGAGATATTATGGAATTTGATTTGAGGAAACGATATATTGTGATTTTGGAGTTTTGAACTCGATAGATTTGATATGGGAGCATGTGATGGAACGGAACTTATGTGTTTTATTAAAGGCATGTTTTGAGTAATGCGGTACCTCTACTTTTAAAGCTTCTTTATATGATATGTGTTTTGGTTAAGTTGATGTGCTTATTAAAAACTAGTTGTTTCGAACACTTATACATACCCTATGCCGTTGTCACAGACTATGCCTTCACTAGCTTTTGATGTGTCTAAGGAGGTCCTTGTTGTTGCTAGTTCGCCAGCATTGACTCTCATGACGGTTGCGCAGGGTGATCCTTATGAGATTGCCCGTCACACTAGTTCATCATCATCAGATCGTCCTAGCTCATCTAGGCAGCTCACTTTACATCAGGTCTTAGCGCAAGCACAGACTCCTAGGCTTGCTTATAGCACTGCCCGCATGTCCGTGAGACCACCATCATCACCTATCTGTTTAGCAACCCACTCTCTTCTATCATCACTACCAGCATCACCATATCTTAGGAGGCCTAGATCTCCTAGTTTACCACCTTAGGATTCACCTGCACAGAGACTCCGACTCATGGACTCTCCCCTTATGGATGAGGGCGAGGAGGAGCATAAGGTTGAGGAGGAGCAATATGTTGATGAGGATGAGGATCTTCAGGAGGAGGATGATGAGGATATCCCAGAAGGGGGTACTCCTCCATTGCAGAGTCCTGCATATTCTCCAGGACCAGGTTCTCCTTTACCTGAGCCTGAGTCCCCTAGACAGTCTTTAGACATCGATTCACCACCTTACTCACCTTATATAGGTAGCCTGTTAGGATCTTAGATACCATTAGAGATTGCTTCAGAGCCCGAGGAGTATGGTGAGACGGGTCTGATGTGGGAGAGGATTACATCGCAGGGTACTAGGCTTAGTCAGTTGACGGATCGATTGGTTGGAGTATCTAGGGCTAGTATAGAGGATCTGAGAGTTGATATGGGTACTGTATTCAGGAGGACTAGGGTTTTGCGTGAGGGTATGTCGGATCTCCAGGAGTAGGTTGGGGACCTGCTGAGAGGGTTCGCGACAGCTCGTGATGCTGATAGAGCAATTTGGCGTAGGATAGGTGAGTTGGAGAGAGAGGTCGCAGAGCTTAAGAGTGATCGCGACGCTCGACGTGTTGAGCTACCATCATTGTGGAGAGAGGTTGAAGATGTTAGGAGGTCAGTGAGTGGTATTCGTAGACGTGGCTAGATAGTATTAGATTTATGGTTTTGTACCATCTTGAAACTAAGTAGTACTTGGTTCGAGATGTAGGATTATCCCAGTTATTTACTAGTATCGTTATTAGGATCGTTTTTGATTTCTTCGTATCCTTCCATGTATTTCCACTTTTGAAACCTATAAGTTATGGTTATGGGAACATGCATCCTTTAGTTATGATGTGGTGTCTGATTGTTTCGCTTTGGTATATATTTATCCCTGTTGGCCTTGATTATGTATTCAGGCGTTATTGGGTGACCCTTGGAACCCAACTCTATTTTAGAACGTGAATTGTGAACTTATGAAACTGTTCTTCTTGCCTCCAGAATGGTGGCAACAAGACAAAACTCTCTTAGGAACAACCGAGCAGCTCCTGATGCTGTTGTTGCCCCTGGTCGTCGAGGTCGTCGTCCGGCCCCGACCACACCACATGTTGAGAACCCGAACATTGATAACCCAGCTGTAGGGAACCCGAATGTGAACGACCGTGCTGAAAATGGTCATGTTCCACAAAACCCTCCACTTGTGAACCCAGCCCACATTGACCAGCTAGTGTCGCAGCGTGTCGCAGAACTGCTAGCTGGGGCTAATCTTTCTAACACCTCTAGTGGAACCCCAATGCTGAATCGAACTCGAGGTTGTACCTACAAAGAGTTCTGATTCTGTGGTCCCATTGATTTTGGAGGAACTGAGGGAGTAGTTTACCTAACTAGGTGGTTGGAGAAAACCGAATTTGTTTTTGCTGTGAGTAACTGTGATGAGGATTGTAAGGTTAAGTATGCAACATTCACCTTGAAGGACGAGGCGTTGACCTGGTGGAACAACTATCACAGATCAGTAGGAATTGATGTAGCTTATAGTATGACTTGGACTCAATTTAAGACTCTCCTGATTAAGACTTACTGTCCTAGGAATGAAGTTAAGAAGTTAGAGAGTGAGTTCTGGAACCATAAGGTTAAGGGTACTGACATGGCTACTTAGACTCGTCGTTTCCAAGAGTTATCATTGCTTTGCCCTGAAATGGTTCGCACCGAAGAACTTAAGATGAAAGGTATATTGATGGATTGCCTTTGGCTACTCGAAATGATGTCATCGCTGCCAAACCAGTTAATTTGCAAGAGGCAATTGTTGTGGCTCAGAGTTTGATGGACTCTTGTGTGCTAGAATTAGGAGACAAGGATAAGAATGATAGGAGTGATAAGAGGAAGAGGAACGAAGTTGCAAAAGGGAATGGCAACAAACGGCAAGAGACAGCCAAAGTGTTCGCCATAGGAAATGAAGGTAGGAAAGATTACGAAGGTAGTAAGCCTGTGTGTGGTCGTTGTAACCGACACCACCATGGACCATGCCCGAATATGTGTAGGAAGTGCTCTAAGGTAGAACACTTGGCCAAAGACTGTAGGTCCTGACCACTTGCTGCAGCTTAAACTGCACAAGGAGCGGACTGGAAGGCCACTGTCACCTGTTTTGGATGTGGAAAGAAGGGACACTTTAAGAATGTGTGCCAAGAGCCATGGATGAGAGGAAATCCCGGTAATGTAGGAGGTAATGGCTTAAACCCTGTGAAGCAGGAGGTTGTGGAAAACCAGGGAAACCATGGTGCTAGGAATCAGCAGAGAGACATGGGAACAGCGCGTGTTTACGCTATTGGAAAGGAAGCTGGCGAGGACCCTAACATAGTTACGGGTACGTTCCTTCTCAATAATCGCTATGCTTCCATACTGTTTGATACTGGTGCGGATATGAGTTTCGTATCCACCAATTTTATGCCATTACTAGGAATCTCCCAAACACCTCTAGGGTTTAGTTACGATGTGGAATTAGTGAATGGGAATAGAGAGAAGATAGACACCATAGTTCGAGGTTGCACCTTAAGTTTCCTAGACCGCCCGTTTAGTATAGACTTATTGCCGGTTACCTTAGGAAGTTTTGACGTCATTATCGAAATGGATTGGTTGTCGAAGAACGGTGCACACATCATTTGTGATGAGAAGATTGTGCGTTTTCCGTATGGCAGAAAAGTTCTAAGCATACAAGGAGATCGGAGCGACTGTGGAAATCCTTCCCGGTTGAGCATCATCTCTTGTATTAAGGCTTAGAAGTACATCGATAGAGGAGGTTGTCTTTTCTTGGCTCGAATTTCTGAAAAGAAAAGTGAGGAGAAGAGTGAAAGACACCTTAATGATGTACCCGTCGTTAGAGAATTTCCGGATGTGTTTCCCGATGATCTGCCAGGGATTCCACCTGTCCGACAAGTGGAATTCCAAATAGAGTTGATACCCGGTGCGGCACCCGTAGCCCGGGCACCTTATCGACTTGCTCCAAGAGAATTGGAGGAACTGTCTAAACAGTTGGCTGAATTGTCAGAGAAGGGATTCATTCGACCAAGTTCGTCACCGTGGGGAGCACCAGTGTTGTTTTTGAAAAAGAAGGATGGATCGTTTCGGATGTGTATTGATTATAGGGAATTGAATAAGTTAACAGTGAAGAACCGATATCCGTTACCTAGAATAGATGATCTATTCGACCAACTCCAAGGAGCTATTGTCTTTTCTAAGATCGATTTATGATCTGGTTATCACCAGCTTAGAGTTCGAGAGGAGGATATCCCTAAGACTGCGTTTAGGACTCGTTATGGACACTATGAATTCCATGTGATGTCGTTTGGTTTGACCAACGCGCCAGCGATTTTCATGGATCTCATGAATCGAGTGTGTAAGCCATACCTGGACAAGTTTGTGATAGTATTCATAGACGACATCTTGATATACTCTAAGAGTAGTGAGGAGCACGAAGAGCATTTGAGGCTCATTTTAGGATTGCTGAGAAAGGAGAAGCTGTATGCCAAATTCTCTAAGTGTGAATTTTAGATTCCGTCCGTGTAATTTTTAGGTCATGTGATAGATAGTCGAGGTGTTCATGTTGACCCAACTAAGATTAAGGCCATTAAGGAATGGGCAACTCCTAAGAACCCATCAGAAATCCGACAGTTTCTAGGGTTAGCAGGCTACTATAGGAGATTCATTGAGGGATTTTCTAAGATAGCTAAGCTGCTGACCAAACTAACGCAGAAGGATGTTAAGTATGAATGGGGAGAAAAGGAAGAAGAAGCATTCCAACTTCTGAAGGATAAGTTGTGTAGTGCGCCCATCCTAGCTTTGCCTGAAGGAAGCGAAGACTTTGTCGTGTACTGCGACGCTTCGCATAAAGGCTTAGGTGTTGTTTTGATGCAACGTGAGAAGGTGATTGCTTATGCATCCTGACAACTTAAGAAGCATGAGAAAAACTACACCACCCATGACCTTGAGTTAGGTGCTGTAGTGTTTGCTCTTAGGATTTGGAGACATTACCTGTATGGAACCAAGTATGTAGTAATTACCGACCACAAGAGTTTGAAGCATATCTTAGATCAGAAGGAACTGAACATGATACAACGTCGTTGGTTGGAATTGCTTAGTGATTATGACTGTGAGATTCGTTATCATCCTGGTAAGGCTAATGTTGTGGCTTATGCACTTAGTCGTAAAGAGGACATTACACCCCTACTTGTTAGATCCTTAGGAATGACCATTGTTTCGCCCTTACCATCTCAAATTTTAGCCGCCAAAGCAGAGGCATTGACGGAAGAGAACCGTCCTTATGAGAATCTTCATGGAATGGTAGAAAGTGAAAACGGCTTCTTGAAGCGTTTCGACGGAACATTATGCTTCAAAGACAGAAGCTGGATACCCTTTTATGGTGGAATCCGTGAGTTGATTATACACGAGTCGCATAAATAAAAAATACTCTATTCATCCCAGAGCCGATAAGATGTATCAGGATCTTAAGAAACTTTATTGGTGGCCCAATATGAAAGCCGATATAGCTCACTATGTTAGTTGGTGCCTGACTTGTTCTAAAGTTAAGGCCGAAAATCAGAAACCATCAGGACTTTTAGTTCAACCCGAACTCCCGGAATGGAAATGGGAGCGAATAAACATGGACTTTATCACTAAATTACCGAGAACAGTTAGCGGCAATGACGTTATCTGGGTAATCATTGATCGTTTAACTAAGTCTACTCACTTCTTAGCCATTAGTGAAACCGATAGTCTTGATAAGCTTGCTCGATTGTATCTTAAGGAGATAGTATCACGTCATGGAGTACCGATATCTATCATTTCCGATAGGGATAGTCGTTTTACATCCCACTTTTAGAAGTCGTTATAGACAGCATTAGGAACGAATTTGGATATGAGTACTGCTTACCATCCACAGACCGATGGTCAAAGCGAGAGAACCATTCAGACTTTAGAAGACATGCTTAGAGCATGTGTTATTGATTTCGGCAAAGGCTGGGAGAGACACCTCCCTTTGGCCAAATTCTCTTACAACAATAGTTATCACTCTAGCATTAAGGCCGCCCCATTTGAGGCACTGTATAGCCGAAAATGTCGTTCTCCTGTTTGTTAGGCTGAAGTTGGCGAGAGTCAACTTACAGGTCCCGAACTTGTCTTAGAAACCACTGAGAAGATAGTACATATTCGTAATCGGTTGCAAACCACTCGTGATAGACAAAAGAGTTATACCGATAAGAGACGTAAACCTTTAG
The DNA here is from genome assembly GCA_019973895.1 of Chrysanthemum seticuspe. Classification (NCBI taxonomy): domain Eukaryota; kingdom Viridiplantae; phylum Streptophyta; class Magnoliopsida; order Asterales; family Asteraceae; genus Chrysanthemum; species Chrysanthemum seticuspe. Next base: position 284,676,413 of record BPTQ01000005.1, read on the forward strand.
AATTTCAGGTTGGAGATCGTGTTATGTTGAAATTTTCTCCTTGGAAAGGAGTGGTTCGTTTTGGGAAACGTGGAAAACTCAATCCCCGATATATTGGTCCCTTTCCAATCCTGGAGAGAATCGGACCGGTAGCATACCGCCTGGAGCTACCATCGGAACTGAGTAGTGTACACAATGTCTTTCATGTTAGTAATCCTAAGAAATGTCTTTCGGAGGAAAACATAGTGGTGCCTTTAAGAGATATTCGTATTGATGAGAAAGTGAATTTTGTTGAGGAACCGATTGAGATTATGGACCGTGAGATCAAAAGGCTGAAGAATAGCCGTATTCCTATTATTAAGGTTCGTTGGAACTCCCGGCATAGACCGGAGTTCACATGGGAACGTGAGGACGTTTTCCGTAGGAAGTATCCTAAGCTTTTCATGAAATCAAGCAACTCGGAGTGAAACCCGGGACGGGTTTCTTCTTAGGCTGGGAGGCTGTGACAACTGGCAATTTAGGGAGTCTATTTTAGGTAACCGCATTTCGTTAAACTAAACCGAGTCTTGCCTTTATCACTATTTTTATAAACCAAGACTTGATTTTATATCGTCTATTGGTTTTTATGATTTATTTCATTATTAAATGAGTTATCGTATGAGTTTTAACTCTATTTGGTAGGCACTATTCGATTCGGCACTAGAAAAGCCTAAAACAAGAATTATTGTAACTTTTAGACCGTAACTCGAAAATTGACAAATAAATAGTCAAAACTTGTGAAAAATGTAAATAACGATGTTAGAAAGTCGAATGAACGGTGTGGGACACTCGTGGGACAATATATGAGCTCGGGAATGGGTAAACGGAACATTTTACGAAAAATGGCGACCACGACCCCTCCCCTTTGGTTTGGCCGGCCACCCCTCCCCTCCCTCTCTTTTATTATTTAGTCCCTATATCCCATCTATATATACCCTATTACTACCTCATTTCACCAATCACTTTCTCTCACTAAAAACACACACACAACACTTTATCTCTCCACTTTCTCTCTCCTAAAAATTAAAATAAAAACCCTAACCCTAAATCCACCACCGCCGGCCACTGTTCCGGCCACCACGGCCCACCGGCAGCGCGTCACCCCCCACCTCCACCACCATATTGAAGCTCTCGTTCTCCTCTTTCCAACCATATATTACACGCTCCATTTGGACTTCAATAACACCTTCAAATCTTCGAATCAAGATTCGTACTTTTAGGGTTTCAAGTGGGTTTTGCAATTGGTGATTGAATAAGGTAAATGGAACAAGCTTTGAGCTTGTTTGGGCAATAATAAGCCACGAATTGAATTCTAGGGTTTCGACCTAATGATGAAATTTGGAGCTTTTGGGTGGAACATGAAATTAAGTCTAATTAGTGTCTAAATAAACAAGTAATTAGTGTTTGGTAAATGTGTGGTGTATCAATTTGATGGGTTTATGCATTTTAGGTCTAGTTTCATATTTTTGGTTAAGATAGATGATGGGTTTTATGTTTGGTTAGTGATTGGAGCTTGAATGATTGGATTTGGGTGTTGTGGAATTGATTTGGTTGTGTTTGGTTGTGAGATATGGGGCGAACGAACCACCAAGTCCAGGTACGTGGCTCATGGTTGGTGTACATGACCCACTTGGGCCATGGGTCCGGGTCGGGTCGGGTCGAGTTGGTAGCTTGTTGGTTGATGTAGTTGAGGTTTGGGTGAGACGCGTGGAGCCGAAAAGCTTCTAGAGCTTGTTTGGTTCACGTGGTCTTAACCGTGACCGTGTCATGACCATTAGGGTCATAACATTGGTTTCGAGTATATTTGGTTGATTGATTGGTTGGCGAGATTGTTTTGAGTTGGTTTGGGATTGAATTGCGATATTATGACTTTTAAATTTGGACTTGATATATATATTGTTGACTTTGGCGTTACTTTGACTTTTTAGTCAATAGTTGACTCCGACAAAGCCGTAACATGGACTTTAGTATAATTTGGACTATTGATTGATTAAAAGCCGAGAAGTTATGACTCGTGCTTGTGGACTTGAAACGAATAACGATATGAGATTTATATTGGAATTTGACGAAATATATATTTATACATGAAAATGCTAATAAGCTATGAAATATAAATAATAAATGGGCTTTTGTACCAAAAATGTCGATAACAAGTCTTATCTTGTTATTTACTATTTTTAAATAGAAACTAACGACAAAATTGGAAATGTTTTGTAATAAATAAGTAATTAATGTTTCGAGTACACGTTTATCAATAAATGTCAATTGTGGACATTTAATATTAGTTTAAGTATTTAACTGCTTACGTTGTGTGCATGGGTTACGGATAACCTAGCATTAATAGTGTTGATCCACGTGCGTAGCGGACTTATTAAGTTGACGAATCTAATAAGAGCCCGCTAGGTACATTGGGTAACCTTATTAATGGGTGAATTATCCTTATGACTCTTTAAGGATACGATTGATTTATGGGATAATAAGCGACACGAGTAAATAAATGAGTTTGTCGAGTTGACGAATTCGATAAGGTCTACTATTTATTCCGAAACTTATTGGACTATGGAGCTTATCATTTAGAGGTCTCATTGTGTCGCATTAAGTTATATATTGGTTGTTTGAGTGCATTCATGGCATCATATTGAGTCGATACACCCACACGAGGAATACCAAACACTAGGATTAAATGGTGAAACGAGACGTTTTTGGAAGTAAAGAAATGGAACATATTGGGGTAGATAACGTTGATTTTGAGGAATATACATATTAAAGTTGGTCTACATTAATAGGTTGTGCCGAGTCGATAGTTGTTGTGCTGTGATACCGTTATCTTCTGCTAGTGTTTATTTGTGCGTTGATTGCTTGTGTTGATTGCTTGAGGTGAGTTTCATAGCACCACTTTTATATACGTTTTAACTACGTTTTGAATTATTTTGGGGTGAGAATCATGCTGCTTTTTTTGGACCGTTAAAACTATTCGGATTTGCTTATATGCTTAACTGTTTAGATAGATGTGCGGTAGTTGTTGCCTTAGTCTAGGTTTAACCGTGTCTAACTAAGAATCAACTTCTACCTTGACCTAGTCCGGGGTTGGCAATTGTTCTAGGTTTTGCCATGACAGTGCTGGACTAGAGTCGCTGGGCCCGAGTAGTCCCTGGATGCGGGACATGTGTTATGATTGGTGATCTGGGTAGGATCGGTGTGCAAACGGTATTTATCTATCTTAGGTCTTGGATAGCAAATCAACTCCTACAGGTCCACTATGATTTTGTTGAACTTAAACCTATGAACTCACCAGCGTAAGCTGACCTTTTAGCATGATTTCTCAGGTTTTTGAGAGATGTTTGGATTACTTGATCGGTGGAAGCTTGGCAAGAAGGCGGGGCTCAAGGATCATTTATGACTCTGATAAACTATGGGGACCTATTTTATTAAACTATGTTTTGGGCCTAATAATTACTCATTTGGATTAACTAAATTGGGATTGGTTTTGAATGTTAAATGACTATCTTTTTGCTATACTTGTGTGCGATACCAATCCAATAGTAACGCCCCGAAAACTTGATTAAGTCTTCCGTTGTACCGAGATTTGGGGGTGTTACATGATGAGCTACTATAATAGAGAGATTCGGGACATACCTCGTTTGAGTCATTTGCCATGAGACAAATTTCTTAGTCCTCCTCCTCGCTCATTCCTCACGAATGCTTTTTGTTCGTCACGTTTGGGACACTTACTAATAAAGTGATTAGGGTCCCCACATTTAAAACATGCTCGTTCATCTCTTGCTTTCTTGTCGTCTTTGCCTTTCTGGAACCCCTTCTTTTCGTCATATGGTTGCTTGACATATCTTCCTTTTCTTCTAAAGAACTTCTTGAAATCCCTTACCGCCATAGCATATTCTTCATCATCACTATCCGAAGAAGAACTTTTTTCATCGCTTGAGACCTTCTTGGACTTTAAGGCAAGAGATTTGTGCTTCTCTTTCTTCTCTTTTGAGGCTTCGGAATCTTTAGCGAGGACAAGCTCATAGGCCTTTAGATTGCCTATGAGTTTGTCGAGGGTGAGGATTGACAAGTCTTTTGATTCTTCGATGGCCGTTACCTTTTATCTCCACTTGGATGGAAGTGCCCTTAGATATCTCCTAACATGATTATGACTAGAGAAAGACTCATCAAGTGCTTGTAATGATGTAATTATAGTATTAAAGTTAGCAAAAGAATTATCTATAGTATCCTCATCCAATATTGAAAATTGTTCATATTGTTAAACAAACAAATCTATTTTATTGTTTTTAACTTGTTGATTTCCTTGATGAGTTACAACTAAAGAATTCCAAATTTCTTTAGAGGTTTTAAGCATAGAAATTATTTCGAATTCCTTTTTGGGTAAAGCATTATATAAAATCATTTTAGCTTCACTATTTTTGGAAAGCTTTTTCTTTTGATCATCGGTGAGTTGATCATGAGGTGTGTTTACTAAATTTCTGATTTTATCATCTTTTGTAGTGGCTTCAAAGTCTCTTTCAACAATGATGTACCAAAGATCAATATCTTTTGACTTCATATATGTTTCAAATCTATTTTTCCAATAAATAAAACCATTAGTTTCAAGTAGTGGAGGTCTTTGCATAGATTGCCCTTCTTTATAATTTTCAGAACCCATTGTGATCGAAAAGTTTTTAAAATACTATTTACTTTAAAACTTTTGTAAACATAGCTCTGATACCAATTGTGAAAAACTAGAAGGGGGGTTGAATAGTTTTGCCAATTTTAACTTAGTTTCAAAAACTTTAGATCCGATGTTATGTGAAATCGTATGGATGGATAGAAAGTATAGATCTATAATTAATGCAAGTAAAGAAAGCAAGTAAAGTAAAGGATAGAAATGACACAACCGATTTATAGTGGTTCCACTACAAGGACACCTTTCTTGCCCTACTCCACTCCCCGAGTCACCTACTCGAGAGTTCAAGCACTATTGATAACATCAAATAGTCCTGAATATTAAATGTCAATTTCCCCCGATAATGCCTGTAATTTATATCATTTATATGGATTTACACTTGTTTTCCATTGTTTTCCACTTTCAGGTAAATTACGAGCATTAGAGCTAAAGAGACGCGGAATTGGAGAAATATCCAAAGATTTATCATATTATGCTGACTTTGAAGAAGTTACGGCGTAACTCATCTCTCACATTACGCCGTAACTATAGCGTGACTCAGAAAACCAACTCATCAGAAGGTTAAGGCGTAACTCTCTCCAAAGGCTACGACGTGACTACATTAGGTCAAATGAGATTCCACGCCGCTGATAACTATGCCGTAACTATTCCATCAATTACGGCGTAACCTAGTAATATTGAAGACTACGGCGTAACCACTCATAAGGTTACGCCGTAACCACTCATAAGGTTACGCCGCAACTAGCAGATCTAGTGCAAAATACGAAGGAATTGAAGGTTACGGCGTAACTCTTGTATTAGTTACGCCGTAACCCAGATCTGGCCTATAAATACCCCACGAATTCCAGCATTTCTATTCATCTCATTTCACACACAATAATCAGAGAACATGAGAAAAAGCTAAAGGAAGGTCTAGAGGAGCATACGGAGCTGTCTCCAAGGGAGAAATCACTCCCCTACGATAAGCATTAGCATTTTATCTTTTCTTTACTTTCGATTCATGTATTTTGTACCTTTGAATATTGAATTGATTTGTATGGTTAATATGAGCGGCTAAGCACCTATGGGTGCTGGCCTAGTTATGATTCCTTAATTGTTTTGTTTGCGTTTACATTACTTCCGTATAATTATTTCTAAGTGTATGCATGCATAGTTTATTGGTAACTACCCTTGGTTCGGTAGTTTTGAATGGCGGTAAAGGCAATTGCCTAGGAGATATGACCAACTGACCCTAGGTGAGCGGACTGAGACGGGAAGGGTAAGATATGACCAACTGACGACCCTTTCTACTTGTCCGATTTGACCAACTGATCACCTACCATTTGGATGAACTTAAGAATTAGGGGGTGAGTGTTTAAGTTGCTAAAGCCCGGGCACTCACTATTATAAATCTAGCATGTAGCGGTACTTAATGACTTGGCTTAGGGGACCAGGAACAATAGGACTTATGAGGGGACACCTGACTTCTCCTGTGGTGGCATCTTTGCTGATAGATTAGGGAGAATTGACCAAATGTTGTCCTCTCGACTTTGACCCCACCTGAAGTAATTGGAAGTAAGTAGACGTAGACATAACTAGCTAGGAGGATTAACTAGGTTAGCACCACTCTCCTCTATTGATTTATCTTTTACCTTTTATTTGATTTTATCTGCTTTTGTAGTTAAATAAGTAATTCCTACCATTATTAAATACTGTGACACCTAGACTTAGTAATAATCCAACACACATAGCTCTTGGGACGACCTCGGTTTTACCAAATACTACACTACACACGATCGGGTACACTGCCCGTTAGTGCATTAGGGTAGACCATAGGTATAACGAGACTTTATAAATATTAAAACATGGTCAGTAAAACATGCATCAAGTTTTTGGCACCACTGCCGGAGAGTTATATTAGGATTGCTATTAAGTCTTTTATTTTCATTTTGTTTTAAACTCTTCTATAAAATTCTCACGATCATTATTCGAGTTTTCAGGAACCATGGAAGTTGTTAACATCGATGACCTCACTCTCGAGGAATATTTGGCGTTGACAAGGGAAGAACAAGGACCGGGAATTGTTAGGCCAGCTATCACAGAAGATGCTCAATTTGAAATCAAACCTCAATTCATGAGGGAATTACATGCAAATCCCTTCTCTGGAAGCATCATCGATGATGCTCATGAACATATAGACAACGTCGAGTACATTGTCAGCCTATTCAAAATTCCCAGAGTCTCACACGATGCTATCATGTTACGAATGTTCCATATTTCTCTTACGGGAACAGCTAAAAGATGGGTTGATCGATTACCTCTAGGAACTGTCAACACCTGGCCTATCCTAAAAAAGTGTTTCATTCAAAGATACTGTCCTCCATCAAAGACGGCTAAGCTATTAGAAGAAATCTATAACTTCAAGCAAGAGGGTGATGAAACGTTATACCAAGCTTGGGAAAGGTAGAACGAATTATTATACAAATGCCCCACTCATGACCTCAACAGCCAACAAAAGGTGAACGTCTTCTACAAAGGTCTGAACATCTCCTCAAGACAAATGGTCGATTCTCAGGGGCCGATTCCTGGTATGACACCCACTTTGGCTTTAGAAACTATTCAAAAGATGGCAGACCACTCTCACAAATGGCACAATGGAGGGAGGAACCGAAATAAGAATTGAGATATGGAAGGTCTTGCAGCGATAAAAAACAAATTAGAAAGCCTCGGAAGAGACATGAAGAAGCTCAAGGAAAATGTGCATTCCATTCAAGTAGAGCGAAATGGAACTCCACCTACTAAAGAATGTTCCTCCAACGAGGAAGTTAAAAGGATCGGAGAAGTTAAATATGGCAGTGAGAACCCCTTCAACAATTACAATAATAACGGGCCCATATATCGAGAAAAATCCCTAGGATTCTACACAAGAATCAACAACAACCCTCCTAAACCAAGCCTTGAAGAAATAATGCGCAGGCACATCGAAGAGTCTACAAAAAAGGGAGAAAAACTCAAGGAATGGATGGTCAAAGTAAAAGAAGACACCAATATGAACCTGCGAAACCAAGATGTTGCAATTAAAAACCTCGAAACACAAATTGGGCAATTAGCTAAAAACCTGGAGACAAGTAATGCTAAAGCTATTGCCTGCAAGGCCATATTTGCGCAAGATAAAACAAAGAAAGAGCAGCACACATCCTCTATCACAAATGATTTGTCCGAAATTAACTACCTAAGGGAAGATGATAAATCGGAAGAAGACGAGGTCCTGCCAAGCCAACTTCCAGAGAAGCAGCAATACCAGGAAAGTTTTCTTCTTCCATGCACTATTGGTAATATTAAGATCTCCACATTAGCTGATTTGGGGGCCGGGGTAAACCTTATCTCTACTACTTTGTTTGATAAATTAAAACTTACCAATTTAAAAGAAACAACAATAATGATAGAAATGGCTGATTCCTCTAAAGCTGTACCTAGGGAAATAGTGAATAATGTGCTTCTAAAAATTGGAAAATTATTTTTTCCCACTGATTTTGTGGTAATTGACATGGGGAAGCGGGATGCTTACAATTTAATCATTGGAAAACCTTTTCTGGCCACTTGTAGGGCGCAAATTAAGGTTTTTGAAAAACAAATTTCTTTGGGAACTGAAAATGGACGAATAACTTTTAGTATGAAAGAGCATTTAAAACCAAAAGTTGAAATTTCTAATAATGTTAACGTTGTTAATGTTCAATCACTACATCCCCCTCTATATTTTGATCTTAGTACTAGTAATAGTGGAGGGAGTGTTGATAATTGCAAGCAGAAACAGGATAAGATTGACGAGGGCATTAAGGAAGCTCCTATTCCAAACAAGCATTTCCGCAACCCAATATTAACCAAGGCTAACGAATCAGTGACAGCATGGCCCCCGTATAGCCCTTTTCATGAATGTGAAAGAAAGGCGAATGAATGGATATACCCTCACAAGGGTGAAAGGCATGATATTGAATTAGCATTTGAAGATTGGTGCAAAATGAGATTCGGGAACTCGAAAACAATGAGGGATTGGTTAAGCAGTACAAATACAATCATCTTACTGACACCATGACTAACGGTGAAAGATCAAGCATAAGTATAAGTAGTCTTATTGCTGAAAACGATGACCGGGGAAAATCATGTGATGAATGGATTTCACAAAAATTTGGAATATGTGGCATTCGTAATACTGCAAGAAAAAAAGGGTTTAACAAATTGATGAATGAGTACCAACGAGTGGTGGAAGTCGGGCAAGTCCAAAGACCCCCATAGAGCCCCGCGGCTCTGAGTCTAACTTAAAGACTCGTAAATAAAGAAAAGTGCTTTTTCGGGAGACAACCCGAATTATCCCTTTCTTTTGTTTTATTTCCATTTCTGTAGGGTTTTGTGTTTTCTAACCATTTTTGCAGGAAACGAGGAAGTAATTACTGCTGCAGTTGTTGATCTGACCAGAGTTACGGCGTAACTCATCTATGTGATTACGCCGTAACCAACCTTTTGTAGCAGAATTTTAGACGCATTACTAATTACGGCATAGTACCATCTCTGTGGTTACGCCGTAACCACTCGCTTTGCAGCTTATGTCAGGTTTTGCCAGTTACGGCGTAACTCCCTCAAAAGAGTTACGACGTAACCTTCCTCTGCTTAACTTCTTTCATTTTAAAACACAATAACCTTGTATTAGTATTTTAAATGAACTTTGTGGGTGTGTTCCCTGTAAACCCTCACGAGACTTCACTCGTCACTTGGGACACCAAGTGGTTTAAAAGGCTTGTTGCATTTGCTAAATGCAACCGTGATTCCTATGAAAGTGAGTTAGGTTTGTTTTTCATTTTTCATTTTTTATTTTTAGAATTAAGCTTGTCGATAGTGTGATTTCAAGGATTGAAGTTTATTCATGATGCTTATACGAAGGCACGTCTCTTTTTCGTGGGCCTTTTTTCTTTGTGGAGCAAATTTCAGGGAAGTTCTCGCTCTAATTCTACTTTTCTCTTCACCTTTATTTAACGCTTAGTACAAAAGGGACTTTGTACAATTCAAGTGGGGGGACGGGAGTAGAATTATCTCTTGAACATTATTTTGCCCTCGTTTTTCTAGTTTATTTTGAAAAATTATGCCATTTTTAAAATTTTGACATGTTTTTCTTAACCTAACTAGATTAGAACTTAGCCGAGCACATACAACCCTTGATATTATATGGTGAGATTAGCCTTATCCGTTTCCAATATTTTACCCGAAATCCACCAAATTATGAGTGTGTCGGTAGCTTGTAAACTTTAGAACTTGGCCTTTGCATCATTTCGAGACCATAGACGAGGTATGTTGAGTTAGCTCGATGTATTTGGACTTTTCAGTTTTAGAAGGCAATATTATAGGATTATCACCCAAATAGCCTACCATTGTGTGTCTATTGATTAGTCACCTCGACTTCTCAACCCTCATGTGAAACCCTTTTGTTGCACTCACCTTTAGTGCAAGATACCCCTAGATACACCAATCTGAGCCATTCCTTTCATTTTGTCAACCCAATATATTGTTTCGTTACACCTATACACCTTAGCCTACCCTGTAGTTTTTATTTGTGATTGGGAAGTCATTATTTGCCTAAGTTCAAGGTTCAAGTGGAAAGGTTCGGAAATCACGCTTTCATCGACGACATATTCCTGAAGATCATTGAAGACCCCCCCCCCCCCCCCCGAATTCCCATTGTTCATCTCAAGTGGGGGGATATTATGTTTAGTTATTATTGTTATGTTGAAAAAAAAATTTGTTATGTTATTGTAAAGTCCTATGTTATAAGCACTATGTTATGAACTTTATTGATTTAGTATCGAGGAGGCCACCTCGGTCACATTCGAAGATTGGAGTTGGCAATTTTGCCAACAGTTGGAGAAAAGGTAGTGTGCCCATCACGACGTCCTCTAATGACACATTTACCTAGTATTTCATGATCCGGTTTCTTGACTTCAAAGCTTGAACTTTGGGCGGATGGTAAGTGGTGATGACTTGGTTATAGATTTAGACTACCTGCTTGATTTTTATTTTACACCATTTATATATCCCATGTCTTATCCTGCCCTTTTAGTCATGAAGCGTGTCTAGGTGATGCAGCGAGCAATCTTTGGTGTCTTGGCCATGGATTTGGTCATGTACCACTGGTTTTTTCCACTTCACCGTGACATGTTAATAATGACGAGTCGCCCCTTAACCTTTGTCGTGTCTACCCATATTGCCTTCGAGAATTGTTTAGCCCTTAACTCTAGTGGTGGAGATTTTTGTAACCGCCAAGCTTATGATAGAATACATGCTATGACTGTGCGATTGAGTGATCACCTCGAAATTGACACTTAGTATAGCTGAGAGAATTGAGTGTTTCGTTCCCCTTTCTTGAGGTGTTCGGTTTTGTTTTATTCTAGCATAAGGGATTTGTAAACTTATATTTTCCATGTTATGGGAGATATCTTTTTAGGAACCTTTCTAATAAGGTCTACTTGAGGGCAAGTAGAGTTCAAGTGGGGGGATATTTGATAACATCAAATAGTCCTGAATATTAAGTGCCAATTTCCCCTGATAATGCTTGTAATTTATATCATTTATATGGATTTACGCTTGATTTCCATTGTTTTCCACTTTCAGGTAAATTACAAGCATTGGAGCTAAAGAGACGCGGAATTGGAGAAATATCCAAAGATTTATCATAGTATGCTAACTTCGAAGAAGTTACGGCGTAACTTATCTCTCACATTAAGCCGTAACTATAGCGTGACTCAGAAAACCAACTCATCAGAAGGTTACGGCGTAACTCTCCCCAAAGGCTACGACGTAACTACATTAGGTCAAATGAGGTTCCACGCCGCTGATAACTACGCCGTAACTATTCCATCAATTATGGCGTAACCTAGTAATATTGAAGACTACGGCGTAACCACTCATAAGGTTACGCCGTAACTAGCAGATCAAGTTCAAAATACGAAGGAATTGAAGGTTACGGCGTAACTCTTATATTAGTTATGCTGTAACCCAGATCTGGCCTATAAATACCCCACGAATTCCAACATTTCTATTCATTCCATTCCACACACAACAATCAGAGAACGTGGGAAAAAGCTAAAGGAAGGTCCAGAGGAGCATACGGAGCTGTCTCCAAGGGAGAAATCACTCCCCTATGATAGGCATTAGCATTTTATCTTTTCTTTACTTTCGATTCATGTATTTCGTACCTTTGAATATTGAATTGATTTGTATGGTTAATATGAGCGGCTAAGCACCTCTAGGTGCTGGCCTAGTTATGATTCCTTAATTGTTTTGTTTGCGTTTACATTACTTCCGTACAATTATTTCTAAGTGTATGCATGCATAGTTTATTGGTAGCTACCCTTGGTTCGGTAGTTTTGAATGGCGGTAAAGGCCAATTGCCTAGGAGATATGACCAACTGACCCTAGGTGAGCGGAGTGAGACGGGAAGGGTAAGATATGACCAACTGACGACCCTTTCTACTTGTGCGATTTGACCAACTGATCACCTACCGTTTGGATGAACTTAAGAATTAGGGGGTGAGTGTTTAAGTTGCTAACGCCCGGGTACTCACTATTATAAATCTAGCATGTAACGATACTTAATGACTTGGCTTAGGGGACCAGGAACAACAGGACTCATGAGGGGACACCTGACTTCTCCTGTGGTGGCATCTTTGCTGATAGGTTAGGGCGAATTGACCAAATGTTGTCCTCTTGACTTTGACCCCACCTGAAGTAATTTGAAGTAAGTAGACGTAGACATAACTAGCTAGGAGGATTAACTAGGTTAGCACCACTCTCCTTTATTTATTTATCCTTTACCTTTTATTTGCTTTTATCTGCTTTAGTAGTTAAATAAGTAATTCCTACCATTATTAAATACTGTAACACCTAGACTTAGTAATAATCCAACACACATAGCTCTTGGGACGACCTCGGTTTTACAGAATACTACACTACACACGACCGGGTACACTGCCCGTTAGTGCATTAGGGTAGACCATAGGTGTAATGAGACTTTATAAATATTAAAACCTGGTCAGTAAAACCTGCATCAACTATGTTAACAAACTCCTTCAACTTGGCGGAGAAGCCTTCACAACGTCGCTTACACTTTTTCCGGTACAAAGTTAAATACCGAGTCCTTAACACGGAGGACCAAACCAACATAACTATAACACAACAAATATGTGAAATATGAAATACAAGATCTTTGCTACAGAAATCTTGTGGAGGAACAAATCAATCAAGGACCCCTTGCTTGGATGACTTGTAGAAGCTTGTGATCTCGCCTTAGAGAAGGACCTATATGAGAATCACAACAAAAGAAAGAAGAACTACTATCTAGATCAAGAGATCTGAGATTAGAAGAATGAAAGAATATATGAGAGAGTTTGTAAGAAGAGGGGTGAGTTACAATGAGGAAATGGCTCTCTATTTATAGGCAAAAACTTGCTATTGTTGCACGGATCCCACGGATCCCTTACATGAGGGATCCGTCCAGTGTAAATTGAGGGATCCATAGGACGCTCCTCCTAAATAGGTTATGGGTCATGGGTCATAGACTTTGGACCATGGGTATCAAAATAGATACAATGTATCTAGAAGATGCAATGCATACTGTGGGTTAGCTCCATGGGTTATGGATATGCTCCATGGGTATGGGTCATGGGTTATGGTTTTTACCCATCCTAATAAACTATTACAATAAATGAATCATTACAACAATTAATGTTAAATGATTATATATATATAAATGCTTTACAAAAATAACTTGTATCCTTATAATTTTACTTATGATAACTTTATATTTGTTATCAACAAAACACAAAGAGATCGCTAAATATCAATAAACGTCTTTACGATTTATTTGTATTAACACAACCGTAATTCCCCAGAATTTTTAGATGGTCTTTTTGCATTTGTCGCGCATTGTGAGCCATTGTTAAACCCCATCTCAAAAAAGATGCATTGCCCATGTGTTCGTTGTGGTAACGCTCAAAATAAATTGGTTACACTCAAAACTCTTGAGTCACACATATCTAAATACGGGTTTGACGCACGTTATACCACTTGGAAATATCACGGTGAACCGCTTCCTCCACCCGTAGTACACAAGACACCACAACCACCTTCACCTAAACACATTGACATGGATGCATTCTTCCAAGATATTTCAACAGATAATGTCTCAACTCCACCATCTCAAACAACAGGTTCTCAACCAGCTCAAACAACGGGTCCTCAACTAGCTCAAACCAGGGATCGTAGCATTAATAACAAGTACGAAGACTTACTTGCTAGGTCCACTCAAAAGTTGTACCCAGGTTGCGATACGACTACATTGAACTTTACGTCAGAGCTTTCGCATATCAAGGTCTTATGTAAAATAACTGATGGCGGGTTTAACAAGGTTCTAGCTCTTTTGCAAAAGGCATGTCCCCCTAGTAAAGGATTCAATTTCCCACCGTCATACTATGAAATCAAGAAGACATACAAAGATATCGGGTTAAGGATACGAATCGATCCATGCTTGTATAAATGATTGTTTTTTATTTTGGGGATCAGATGCGAACAAAAGTCTTAATAATTGTCCAATCTGCAACGCGAGTAGATGGAAAAACCTAAAGACAAAGGGGAAGAAATTTGCCAACAAGGTGTTGCGTTACTTTTCGTTAACACCTAAACTACATCGTATGTTCAACCCAAAACATATCGCAAAGTGGATGACTTGGCATGCTACTGGAAAGTCTAAGGAAAACGGTAAGATGAATCACCCATGTGATGGTCAAGCATGGAAAAAATTTGACATAATGAAACCTGAGTTTTCTTGTGACCCTAGAAACATCCGATTAAGGTTGACTGTTGATGGTTTCAATCCATTTAGAAACATGAGTCAAACTTACAGCATGTGGCCGGTCATATTGACAACATACAACACAACCCTGTGGATGTGTATGAAAGAGACTTCTTTAATCACCTGCAAAGGACATTGATGTTTTCTTGCAGCCTTTGATCAAAGAACTTAAAGAGTTATGGATAGGGCAGTGGACTTTAGACGCTGCTATGGGTACTCATTTCAAAATGAAAGCGGCGGTTTTATGGACCATCAATGACTTTCCAGCTTGAAGTAGTTTATCTGGGTGGAGTAGACAAGGCTACTATGCATGCCCCACATGTAATCAGGACACTCCATCGCTTCCTGTGAAGCATAAAATCACTTATGTTGGTTATAGAAGATTCTTACGCGTAAGACATCCAATGAGGAATAAACATAAGGAATTCCATGGTAAACCTGAAAGGAAACTGCCTCCTAAAAGCTTTACCAATGAGGAAATCATGATTCAAATTAGTAAAGTCTTTAAACGTGTCTCGGGGAAACATCCAAATATTGTAAAAAAATAACCCTAAACCTAATCGAGAAATCGAATTGAATTGGAGTAAGCGTTCTATCTTCTACGAACTCGAGTATTGGCCCATTCTTCTACTAAAACACAATCTCGATGTCATGCACATCGAAAAGAACGTGTTTGAGAGTGTGTTTAATACCTTGTTAATGAACGAAAAATCCAAAGACACGCTAAAGGCAAGGCAAGACTTGAAAACTTTGGGAGTTCGAAGGGATTTTTGGCTCGTTAATAAAGGAAATGGGAAATTCGATAAGCCTCACCCAAAGTACTCTTTCACACCAGAAAACAGAATACTTTTTTTGTAAATTCATCAAAGGAGTTAGACTACCTGATGGGTTTGGATCCAACTTCAAGAAAAAAGTGACCGCTGATGATAACAACATAACATGCCTAAAATCTCATGACTGTCATATAATGATGCAGCAGTTACTTCCTTATGGAGTTCAGCGATACTTACACAAATACATTTCAACCCCATTAATCGAGCTCTGCTTACTCTTTAAGCAAATTTGTGCTCAAAATTTGAAGCAGTGGGATATGGAGAAAGCTAAAAAAAACAAATGATCGGTGTTATGATTAATGTAGAGCAAATATTTCCTCCTTCTTTTTTTGACATATTGATTCATTTGGTTATACATTTACACGAAGAGGCTATTCTAGGTGGCCCTGTTTACTACAGGTGGATGTATCCATTTGAAAGATACATGAAAAAGCTAAAAAAGTATGTCCGAAATAAAGCCAAGCCTGAAGGTTCTATAGCGGAGGGTTATGTTGCAGAAGAATCATTAACTTTCTGTACGCGTTATCTGAAGGATGTCGAGACTAGATTTAATCATCTTGAAAGAAATGATGACGGTTTGCCTGAACAAAAGAGATAAATTCCAGGTGTTCCAGTCTGTATGCAAACCAGTGGGTAGAGAAGTCTCGACACAGATGAATACATATGTCATGCAGGCAGTTGTATTGTTTATACTTAACAACAGTCCTGAAATAGACGCAGACATCCTGGCGTACAAAGAGTATGTTTCTTCTTTTTTATATTTTGAAGAACCCTTTTTTCGTAAGTTATTTGTTTTTTATGACTTATTCTAATATCATTAACTTTGTGCAGTGAATTTCCTAACAATACCGTGGAAACAAGTTTTCCTCCCCGGTTCAATCACAAGGTAAACACATTAGATATATTACCTTTTAGTCCGGAGTTATTGCTCATCTAAATCTTTTTGTATCTCTTTCATAGATTCGTGAAAAGAGTGTGGCAAAAGACCCAAGTTGTAGTCCCGTGTTAATCTCTTTGTCATGTGGACCTTCATCTAGTGCAAGTATATACCCTGCTTGCATAGTGAACGGTGTGAAGTTTTTGGTGCACGAGCGCGATAGACTTCATACCACTCAAAGCAGTGGAGTTTCAACACCCGGGCCTGATAGAGATATGTATTATGGTCAACTGGAAGAAATTCTGGAGCTCACTTATATGGGCAACAGTAAGGTTTTGTTGTTCCGATGTAAATGGTTCGACACCCGTAACCCTAATAACCCTACGCCACGCTCTAGACATTCTTACATTGAACATGGCATACATCAATGATAGGGATTCTTTTAGAAATCAACAATACATTCTTGCGACACAAGCAACACAAGTATTCTACCTTGAAGACCATGCTAGACGACCACCTCATTGGAAGGTCGTCGAAGATGTTCATCATCGGAAGATCTGGCATCGAAATTGTGAGTTCTTGTACTTTTACAAATGACGTGTGTAGCTCCTAGATCACACGGCGGGGATGTTGGCGGTGATCCACCCAGACGGCCCTCATTTACTATGTCGGGCTATTGCGCAGGTAAGAAATTGTGATTTTTTTTATTTTTTTTATTTTTTATTTTTATATATTTTTTATTGATAAAACTGAATTTTTTTACATGTATTTTCACAACTCAATAACTTATATTTGTAGGTTCAATGATCATTGGTGAGACGACAAATCGGGCCTTAAAGAGGGCTCTTAAGGAGAATAATGGCCCTTTGCCGATTGGCTTTGATTCCGATGATCAAGGTACCTTCTCAGCGATAGGCACTTATTCATCGAACTTGGCGAGTCTTAACTGGGAACATGTGAGGCCACTTCCCCTTGATTGCGATTGGGAAGAAATTCCATATCCTTTTAAAGCACATATAATGCCGGCACTAGAGGTTATATTTATTGTTTATTTTATTTCTATTCTTATTGTTATCGACCGTTTAGATATGCGTGTTATATTTAAATTGTGTGTTTGTTTAAATGCGTATATTTATTTGTAGACCTATTTCAACCTCGCGCCTTGGGTAAATGACGAGACCAAAATTCGTGTTGGAAAGAATGAATATACGGTGAGGGAAAGGGTAGGACTCGGGCTGACACTACAGATGAGGTTACTATACCAAAAATATAAAAACAGGCTCAAGGCTGATTACTTTGATACCCATGAGACGTCCGCGGCGGCAAGGGAACAGTCGCCGAAAGACTGGCTTAACAGAACCAAAGAGCAATGGGAGATGTTGGTCGACTAGTGGTCCGATCCGAAACGGATGGCAAGAGCTGCCAAAAATGCAGATAATCAAGCTAAAAACAAGACACTAACTCACCAAGCGAGACAGTCGTTCGTTCAAGGAAGAAACAATTATGTAAGACTCATTATAATTTTGTGATTTTTAAAGGTTTTAATATTGTTTATATTTACCTCGTTATTAATTTATTTTATATTATATGTATAGAGGGTTAACAATAAGGGTCAAAATGAGGACCTTATTGAAACTTGGAGGAAGGGGCATTCAACAAGCACTACAAAAAAAGGGGCTTTTAGTGACACAATTTTTAATGACATACAAAAAAAAGTGTAAATAAAAGTACATATTTACTTACACTTTTAAGAAAAATGTAAGCAAAAGTTTACTTTCGCCCACTTTTTTTAAAAAGTGTGAGCAAAAGTCTAACTTTTACCCACACTTAGCATAAAATGTAAGCAAAGGTCTAACTTTTACCCACACTTAACATAAAATGTAACCAAAAGTCTAACTTTTACCCACACTTTACATTAAATGTAAGCAAAAACCTAGTTTTGCCCACACATTTAAACAAGTGTGAGCAAAAGTCTAATTTACACACACACTTTTAAAAAGTGTGAGCAAAGGTATAGTTTTACTCACATTTTTTGAAAAGTGTAATAATAGTCTTCCTTTTACCCACACATTTAAAAGAGTGTGAGTGAAATACTTTTTATAACTACACTTTATAAAAGTGTGAGTAAAAGTGTAGTTTTTATCTAAATAAATTTGCTAGGGATAGTCTAACTTGTATCTATGGCTGAGCATTCCGACCGTTTCGACCGGACCGACCGACAAAACCGACCGGACGGGACCGAACCCGACCGGACCGAAGGACCGGCCGTCCGGTCTCGGTCCTGATTTTTACCTTATTTTGGTCTCGGTCCGGTCCGGTCCGACCAAAAAACCGAAAATCTTGCCTATTTGGACCGGACTGACCGAAGACCGGACCGGACAGACCACATTCGGTCTCGGTTACCTTAAATCGGTCTTCGGTCTTGTCGGTCTCGGTCCGGTCCAGTCCCGGACCGATGCTCACCCTTACTTGTATCTAGGGTTGATCACGGTCGAAAACCGGACCGAATCTGACAAAAAACTGATTTGATCTAAAACAGGGACCGAGGACCAGAATATAATGTTCGGTTAGGGTCGGTTCGATTTGTTGATCCGGTCTGATCTAACAAAGCATAATGGTCGATGATGTGTAAGACCAAACCTGACCAGATTAATATATGTTCGATCCGGTTGAAAATATTATGCCCGACTACTTGTATCTATCTATACTTGTTGAAAAAATTAAATACAAGACTCGTTTTTACTTTTACTAACTTAATCTAACAAAATATATATAGAGGAGAGTTATTTTAGGGTACTGGCAATCGATGCGGTATGGGCTTCGGTTTGATCCATGCCGATCGGCATTGGTGTTGCCTGGGAATCGGCATGATTAGGCATGGAGCATGGGTTTGTAGAATCGGTATGTTTCACCGAATTGGCATGAAACGAAATGTGAACGTTGGACATTAAAATGGAGCCTTTGGACATTAAATGAGATGGAAAATAGATGAGGTATGAGTTAGGCATGGTTGCCACTAAAAATCTATTGTTATGTATGAGATTGGTATGAGATGAGATGGAAGAATATTATTGGTGGGTGATTAGGCATGAAAAAAAGGTTCAGGCATGGTTGCCACCACCCTTACATACCAAACTTTTCTCACATATCAAAGGACTCATCTCCACCATCCATTTAAAAATAAATCAATGACTGAGATTAAAAGCATTTTATTATTTCACCTATTTTTTATAATTTAAATATCTCTTAAACCGTTAATCGTTAAATGAAAATATTTACACCGTCGCGACGAGCATTTAATTATCTTTCTATAGACGGGCACTTTGATATACTTTCGAAAAAAGAAAAAATATTCGTTTTTTTCACGTTTTTTCGTATTTTTTTCGTTTTTTTTACGTTACTGAAATTTGCATTAAAAATATCATATATGATAAAACACTAAATTGAATATCACATATGATATTAGTGTAATATCATATATGATATGTAATATCACATGTGATATATCATATGTGATATTACACTAATATCACATGTGATATTACATATCATATATGATAGTACACTAATATCACATGTGATATTCAAATTAGTGTTTTATCATATATGATTTTTTAATGCAAATTTCAGTAACGTAAAAAAACGAAAAAACAAAAAAAAAACGTGAAAAATACGAAGAAAAAAAAATTGTCGAAAGTATATCAAAGTGCCTATCTATAGAAAGATAATTAAATGCTCGTCGCAATGATATATTTTTTTTCGCTTAACGATTAACGGTTTGAAAGTTATTAATATTTGAAAAAAAATGATGAAAGTGGGTTTTTTAAATTGTTAGGATTAATCTCATCCATTAGATCAAATAAAAATGGAGAGTGGAGATTGATCCCTTAGTATGTAAAGAATCTTTTGTCCTCAAATGATCTTAAATCATATATATATATATATATATATATATATATATATATATATATATATATATATATAGGGAAGGGATCCAGTAAGAAGAAAAGTTAAAATGAGAAGAATAAGAAAGATTTCTAGCCACACATTTCAAATAATGAGGAGATTTTTAAGGGGAGATGCATCTATTTTTGTAGGTGCATCTGAAATGTGTGGTTGTGGTTTCTTCTTACCCTTCTTATTTTTATTATTCTTCCTATTTGATCCTAACTCTATATATATATATATATATAAACTTTCCTAAAAATAGAGGCAATTTGTAAAAAGTAAAAACATTACTTCGTGGTACTGATATTTTACGTATAAACTAATAAACCATCCACTTCCCTTTTCATAAAAACCTATCACATTGTTCAAAAAAGTAGGAAAATAAACTAATTGGAGATAGACAATAGTTTTTAGAGTAATGCTATTTAGACCTAAAACACAAACCTAATTATAAGCCTAATGCATAAATCACTTGTACATTTACATTAACTATTTTCTCTCTCTAAATTCCCACCAATCATTTTTTCAAATCAACCAATTAAATCATTAGGTTCATTTGTAGGCTTCATTAGTAGGCACAACAATCATTTTTCTAGTTTTTAATATGTTATTAATTATCCAACAAATAGATTAATCATATGTTAAGTAATGATACTTACTTTGACAAGAAGAAATAAGAGAAAATATTGGTCCGAAACACCTTTTCGAGTCTCTCCTCTGTGATCTCTTCTAACGAATATGAATTTGTATAGTACTGCACGGCTGGAAGGTTCACTAAGATATCCATCCGCCCATATTTTTCAATGACCTCATCCACAACATCCTTACAATTTTTGTCATACCTAAGATCTGTAGGTATGGCAATAGGATCACCCGAGCCTTCCATTTTTGACTCATTTATGATATCCAATGTGTCTTTTGCATCTATGTCCTCGTCGCCCTTGACATAAGTGAAGGCTATAGTCGCACCCTCCTTAGCAAAGTGGTAACAAACTGACCTTCCAATACCTGAATCTCCACCTGCTACTAATGCCACCTTTCCCTGTGCCAAGGAAAATAAAAGCTTTAATTTCTTTTACTTGACTTGCTCACAGGTGTAAAATTCTTTTGGCCCTTATGGTTAGACTGGTTTTGCAACTCTTTTTCAGCTTGTAGAAGCAGCTTCTAACCCCCTATGTGCTCTAACTTTTAGCTTCTTACTAGTTATCAATTAGATTGGCTTTCGAATAAAAATTGATAGACACTAAATTAGAATGTTTCTTACTGACTGTATATTAGTGACACCTTTATAAAATACGAGTAGTCTATTTGTTACTTCTACTGACTCATTTGGAATAAAGTGATAAAGGTATTAATCTATTGTTGTACTCTTACAAATTAAGAAATTAAGAAACTAACTTGTCAGTAAAAGTCTTCTGTTTACTTTTAGTAAACATACTACTAGTTAAATTCGATCTTCTTTACTCGTCAACTTAACAACTAACTGCAATGGTTGTTTAACAAAAGACAGAGCCAATCAGCATTTTTTTTTTTATTTATCGATTAAGTTTACCTTGAGTTTGTTAGAGGGCTTGTAATGAGGGTTGGCGAATAGAGGTCGAGGGTTCATGAGATATTCTTTTCCTGGTTGAGACTCTTGGTTCTGTGGTGGAAATCGTCGTTCGTCTTCCTCCATCAACATCTCCTTCGACTAATATACATTCACCATAGTCCGATAATTAGGATAATTACCAGAAATTGAAAATTGTTTACATACGTCATGGTATGTTCATGTTGCTCTCAAGCATCATATCAACAGAATCAAAATAATAAACTATAACTAAAAGATAAAGAAAGTGATGTAAAAGACCTTAAAGGTGTGAATAGCTGAGGAGCGCCGACTTAGAAGACTTCCTATCAGTGGCGTGTCCCCATTAGTGCTAATTCCTGTTATTCCAGGTGAGCTTAACAAGCTACGTGACATTAAACAAGACGTCCATGCGATTGAAATCTTGTTTGTGCCTGACACTATTGAATGCATCATCATAATTACTTAAGATATTTAGATGAAGTGAATGAATGAAACCCATTTAGTGACAAGTTATATACAGAGCAGATTAAAGAAATTTGTGATCAATCATGTGAGAGTTAAATAAATGTTAGGTACACCTTTCTATTAGTAAACATATATTTAGTTTGGGCTTAGTTATTGTGTTTTGGGCTTAGTCCACTTCTACCTAAGCCCAAACTAAATATACGTCGACTAATGTAGCAAGATAAGCCAACAACCTATAAAAGAGGTGTAGCAAGACACACGTAATGTAGAAGCACTCTCAGGATAGTGCAGTGACATGATTGAGTATTGTTGTTGTTGTAGCAAGATAAGTAATGCTTCATTTATTAATAATCAAGTATTGCAACTTTCTTTTTGAGAGGCATAGCAACCTTCTTGTTGCTTAAACAAATGTCTTTGATTTAATTATTAAATATATATTTCTAAGATTACAAGTAACACTGCACAGTGAGTCTTCCAGTTCTGTCTAAAAGTCTCAATCCAGTGTTTCCTTCAAAACAAGTTTTTAAATCCGTCTAGATCATGAAAATGATAGAACGTAACTAAAATATGTTTGAAAATTGATAGCGTCTAATATGTGGAAAATCAAAAATTGATCAGTTCTTGTCAACAGTAAACTAATAAAGTTATTTGATAATGTTTTGTGGCGTGAATATAAGTAGATACTTCTAACACGAAATCTACACCATTATAGTCAAAGATAAGTTACATACTTACATGCATGAAACATATTTCAACAAAAAATTTAATGCACCAATATTTTATGGTTCAATCTCTGACCTACTCTACTTTAATGGATTTTTTTTTTAGTGTGTTGGACACTATCAAGAAGCTAAGAATTAAAAATATACATTGTTTGCTAGAGCGTTATAGGGCTGCTAAGCACCTTTAACAAATTTTGGACTTCTTCTTTGTTGGAAAATTTATTTCACTTGTGGGATTAGTTCACACCTGATTTTGAGTTAAGAGGTACGGAGTGTACACCCATGGGGTCTCTGAACACCCTGACTCGACTCAATAGTGGTTAGTACTGGTAGTGTATTAGTTACTACTGATAATGTAGTAACTGATGGTTCCTACTGCTAGTGTTATGGTTCATGCTGCTAGTGTAATGGTTCCTGCTGATGGTTCCTGCTGGTAGTGTATGGTTCCTGCTGCTAGTGTAATGGTTCCTGCCGGTAGTGTTGCAGTAATTATTTTGTAACAGCTTTTACTCATTCAATTGGCTGTTATGACTGCTTTATGACCACGTTTAATTGGTCATGTAACCACTATTTCTGTGATTATGGAGGTTTATTATGGGTGATTAATTGGCCGTTAATCACACATAATGTCCATTGATTAGTGTTGAGTATTCTCTACTATAAATAGATATGGTTTTCATCAGCATGAATATACTGAGAAACACACTGAAACATACATTACCAGGAGAAACAAACTGAAAACGATAAACACTTGAAAGCAAAGGGTTATTGATTTGTGCCTAATTCAATAACAAACATTCGATCTTATCCCAAGTAGATATTCGTGATACCCAGGCAATAGGGTCGAATAGTTTACTTTGGAAAGTGATTACACGATTCCAAGTGATATCCGGTAACCACCTAGTGGTATTGCTATTGCTACTGATTATCTTACCCTGTTCTGGGTCGTATACCAACCAACATTCAAAGTAAACTATTTGTGATAATCAATGGCTGCTGATGCAATGAAACACATGGCTTCAAACTTTGCCAAGCTTGATAAGTTTGAAGGGGTGGACTTTAGGAGGTGGCAAAAAAAGATGCACTTCTTGCTTTGTATGTGCTAACCACTTCTATTACTGATGATGGGGATGATGCTACTGTGGAGCAGATCAGGAGGAGGAGCAAATGGGAGAATGATGACTACATTTGCAGAGGTCTAATTCTCAATGGTATGTTTGATTCTCTATTTGACATTTATCATAACTTTGAATCTTCCAAAGAACTGTGGGATTCCTTGGATGCCAAATATATGGCTGAGGATGCATCAAGTAAGAAGTTTCTTGTAAGTAATTTCACAAATTACAAAATGACTGATTCAAGACCAGTCATGAGCAATACAATGAACTTCTTGGTATACTTGGAAGGTTTACACAACAGAATATGAACATGGATGAGGCTATTTCAGTTTCTTGTGTCATTGATAAACTTCCCCCTTCTTGGAAAGATTTCAAGTATACCTTGAAACATAAGAAGGAGGAGTTAACTCTGGTTGAGTTAGGCAGTCATCTGCGCATTGAGGAATCTCTCAGGGTGCAGGATAATGACAAGCCAAAGAGTAGCAATTCTACTGGTGCATCTGTTGTCAATATGGCGGAGCATAACAACTCCACCCAGTACAATGACGACAAAGACAAACGCAAATATCATGACAACACAAGGGCAGATCCTAACAAGAAGGCAACACCTACTTGTTGGAAATGTGGCAAATCTGGTCACATTAAAAGGGATTGCAAATGTGTTAAGGTTGGTGGTAAAGCCAATGGATCAGGCACTAATGGTTCAGGGAGTGGTGGTTCTACCAACTCACTGAAAGGTCAGAATATGTTTAATAAGTCTTTTCAGATTTATTATGTTACATATGTATCTGCATCTTATTATGTGCAGGATGATGATGTTGCGTGGTGGGTTGAATCTGGTGCAACAGTTCATGTGTGCAAAGATAGAAGCTGGTTCAATACTTATGAGTCACTGAATGATGGTTCTATTCTTCATATGGGAAATAAGTCAACAGCCTTGGTGCATGGTCGTGGTTGTGTGGATCTTAGATTTAGTTCTGGAAAGATTGTAACTTTGTTTAATGTTATTCATGTTCCTGATATAAGGAAAAACTTGGTTTCAAGTAGTGTTTTGAATAATCATGGATATAAACAAGTTATTGAATCTGATAAATTTGTCTTGTCTAAAAGTGGTGTTTTTATTGGTTTTGGCTATTTGTGTAACCAAATGTTCTTGCTTAATATTGTCACTCATAGTGATAATGCAGCCTTTGTGACCACCTCCGACCTGACTGACTCTACCCTATGGCATGCTAGACTTGGCCATGTTCACTATAAAAGGATGCAAGATATGTCTAAGGATGGGTTAATCCCAGCATTTGACATGGACACTGAAAAGTGTAAAACTTGCATGTTGACCAAGATAACCAAGAAACCTTTTCAGGGTGTTAATCGTGAAACTAAGCTCTTGGAGCTAATACACAGTGACCTGTGTGATTTGCATGCCACTCCCTCTTTGGGGAATAAGAAGTACTTTGTGACATTTATTGATGATGCTTCTAGGTTTTGTTATGTCTATCTATTACATACTATGGAAGAAGCATTAGATAAATTCAAAGTGTTTAAAACTGAAGTTGAATTACAACTTAGGTCTTTGATCAAAAGATTAAGGACTGATAGGGGAGGTGAGTACATGGATACTCTGTATTTTCAGTCTGTTGGTATAATCCATGAAACAACTGCTCCCTATACTCCTCAGCAAAATGGTATTTCTGAAAAGAAAAATAAGGTGTTGAAGGAGATGGTTAATTCCATGTTGTCCTATTTAGGACTGAGTCAAGGGTTCTGGGGTGAAGCTATGTTAACAGCTTGTTATTTATTAAATAGGGTTCCCAACAAAAGGAACAAGGTTACCCCTTATGAACTCTGGACTAAAAGGAAACCCAACTTGAACTATCTCAAGGTTTGGGGTAGTAGGGCTGTTGTGAGACTCCCTGATCCAAAGCTTAAAACTTTGGGTGAAAGAGGCATTGACTGCATCTTTGTTGGATACGCTGAGCATTCCAAGGCTTTTAGGTTCTATGTTATTGAACCTAATGAATATGTTTCAATTAACTCCATAATTGAATCAAGGGATGCAATGTTTGATGAGAATAGATTTTCATCAGTCCCTAGACCAAGTCAAAGGATTTCTAATGGAAATCATGACATTGTTGTATCAGAGATCCCTGATGAAGAACCATCAGAGGTCCCTGATGAGGTTGTGGTTCAACAACCTGAACCTGTGCTCAGAAAGACCAAAAGGGTTAGGACTTCAAAGTCATTTGGACCTGAGTTTCAATTATACTTAATTGAAGGAACAAGGGATAAGGTCTATTGCTTCATTGTTGAGGATGATCCCAAGACATTTGAAGAAGCAATGAAGTCCCAGGATATTGCTTTCCGGAAAGAAGCAATCAATGATGAGATGGATTCCATCATGGGGAACAACACTTGGGTGTTGGTTGATCTAGCACCTGGTTGCAAACCTTTGGGTTGCAAATGGATTTTCAAAAGGAAAATGAAGGTAGATGGAACTATTGAAAAGTTCAAGGCTAGACTAGTCATTCAGGGCTTTAAACAAAAGTCAAGAATAGACTATTTTGATACTTATACCCTTGTGGCTCATATCAGTACCATAAGACTGCTGATTGCTTTGGCATCAATTCACAATCTGATTATTCATCAGATGGATGTGAAGACAGCTTTCTTGAATGGTGAATTGGATGAGGAAGTTTATATGAACCAACCTCAGGGCTTCATCATGCCTGGCAATGAAAACAAGGTGTGTAAACTGATTAAGTCTCTTTATGGACTAAAGCAGGCACCTACGCAATGGCATCAAAAATTTGATGAAGTAGTTTTGTCTAGTGGTTATGTTTTTAACCAAGCTGAAAAGTGTGTATATAGCAAATTTGATGAATCTGGTAAAGGAGTCATCATTTGTCTATATGTTAATGACATGTTGATCTTTGGCACTGACCAAAATCAGGTTGACCTGACAAAGGAATTTTTGTCATTGAGGTTCTCCATGAAGGACATGGGGGAGGCTGATGTTATCCTTGGTATAAGAATTAAACATGAAAGTAAAAGAATTTCCATCTCTCAGTCTCATTATATTGAGAAGGTGTTGAGGGAATTCAATTACTTTGATTGTACTCCAGTGAGTACACCTATGGATACTTGTGAGAAGCTGATGCCTAATAATGGCAAGGCTGTATCTCAACTTGAGTATTCTAGGGTAATTGGATGCTTGATGTATGCCATGACTTGTACAAGACCTAATATTGGTTTTGTAGTGGGAAAATTGAGCAGCTATACTAGTAATCCTAGTGCTCATCACTGGCAAGAAGTTCAGAGGGTACTGAAGTATTTGAAGAGAACTATGGATTATAGTCTCTCATATATTGGTTATCCTTCAGTGTTGGAAGGATACACTGATGCAAGTTGGATCAGTAACACTGAAGACAATTCGTCTACCAGTGTCTGGGTATTCCTACTTGGTGGAGGTGCAATTTCTTGGGCATCCAAGAAGCAAACTTGCATCACCAGTTCAACAATGGAATCTGAATTTGTGGCCTTAGCAGCTGCTGGTAAAGAAGTTGAATGGTTGAAAAACTTGCTTCTTGAGATTTCATTGTGGCCTAAACCTATAGCACCTATTTTTATCCGTTGTGATAGTGCAGCTACATTGGCAAATGCTTATAGCCAGATGTACAATGGGAAGTCTAGACACTTAGGTGTCAGATATAGCATGATTCGTGAGCTTATCATGAATGGGGTGGTATCTATAGAGTTTGTTAGATCTCAACAAAATTTAGCTGATCACTTGACGAAGGGTTTGGCTTGGTTATAAAGTCTGCTAAAGGGATGGGTTTAAGTCCAACTTAGTCACTGAATGCTAAGACACCCAACTCCCTCCTAAGGAAATTGGGAGCTGAGTTCAATGTAGAAAGTTGAACATTCAGTGGACTGGAGCACATGTTTTATTTACATCCCAAGGTTGTGCTCAGAGCCTGCTGAAAGGAGGATGAAGTCTTTACTTCTTAATGGTTATTTTTTCTTTGAAAAAGTGCTTGGCAGGAGCATGAATAAAGAGGAACCAACTATGTGAATGTTGAAGTTTTGCCGCTTCAGGGAGCTTTGGACTTTTGGCTCTTACAACATTTATGAATTTGGATATGGACACATGGCTTGTATAGTGTCAAGAGCTTTTAAGTGTTTGTAAACTTGTGTGTATTTTATCTTCAGGTATTCAAATGGGTTGAAGGGTTCAATTCTTAGAACACCCTGATTCTCGAATATTTGAACGTCTAATGTACTAAGATGAAAATTCAATCCTCAGGATATTTTCGTTTATGCACATGTTTTGTTTGACGTTTGTTTTTCTTGAAAAGGAAGTGAACTAAATTTGGGGAGGATTGTTGGAAAATTTAGTGCACTTGTGGAATTAGTTCACACCTGATTTTGGGTTAGGAGGTACGGAGTGTACACCCATGAGGTCCCTGAACACCCTGACTCGACTCAATAGTGGTTAGTACTGGTAGTGTATTAGTTACTACTAATAATGTAGTAACTGATGGTTCCTACTGGTAGTGTTATGGTTCATGCTGCTAGTGTAATGGTTCCTACTGATGGTTCCTGCTGGTAGTGTATGGTTCCTGCTGCTAGTGTAATGGTTTCTGCTGGTAGTGTTGCAGTAATTATTTTGTAACAACTTTGACTCATTCAATTGGCTGTTATGACTGCTTTATGACCACGTTTAATTGGTCATGTAACCACTATTTCTGTGATTATGGAGGTTTATTATGGGTGATTAATTGGCCGTTAATCACACATAATGTCCATTGATTAGTGTTGAGTATTCTCTACTATAAATAGATATGGTTTTCATCAGCATGAATATACTGAGAAACACACTGAAACATACATTACCAGGAGAAACAAACTGAAAATGATAAACACTTGAAAGCAAAGGGTTATTGATTTGTGCCTAATTCAATAACAAACATTTGATCTTATCCCAAGTAGATATTCGTGATACCCAGGCAATAGGGTCGAATAGTTTACTTTGGAAAGTGATTACACGATTCCAAGTGATATCCGGTAACCACCTAGTGGTATTGCTATTGCTACTGATTATCTTACCCTGTTCTGGGTCGTATACCAACCAACATTCAAAGTAAACTATTTGTGATAATCAATGGCTGCTGATGCAATGAAACACATGGCTTCAAACTTTGCCAAGCTTGATAAGTTTGAAGGGGTGGACTTTAGGAGGTGGCAAAAGAAGATGCACTTCTCATTCTAGTATTACCCACAAAAATAGGCTTATCTAAAACCAGTTTTCTTTAATTTGTCTACAAAGTGAAAAGGACATAAACTGGCCGTATACATACCGGTTATTTTCGCCTAAGTGGTTCGGTTAGTAACCGACCCGGTTTTTTGGTCAAACCCGGTTATTATCAAAAACCGGTTCGGTTCGGTTAGGATTTTTAGGGGGAAACCATACCCGGTACTATCCGGTTAGGAAAAACCGGTTACTAAACGGGCTTTTTTGTTTTTTTTGCTGTTTGGTCGTGTTTGGCACGGGTTTTCGGGGTTTTTTTTTTGCCATTCGCTTTTTATACATAATAAACTCAATAAACTACAACTTGTATTAAATAAGCTCATAATACATCAAACATAAACTACTTGCAACATAAAGCTAATACATTGAGCGATTTATTCATCGGAAAACTAATACATTGGATAGTGAGGTCTTATTCGGAGTCTCCGGAGCCGGGCCTAGCTTGGTCATCTTGAGCGATTTCTTCATCGGAAAGTGAGATTCTATAACCCTCTTGCATCTCAATCTCGAGTATTTGTGGTTCGGTCTCTAAATAATTGGCTTCAAGATTAGAAATGTATTGTATACGTTCTTGTGCGTGTAAGTTATCCGTTAAGCAAATACACATCTCCAAAGATGTCGGCGTGAGTATTGTTCTTCGAATCGTTAATACCCTTCCACTAAGAGAAAAACATGATTCCGAAGCTACCGTAGAAGCTTGTACGCTTAGTAAATCTCGAGCCATGATGGATAGAACGGGAAATAGAGATTGCCTTCCACCAAGTCAAAACATCAAAGTTTTCAAATTCTTCTTGTCTCATAGCGTTTATCCAATCGGTTCCGGTATATCTCCCAAATTCGTTAGTACCGGTTTGGTCACTCCTAGCCCGTTTAACACTTTCTTGTCTTAAAGTTTGAAATAAGTTAAACCTCGAATGAAGCAACTGAACTCACTGAAACATTGTTTGAACCATATTTATTAAAATAAATATCAAATAAGTCTTTAAAACAATTGTTAAAATAAGCTTTCGCATTGATTACATAGTTATCGTTTCTTTATCCAAATCCAAATCAATAGAAATCTTCTTGATAAGCATTTCCACCCCGCTAATGTTAAAGCATGGGTCTAATGTGACGGCACAAGTAATTACGGTGGACTTTCTTTGAAATATTTTCTAAGTGTATCTTTCATAGGTTCAACCATTATATCATATGGTGGACCACTAAATTCGAATTCGCCTATTTTTGTACACATTGCAAAAAGTTGTAGGTGTACCCTATGACTCGTGGGATAATAAATACCCGATGGTAAAGTTGTTGCATCTTTAAAAACTTCGAGTAATTCGGTTAATTTTTCAATAATCTCCCAATTTTGGACGGGAAATGGTGCAACTAGGTTATCACCGGCAAGATCATCATGAAAAGTACTTAAAGCCCTTTTTTGGCTTAAAGCACTTTTAAACATAAAATAAGTCGAGTTCCATCTTGTAGGAACTTCCCAATTAGGTGATAAAAAAGTGGTTTCCGTTTCCAAACAAAATCTCATATAATTCTTATATCTTGTTTTAGGCCTACAAAATATATCTCGCATCATTGTGTTAAAAGCGTTTTTTATCGACATTATTTCGGGTACTGCTAGTCCGTCTTGCACAACCAAGTTTATGATGTGTGCAACTCATCAACTACGAAAAAAAATGTCGTTCAAAGATGGTTGGTATCTTGCTATTAGTTTAGTGGCGGCATTTGTATTGTTAGAAGCGTTATCAAATGATATTGAAAAAATCTTATGTTCTAATTTAAAAAAATTTAATACATCTTTTAACTTACGAAATAAATTCATACCCGTATGAGGATAATCAAAGCTTTGAAAATCAATTGTACGCTTCATCATTTGCCAAGTTACGAGATTTATCCAATGCGCGGTAACACAAATGTACGATTGCGGCAAATGATGAGGCGCCGACCAAACATCGGTTGTTAAGTTTACATTTGTATTTAAATTTTCAAAACCTTTTATGATTTCGAGTTTAGCCTTTTTCCATGTTTTCAGTGCATCACGTTTAAGAGTAGAACGATTTACTTGATTATATCGTGGTTGAAGACAATTTTGAAGCACTTTGGTTAATCTCGGGTTGTCGAAGTGGTTAAACAGCAAAGCTTCTTGAATCACAAAGCTTACAAATTATCGTCGAGTCCGATCCGCCTCATATGCAAAAAGACCCCCCTCTCATGACATAGATGCTTGACCCCCATCCGGAACAGTTTTGAGTGCTTTGCAATACTTTTTATCGATATGTTGCCTCAACGTCGAGTTGGATGAGCTACTTAAAATTTTCTGCAAATTTTACAATGAGCCTTCACGATATTATCCGACAACCTCACGAGATTAAAATTACACCAAACATCCTTGCTTCGGTTTGTTTCTAAAAATTCAGCAATCGTCAGTTCATTTGAAGAACCAACACCGGTGGAAGTTGAAGAACTTTGAGTTGCCATTTTGTGGGAGATTTGATTGTTTCAAGATTGATTTTGAGAGTGTTTGATTGTTGTAAGTTGTAAGTAATTAAACCATACTCAAGATTAGTATTTATACTAAAGTTTGTAAGCATAAATAGTGATTAAATGGCAAAAATAATGGCTAGAAACATAAAAACAAATGTCATATTTAGGTTGTCTGCTCCATGTCCCTCGTTAACAGCAAGATTTTCAAAAAAAACCGGTTACTAACCGGTTTTTCCCTAACCAGTTTCCCACCCGGTTCGGTTAGTAACCAGTTCCTAACCGGCCCAATGTATAAATTTTAAAATCGGGTACTAACCACCGGTTTTTTCCCTACCGAACCGGTTATGGTCAAAAACCGTAATTGACCGGTTTCGGTTTCGATTTTTTTGGGTTTCGGTTTTGGTTTTTTTGGTCACGGCTAACATAAACTAACAAATATTTTAACAAAATGTCCCAAGTTGCCACTTCAAATTACATAGTTGAGTTCTGCTAAAAAAATGAATAGTCAAGTTTGTTAGTTTGTGAACACTTTTTTAATACGTGTATAACCGTATTCGAACTCAAAACTATGGGATTGCACACTTTACGTATGAGACTCGATGTCTAAATAATTAGTATAAAATGTAATGTTTAATTATTAATTCACAATAAACAACCAATGAGAGTTAAATACTTAACGAAATTGACTAACGATCGTTTAATGTTAACGGGATACGAAGAAAAGGAAACAAGCCAAGAGAAGGTTCTAGAAACCCTCCATTGGGCTTATATTCGGCCAAACAATGGGATCCCACATGGGAAACCATTGTAAACTTGATCTCTACCATAAGGGTATAAATACATTCCTCTTCGGCACACTTGATTTCAATAGAAGGCCAAACTTTTTCTTTTCTCCTCTCATGTTCCTAGGTCGACGAGTGAAACCCCACGAAAGGGATTTGCGAGTGACCTTGAGCATAACAAAAGTGTTTGGTTAATCTATTGTGATCAAGAACTAGCATTCGCATCGAATCGCTAATAGTACGTGTGTACAAGACCATAGATAAATCCTATTTTGGATTTTTGGTGTTTCCCCAATCGACTTAGGGGTTAGTCGATTACATAAACCCTAATTATTTATGGTTTATGCTTCTTGATCGTTTGATTGCTTGGAGTTGCTAAAAGGTACGCTTAGTTTATGTCTTGGTTAATTAATTTTGAATATTTGTTTCAGTTTTTCGTTGCGTGCTCTTGTGATTACTTGTTTATATATTATGATTGTCATGTTTATAGAATTCCAACAGTGCCGAAACACATGAAAAAACGAATCTTGTATTGTGTATTGCATGATTAATCAAATTCTATGGTTTGGAATTAGAAACCCCAGTTTTTTTAATTACGGCAAATGCCCTCTTTTATTAAAAAAAAGTTTTGTAAATTGTAGAAACCCTAGGATTGCATGAAATTTTTTATGTGTTAATTAATGAGTAATTGTTGTTATGTCATTAATTGTAAGCGATCTTGCGACTTAATAATAATTGTTATGTGGAATCCATGATGAAAACATGCATGATTTGTCATGAACTATTGTTTATGTGCATTATTTTTTAAGTGATTACACATACGTTTATTGATAAATTTTGAATTGAGGAAGACCTCAATTAAAATTAATGAATCAGTTTTGTGCAATGTGGTATATATTTAGCTATGGCTTACGCAATCGATTCATTGATGTATGTTGCTCACTTGGTACCTAGCTCGAAAACAAGTGAAAGCCTTAGTTAAATCTATGCATTATAAAACCTAGATTGATTATTAATAGGTTATTTATCAAATCAAGCTTGCATGTGGCTATTTTACACATATTATTAATTGTTAAGTTTTATGTGCGCATCGCTTTAGTTGTTTATTTTCTATTTCCTTGTTTGTTTATATTTTGTTTGACAAGTTGTAAGCAAAGGGTATTTTTTTAATAGAAAAATAAACCGGATTAAACAATGGTGAAATTTGATTTGCTTTTAAGAATTAAATCTTAAAATTTTAGTCGATTGATGTGATTTTGCACCAAATAGTTAGAAAGTCTCATCCATTTTTTGACAAACTATAAGAGAGGTATAAGGAAGGTATGCATTAAATTGTGACCTTAAAGAAGAAGGTTTTTAATACGTTTCGCACTGACCTTCTTCTCCGCTTCTTTTTGCATCAAAATGGAGCTACCTACGACTATTTAATGTACAAAAACATGTTAAGGGTGAATTGACCTTAATTCCACGCGCCACTTTGTGATAATTATTCGAATAACTTGGGTCTTTTGACTCATGCAGTAGTACGATATAGTGGACGATAATTAAAGGTAATCCTTTGATTGATTTACCCAACACCTCGATTAAAAATTTATTGATTTAATCTTAGTAATAAAAACTAATGAGTAAAGTTTTATTAAAACCTATGATCCAAAGATGAATGCATGACATCTTTGTACATATTTGATTTGACACCAAAATCAAATAGTACCCTTTAAATTTAAGTTATGCAATCCAATGAAACGGGAACTCCTGAGGTTGCGATTCACGTTACATGAGACGTAGCTAGATTGTAATCAAAGGGTAAATCTTCACTTGTCGTGAGACGGCATGGATGAATTTACAGTTTCTTAAGTTGGACAACTTAATTGAGTTAAATAGTGAGACCTAGTAACTCAAGGCATAAGATGGGGGTGAAACATGCTTACATTGCAACTGGTTTGGTAAAAATGTAAATCACATAATGATTAAGGAATTGCAATCCGAGATTGGCAATTAATGTTCGACTCGTACCTTGTTAAATACTTTCATTGCTAGCAGATCAACTAATGTGATGGAACTATGTCAATTTGGATCCTAGTTTTTCAAGGGAATTAAATGGTTATATGTATATTTACCAAGGGTATTTAATTTCTTGAAAGATATAATTATCGAAAATACTAAAATTGAATTTTGTAATTCTTTTAAATGTATTAATGCAACATTAAACCGTAAACGTGGTTTAGTCTTGTATTGGTAAATTGATCCATTTATGCTTCCAAACAAATGTTTAATCGAGAAAAAATTACTGAAAAGACAAACAAAGGCTCAATCCTATTCTTTTTCATGATTGAGAAAGTATGATAGGAACATTAGAATTGTCTAAATTCTAATATAACTCATAGCAAACTTTAATAGTTAATAGAATTTCACATCTTATTTTCCATAGAGATTTCATCACCCTCATTCGGTGATTGAATTCTTTTGTAACAAATATGAAATTTGCTTAAATAGAAAACATGTATGATATTTTATGAGTTATTAAATTAGAAGCTAGACTGATAACAGCAAAAAATGGTAAAAAGCAAACTAGCATAATTTATCTAGTTGTTTTGTTTTAACCCTATAAAGGTGCTACATACCATTGTGAGGATTAAATTCAGTAGGTTGAAAATCACCCTTAATAATAACAAGCCAAAGATCCGGATCTTTTGATTTTACATAATTCTCGAATCTATTTTTCCAGTAAATAAATTCATTGTTTTTGAAATTTTGTGATCTTTGAATAGATTTCCCTTCTAGGTATCTTTCAGACTCCAAAGATTGATTCAAGTTTTAAAATATAGTAGTATTTTTAAAGTTCTTGAGTAACTTAGCTCTGATACTAATTGTAGAAACTAGAGGAGGGGTTGAATAGTTTCTCCGTTTTAATTTCGTTTTAAAATAAATTTGTTGTTTTTGAAAATCTTTTCGATTCAAAGTTATGTGATATCAATCAACATTGTATGAACGCTATAAGTATAACAACTAAATATGAAATATGAAAGTAAAGATGGTAAAGAGTTAGAACGATCAAACCAATGCGCAGAGATTTATGGTGGTTCGGCTACGAAGCTCACTCTTTGCCCTACACCACTCCCCGGGTATCACAC
Organism: Chrysanthemum seticuspe; assembly: GCA_019973895.1. Taxonomy (NCBI): domain Eukaryota; kingdom Viridiplantae; phylum Streptophyta; class Magnoliopsida; order Asterales; family Asteraceae; genus Chrysanthemum; species Chrysanthemum seticuspe. The sequence continues at coordinate 284,712,221 of BPTQ01000005.1, forward strand.
TCGAGAGTTCTCAATCACTATGTCAACAAACTCCCTTCCGACACTAAGCTAAATGTCGAGTCCTAATCTTAGCTAGAACCTATCTACACAACAATACACACAACGCTAACTGTTATACACAACACTTCACGGACTTGCACCTTGTCCGGATCTAAACACAATGCTACATGGACTTACACCTTGTCTGAATCTACACACAAGACTACTCAGACTTACACCTCGTCCGGATCTACACACAACAATACTATACCTGACTTACACCAAGTCGGATCTACCAATATACAAGAATGAAGATTAAGAGAGTTTAGATAAAGGGGGGGAATTGTAACAACGGTTACGTGTATAATGTCTAATCTACAACGCTTCGTTTCTTGATGAATCCAGGTGTTCTTCTCTTTGCATTTTGATGGAAGAAAGAATGAGATCACTTATAAACAAATAAATACAAGTTAAAGTGATCAATGAAGGGAATAGAAGAGATAGGGAGAGAACAAAACGTTTTGTGCAAAAAGGGTTGAGAAAATTTGATTGAAATAGTGCAGTATATATAGGCACCAAGAGGAGCGGGGGACGGTCCATTAAACATGCCCCTATAAGGGACCGTCCATAGGACGCTCCCCTTTTTGTCCTGATGTGGTAAAATGTTTTTCTGGTGAAGGTGTTATCTCCTTGGGCGGGAAAAATGGTTGTTGGAGATTTCAGATTTAAATTTATTTTTCTTATTAAAACATTTCTTTATAATTACAAAAATAATTTGTATAATTTATTTTTGTAAAAAGGTTTTGTCACATTTTAAAATGTGAGTTTTGAGGACAAAAATATTTCTTTGATCACTTAACAAGTTTAGTATATTGTTTGTACATACCTTAAGTTATATTATGTCGAATGGACTTTTACGATTAAAAATATGTTTACGTATATTTTTACGTAACCTGTTTTTACATTTTGTGATTATCAAAACATACGAAGGTCGAAAAATATAAATAAATTTTTTGACATTATTTGTATTAACAACTTCCCTGCATTGGGATCTTGCCGGAGCAAGATAGTATTGAATGCATCATCTTCGAGTAGCACATTAGTTACGATAGACAAAAGAATTAAATGCATTGAGTGAAAGATATCACATACTCCCTCCGTCTCAATATAATTGCTCATATTTCTATTTTAAGATGTCTCAAAAAGATTGTCTATTTTCCATTTTTAGTAAAAACTAGAGAATATATTAAGGGAATATTCTTTTTAAGTGCTTGAGATTTATAGTGGCCCTATTTTTATTAAACTTTATGATTTTTTTCTCATAACAATAATTTTGAGACGGATGGAGCATATAGAAAGAGCAGAGACGGGGAAAATGGTAATCATCTTAATGTCAAATATATTTGATCAATATCAAAAATAAGTCTTATCAAATCAATTTTACGTACACCTTTCAACCTTGCTAAATGGAGTAAGGTAGGGACAAGGAAGCAACCTAAAAGTGTATAGCAGCATGATACGTAATGCATACATCAAAATGCTCAAAAATTCAGCACCAAAAAAACATTTTGGGTACACTTGAGTTTTTGCTTTGCTTAATTGATTTCCGTTTTCAGTTGTTTACAATTTCTACATTTGTGTGATATTAGTGACACTTATTAGCAATTAGCCTAGCGATAGCTTAGTGACACTTTTGTAGGATAATCTTGATGGGTTAAGTCTCAAGCGGGTCAACCCGGTTGCGAAACAACCTGGAATTGATGAGAGTCATTTAATGGGATTGAAGACACAAATAAAGGGCATTTATCTAGTGTTATTTCCACTTCAAATAACGGTTTTGTTATGCCTTTAATCTTTGCTTTCATTAGTTTAATAGTTTGACGGTTTCATGTTTAAGTAGTAGTCTTTGTTTAGCTATAAATAAATTGATGTAGGCTTCATTGTAGAATGTATCAGTTTCTTCCATTTCCATATTGAAGTAATATACCATTGATTTTCAATATACCATTGAAACCCCAATGAGAGTCGTCTTTTGATTTCTGTTTTGTATCAGTGGGTAACAAGGGTGGGTGTGCATTCGGGTAATATAGGGACTGATAACCAACAACTTTTATACTTTATTTCACTATTACAAATCAAATGCTAAACTTTCTTATTTTAACCAAAACTTGGTAGAGATCGTGATGTGACAAACTTGTTATTTCAACAACAATTTCATGAAGCACTTCAGATAGAAAAAGCTTGACATTCAACAATATAAGATATTACATAAAAATGCTAGTTTTCTTATTCAAGTACACGTGATTTTATTATGAAAGAGCCCGCATATGATTCAGTCCACTTTCTTTTAGAAAAACTGAGCAATTTGCAAGCACTAAGATGTAGCCCCGCCTGCAAGAAACGGATTGCGATATTATGATCAACGCCCCTTCAGAGATATGACACACTACTGTAGAACTATGATAGGTGAATGTGTTTCAGTCGTATGTTTAAGTTTGTAGAGTCTTACATACCATTACAATGGAGAACTTGGCCAGTGTAGTAGGAAGAGTCCTCGGATGCAAGGAACACATACGTTGGAGCAATCTCGAAAGGTTGAGCTGCCCTATTCATGGGTACCTCTGACCCAAATGTTGCAATATCCTGGTCATCAAGTGCTGCTGCTTCCAATGGTGTCCAGACAGGGCCAGGTGCCACAACATTGACCCGTATTCCCTTGCTTAGAAGCCGTTGTGCTAGTCCCTTTGTAAAGGACACAACGGCTCCCTTTGTTGAAGCATAGTCAAGAAGCTTTGGGCTGCCTGTGAATGCTAATAGCGATGCAGTGTTTATTATTGTGCTTCCTTTTTTCATGTGCTTCAAAGCATGACTATCAAACAACAAAGCCATGACGACCCATCAACATAATAAAGGAATTTAGCTAATTCTACATGGTGCAACTACTTACACAGTAGAATGAACTTTCTTCATAGTTTGATTTACATTAATCAAAGTTCTTATCGTGGGTTCAACTAAAGTTATTTTGTTTAACTGATATAAATTCTTCGATAATCTCAACTCAAGTTACTGATATTACCTGGTTACATATGTTTTCGTGACGTATCAATTGTGTCAATAGCTCACGGTATATGTTGTACATTCAGGATTTCGCTTTACCTATTCACACAAATGACACCCTATATCAACCTATATATCATGTTATGGTAGTCTTGTTCAAATTATCGGGACATTTCGTTACATAAAGATCACAAAGTCAAAGCTTCACTCTTGATACCTACATCAACCCTTGCATTGGGTTTTCCAATTCATTACCAAAATTTCAATCCAGTGTTCCCCACAAAATCAGGCTTTTCCAAACAAGTTTTCTTTGTCTACAAAGTGAAAATGACAGAAAGTAGCAAAATATATCTTGACCAAGTATTTCAGGTGTATTCAACTTCAAAGTATTCGAAATGGACTCAGTTCACTCTATCTTTTATATATTACAGGAAAAATGTGGCCTTAATATAAGGGGTGGATGGTACGTATTTTTGGTACCAATATTGTGTTGTTCTTTCTACTAGTGTCACTTCTAAAGAAAATAAGATTACAGCAATATTTTCTGAACGGATATTTTGTGAAGTATTGGATTAGGCATATGTTATAAAGACAATTACTTGAATGATGGTTTGATGATTAGAAATCCGCACATACTCCTTAACCTATGGACATCGCCTAGCGAAACATGCCATAACGGAAACTTCTATAATACATTCTAAATGAGTTTTGTTAAGACTTTTAAGTCTAAAAAGAATAATATAACTGCGAGGAGATGATACACACCTTGTCAAGAAAAAATAAGAGTAAATGTTGGTCCTAAACACCCGTTCAAGCCTCTCCTCTGTGATATCATCTAAAGAATATGTTGGATACTGAACGGCTGCATTGTTCACCAGAATATCGATGCGCCCATATTTCTCAATGACCTTGTCAACGACATTCTTACAGTTAATGTTATACCCGAGATCAGTAGGTATTGCAATTGGATAACCCGAGTATCTCATTTTTGACTTGTTAATGATCTTCAAGGTGTCATTTGCATCTATGTCTTCATCACCCTTCACATACGTGAAGGCTATAGTTGCACCCTCCCTTGCAAATGCATAAGAAACGGCCCTTCCAATACCTGAATCTCCTCCTGTCACCAACGCCACCTTTCCCTATGCCAAGAAAACATAAACTAATGACCTTAAAGTATTCATATACTTAACGAGCCTTATATATTCTAAAACTTATTATATCTTTGTTGTTATTGAGACCACAGTAAAAAAATCAGAACAAATAAAGAAATAAAATAACCAGTCAAGCGTACATATAATTTAGCAGAAGGCCTGTAACGATAGTTGGTGAATTGAGGGAGAGGGTTCATGAGGTATTCTTTTCCCGGTTGCTTATATTGGTGTTGTGGTGGGAATCGTCGTTGGCCTTCTTCACTCTTCATTGCCTTCGTCTGAACAGTCACAAGTGTCGAGTTAGAGGGATTATCACAATTACTATATTTCATCATATCGCTCTATATCATTCTTTAATCGCCTTATTTGTCTCAATCAGTATATACATAACATTACATTTATTAATCATAATAGCCAAAAAAATCCTGTATGGAGACCTTAAAGGTGCGAAGAGCATAGAAGCAACAGGGATGAGGACTTGCAGCAACAGAGCCAATACATGTTACCGTCGGTTTGACGCTGTTAATGTCAACTCGTGTTGCATTACATGAAGCCAACGGCCACCATGACCATGGACATGACTTCCCTATGATTGAAACCTTCCTAGAGGTTGAGCCAAATGAATGCATCATGCATGAATGAACGAATGAACCACGGACCAGCTTTGGAAATTTTTAGAAAATGAACCATATTTTATCAACACGTCTCAGTTATGCTTAGAATAGTAGTATGTACGTAACGTAACTGCCAACAAACATGCTTAGCATGATACATAGTGCATTATTGGACATTAGTTTGTTCATTGTGTCTTAAAGATCAAACACGGCTTATTCACATGTTTTGATTATCAAGTATTTCAAGTTATTTCATGTTTTTGCAATGTCTTAATATTTGTAGTTCAAATAGGTATCCGGAAAAAACTGATTGAGCCAAAAGATGCATAAATTTCTGATTCATTTTTATCTCTTAGCATCATACTCTACTACCATAAACAAACCAGCTTACAGTATCTGCTTCAAAGTTCTTTTTATCATGGAAAATTGATCCTGATTAAACTAGCAATAAACCACTGCAACAAATTTTATGTCAATAAAATATAAATTAGGCACCTAAAAAGGAAATTTATCATAATAAAGTTCACTGACTTTATCATTAAGTTTTCTAACTTAAGGGCAAGGAGTTGTAAAATGCATATCAGCAGATTCAGCAAAACTTCAAGTTTTTTTATAGCATAATTGCCATCACTACATACAACTCTAAAGAGTAACTTGAAGGCAAAAATAAAACTAAGGCAAGGGCAATAGCGAATTAGTGTGCTGCACCCATTATGCTAACATAATAAGTCAGTTACTCGTAAATTAGTAGTAAATAATTAGATATAATATTCTAGCACAAGGTTAGGTTAAGCAAACACAGTCTGTTGACACGCGAAGTTGTAAATTGTAACCAATCGGGGTAACTCAATCTAGTTGACCCAGTAACCGAAGGCTAAGCCCAGCAAAGTATGCACATCCCTATGTATCATGTCATATAAAGTCATCAGGACCTTCGTGATGTCTCTTCAAGTATGAGTGGATGTGCCTCCCAAAAGTCATCTTCAATTATATTTGAATGTTCCACGACTACTTTCTTGAGAGATTTTGCAACCACTCCATTATCTGTCACTGTCATCTCCTGCACATACAACAATCATAAGACTCGTGTTTAGATCATGCATTACTATTACTGTAGACGGACTCATGAAAAAGGTAACAGGCAAATTACAATACATGACAACATACTTTCACCACAGTTCTATTTTGGTCACTAGAATTTAGAAATTACTGAAAAGAATGAACTGACATATTTGTTTACTGCAAATTTATCCCAAAAGAATAAACAACTATGCGAGCTTTCTATTTCGGATGTCTACAGATATAACTTCATTTCTTAAATTGCCAGTGGTATGTAAGTGCGCTCATTAACTAAGAGGTTGTGGGTTGTGAGATAGGTGGTATACTGGTATATGTGTGCGAAAAATTGCCGTTTTAAAACAAAAAAAAATGCAAGTTTGCTCTGATGAGAGAGATAGAGAGATGACCTTGTCCCAGAATACACAAGAACCATTGCGGAACATGATGGGCAACATACTGTAATCGATACCGAATAGCTCAGAGAGTATCTGATTCTTCTCCTGTGTTTGAGTCCCCTGCATAACAAACATTCTCATTAAAAAAACAGTAATTACAGTAATCACATACAAAGAGAGATTGGCAAACGTTCAGCCCATCTATGAAAGAATGTAAGGTGCAAATTTGTAGGTGGACGTAATTTCAGACTTATCATATGTTTTAAAAAAAGTTCTAAGTAAACAAATAGGAAATACAAGAGAAAGTTGCGACCTTTAACTTGGTTTGAGCTTCCCTTGTGGTTTTGCCCGACTTGACAAGCATCCAAAAGCAAGTATTATACTGATTGTTTATGTGACCTACACAAATAGAAAAAAACAAACAAGTTAACAGAAATGGCATGCAAGGAATAAATGAGTAAAACTATGTGCATCAATTTTGACAAATGAATAACAAGATAATTGTACAAGGATGTTAATGAGCCTGACAGGCTGACCCAGAAATTTTTTAAAGTCATTTTCGTCATCCAACATGTTTTTGGCCAGAATTGATATTTGATGACACCAAAAACATAATTAGGTGGAGTAAAAAGTTGTTTCGATATAGTGGTGACCTAAATGAACAAAGGTTGTATACTCGACTTCCACATACATTATCCCTTTCTGAAGAAAATTAATTAAATAAAAGGAAGAGAAAGATGCCAAAATTTACTCACAGTCAACTTGTCTCCAAGCTAGATAATCTCGAATAATCGCATATGTTGGATAACAGACAGCCCTTCCATCAAAATTTGGTAAACACTTCAACTCTTTTTGCGGGAGAAATTCTTTCCATTTCATCACATATGTAGCAGTGAAAAACAAGCAAATTGCAGATACTATTTCACTGCAATGATTAAGAGGGTAGGCAGACCAATACCAGTTACAAACTTGAAAATACATTTGTACCCTTCTAACTTGGATTTAAGTCACGTATCTTACCTGGCACGTCTTTGATATAGCTGACTATTTCCCTTTAAAACAAAGCTGAAAATCAAAAAATGTTGAGACTAATTACTAATTAACAGTGCATTATTAGCACAAGATAAATCAATAAACAATTAATTTAAAGTTTTACCTGTATTCATCACTCACTCCGTATGCAAATACAATGTCGTTAAACTCCTCCAATACAGAAACTGCACATGAGTTCATAAGTTTCAGAGCTTGCTCATCATTAGGCTTCTCAAATCCGTGAACATCAGAAAATCTAGTAGAAACGAATACAAGAAAAATAAATTAAGAAAACTATATTTACTAAAGCATTTGTACTCTTTTATAATATGGTTTTACCTGTGAAAATGAGAGCCATCTATTCGTATGACAGTCCAAGTAAATGGCAGCAACTTTTTATCAAACTGAAACAATTTAATATACTCCGGCTTTATATTATTGACATTCTGCTCAAAACGACCAATCTCCCTGCAAAGATAGGAATAACCATTCCAGAAACTTTTTGAGGCTATATTTTCTGAATGGACAACTATGAGCCTCTTCCGAAGTCTTATGACAGGGGCTTCACTGTCCTCGATCTCAAAGGTTTCATCAACCTGAGTGAAAGCTAAGTTTAGTTTTAGAGAAATAGTAGTGCAGAAAATTATTAAAAATTATGTGCATCTCATGCTAATTGTCCTATTAAGGGACTTTACGCATACTTAAAACATTGAATATATAAAAATAAGATAAATACAAAAGCCAGACAGAATACAAACCTCTGTCCTGAGGATGCAAGAACCCTGGCGGTACATGCTCGGAAGATTTTTGTAATTGATACCAAATTCATGGAATAGCATCTCGTTTTTCTCTTGCTTTTGGGTATCCTATATATGAGCCATATATAGAATATTAGAAGCCTTGTGGAATATGCAGCATAATATCATAAAGAAGTCGAAACTTAAGAAATGATAATTAATCCACAACAAATTTAGTAATTTCTAAGCACTATCATGGTGCAATTAAGGTACATGATTTCTAAATTGCTCTGTAAGATATTGCAAGTATTTTTATATTATGCATTTTAAACATTATCGGCCTTTTCTTCAACAAATGTAATACCTTCATTAAGCATATATAAAATACACACCTTCAACTTTTCCCGTGCTTCTGTTTCTGATTTCCCACTTTTAACCAACATCCAGAAGCACGTATTGTACATATTGTTGGAATGACCTAGAAGAAGAAAAGGCAGGGTCAATTAAGTAATTACTCACATAGCTGTACAAAGCAGGGTGAGCAAAGTAATTACTCACGTTCTCTTTGTCTCCATGCAATATAGGCTTGAAGAGTGTCGGCTGATGGGCAGGTTATGACTCGAGCCCTAAATGGAGGAGTAGATCTCATGTCCTTTTGAGGAAAGAATTCTTTCCATTTTTTCACATATAGCGATATGAAGAAGGATCCAATGATTGAAAGAATCTTGCTGCAGTTTCAACTTCGTCGTTAAGGGAAAACTAAAAGAAATATTATTCCAAAGAAATTCTTGAAAAAAAAAAATCTCTAGCTATATATTCAATCACCTTTCACGTCTTTGGTGAAATTTGGTTTCCTTCTTGAAAATGAAACTGCAGACGACATCAGAATACTATAACTAATATTTCATATATAACTTTTCTTATATACTGATCGATAAAGTAGGAGATTTGACATTTGAGGTCTCACCTATACTCGTCGCCATAACCATAAGCAAAGATGATATCTGGGTACTGCTCCATGACCGAGGTTGCACACGAATTCATCAAACTGAAAGCTCTTTCATCATTCGGTTTTTCGAACTCATTAATTTCTGAAAATCTGCCAAACTTGGTAGATGGTTACAATAGTAAAAGTTAAGCATATAATAACTAATAATCACTAGTTAAGGTAGCCTAGAACGACAAAGAAAATATTAGTGTTATAATTGTAGCCAAGGGTAAAAAGTAAGCAAAAAAATCTTGTACCTTTCAAAATTGTGACCACAAATCCGGACTACAATCACGTTTGGATACATCACTTCATCTTCAAGTTCGAAGGACTTAACATACTCATACTTGCTATTCGCCATGCCAGCCTATAATCAGTTCCAACAACAGTTCAAAACTTGAAAAAGGAATACAGATCGAAATTCAAATTCGCCGCATGTTGCCAGACCACGTATAATAGACACGCAACAAAGTATCGGGGGTGTTACATTGTTTTCGAAACAAATTGTCGAGTTATGAGACTGTTGAACGAATATTCAGTTGTCTCCTCATACAACTCTCAATGTGTTATACAATGTTGTAAAACTCCTATTACAAGGCCAAGTAATCAACAATTACTCACTACAACGTCAGAGACTGACGCGGCTGAGCTGAATCGGCCAAAACAATCCGTTTGGTTAAAACTCGGTTTGAAGTATTTGAAAAACTGTGTAAATGTTTCTAGACATATTTCTAGGGTCCTATGATTCTATGCTCTTATGAACATGTGATACATATAATTTTAAAATATGTGTATAAAAATTCCAATCCGAGTACTCCCCGCCTAGGCCAATTAAACGCTACAAGGTAATCAACCGCTCTAGTATCGCCTAGCAAGTTTCACAAATTACAAAGATGGTGTTATATACTGTATGGAAGAATGGTCTACGAGGCTCACTTTATTCATAAAAAACTTGCATATTAAAGTTAGTTTTCTGTTGAAACTGGGACACTGAAAAACTATTTGCATTGCTGACTCGACCCGTTTTATGTGTGATTTGACTCGACTAGTACAAGCTAACTCGTAAGTAATACGATTTTCGAAACTATGGTTACAAGCCCCACCAACAACAAAACTTGATTACCTGATATAAGGGGGTGTTTGGATTAGCTTATTTGCCTGCTTAAGGGCTTATTTGAATTTGAAAAAGCTCATTAACTCACTTTTTATTTTGTTATGAGCTTATCAAGTTAAGCTTATCGACTCAGGTCGATAAGCTCAACCTCATTACCTGATAAGCCGCTGGGCTTACGAGCTTTTCCAAAATCAAATAAGCTCGTAAGGTGGAAAAATAAGCTAATCCAAACACCCTCTTAAGCTTATCATGACATAATAAACATAAGTCCCAAAATTAGCCAAGAAAAATGCGCTTATGAACACAATAAGATACAAACTGTTCATTCATTCAGGCATTTTATCAAACAGTTGGCAGACACATTATAATATCACATTTGTACCAATAAATAACATCAAAATTTAATCTTTTAACAGTTTCAACAGCTCATAATGCATTGTATAACAATTACCCAGAACATAAAAACTAAAACCCATGTTGTTAAATTCAAGAAACGGTATATATATTTGAAAATAAATGAAAAAAGAGCTTACTTGAAGAATGTGGGTCAAATGGTATTGAAAAGTGGAAATCTTTGCTATTAATTCACTTAAGTTCAGAAAAAGCCGAACCCGAATTACACCATTCAGGTCAGGTCAATCTGATTAACCTGAGTGGTCTAATATATGTGTTTTAATTGGGTTCACGTTCGCCCAAGTGACCCAAATTTGATTTTTTTTTTTTTTCTTTCTAATGTTTATGTATTTTCAAGTGTAAATAGCAAAATTGTATAATTTTTAAATAACCTAGACCTGAATCCGAGTTGACCTGACCCAAATTGGTTTGATCTGACGGACCTGAACGCGACCAGACCAACCCGAATTGACACCCCTAGTTGTGACTAGAGTTGAGCATCGGTCATAAACCGACCCGAACCGAGAAACCCGAGGACCGAAAACCGAGAAAAACGTGAACCGAAACCGAACCGAATGTTGTCGGTTCGGTTCGGTTTTTCGTCGATTCGGTTCGGTTTTGTCGGTCTAGATGTATTTTGGTATGTTTTTTTCGGTTTTAGGTCGAACCATACCGAACCGAACTGACCCGAAACCGAAATCATGTAAAACCTGAAACCGAACCCGAACCGACGGGTATCGGTCCGGTTCGGTTTTTGTCTGTTCGATCGGTTTCGTCAGTCCAATTCGGTTTTGAACCAGCCCTAGTTGTGACCATGTTAATCACAAACATTCTTATCATTACAAGTAATATTACATATACTCTTTGTTTAGTCTTTCGTTATTATTACACATAAAAGTAGGAAGAATTTAATTACTCTATTAAAGTGTACAAAAGTTCACAAACTCAGGTCATTGCAAATAAATTGATAACATTGATGATATGATACAAAACATCTACCGATAATGTTATTGAAATGTATTACACATATTTAACCTAGTTGGAATGGACAAGAAGCATTACTAGGACTAATTAGCCGGCCATTTGTTACAAACTCTAAAAAGGCTACACTTTCTTGACATCCACGAACGTCCGGCTTAAACCTTAAAAATGGCGGAAAGAACAACCAAAAGCAAGTAGCAAGCACACAAGCTAACGTTAATGGTCGAGACACAACAGGAGGCAAACATAATTTTTCTTTTGCAGCTCTCTTAATGATAACTTCAATGCCCACCAGCAATCCATGTAATAAAAAGAAGCAAGTAACTTCACCCGTTGGTTTTAATCTTCCAATGTTATAGAATATGAACTCGTGCATCAACCCTGAAACAAGAAACGTTGTAAGAACTGCAAGAAATGATGCCCATTTTCTTGACATAAAACGCGTTGAATAGGAATGGATGGGATCATATATAGTTGGATGTAGAATGCTTGTGACCATCAGGTTCCATCTTTTTCCCCAAAAGTCTTGGAGGGAAGTAGCTAGATAAGGCTCGTCAAATTGTGGCTCTAGTTCCATTTGAACCAAGGTTCTAGCCACATATGCAACTATGACTAGTACTATCTCAAGCATGAAGTATATATGGAAGGAATACAATGACATATTCAATAATGGATGAATGTATTCATGGTAATCGTACATCTTAAGTAAAATCCCGAACAACATAACCTTCACTAAGAATATTGTATTCCCTGTTTTCCTAGTTTCTTGAACCGAACTTCTAGAGTTCAACGGAGATGGAGTATATATAGGTTTAATTGGCAAACATGCCGTGATGACAAACCTTGACAATGAGAGTGGTGGATCGAACGAAAGAGGACCTTTTCCATAAGCAAAAAGAATAAGTTTAAAGTTTGCAAGCCATGCTATAAAGAAAGATGTTAAACCACCAAGATGTATGGTGTTTAGATTTAGTGGAAACCATATAAAGAGGCATGTAACAATGGATATAGCCAAATGTCTACTGGTACCTTTTGGGATGAACTTGCCTATGGTATAACAATAAAGAAGACATACCAACACTACTGCCCAAACCACAATGAAGTTGTTAACCTCTCCTTCCATGGTGGTCTGTTTCCTCCTTTCAATGTCTAACTAAAAAAATGTATTCTATTCATATATGATGGTGTCATGGCAAACAAACAACTTAAAGTATCAACAAGAATACAAAAGATGCGATTATTATGTTATAAATGCATGTCGTAGATCTTCTCAACTCAAAACTTTCATCGTTTTTATCAAACTTCTATATACATTTTGAATATATATTATATATGCATACCGTTAATACAAAGAATGTCAAAAACGTCGTTTTCATTATTCGACCTCTATATGTTTTGATAATCACAAAATATAAAAACACATTACGTAAAAATATACTTGATAAGTTTTTAATCGGAAAAGTTCGTTTCGGCTACAACATCGCTTAGGTATGAACAAACAATATATCAATTTATTTAAGTGATCAGAGAAGTTATTTTGTTCTTAAAACTCACATTTTCATAGATGTGACAAATTTTCACACAAATAACTTATAAAAAATAATTTTCTAATTATAAGAAATGTTATTCAAAAGAAAATATTTGAAATTTGTTTTCCCTCCCGAATCAGTTAAATTTTCACCAAATAAACATTTCACCACATTAGGACAAAAACAGGAGCGTCCTATGGGACGGTCCCATATATATATGGGGCCGTCCATGTTTAAGGGATCGTCCCCGCTCCTCCTAGTGCCTATAAATATTGCACTACTCTCAGCTAGAAAACTTTACCTCTTGAGCACTAAAACTTTATGTCTTTCTAAATCTTTTAAATCTCACTTCTTTGATCATATTAACTTGTTGTAACTTTTTTACAAGTGATCACATCCATCCTCTCTCAAAATGCAAAGAGAAGAACGCTCGTATTCGTTAAGAAACGAAGTATTAAAGAATAGGCATTTTCCTCGTAACCTTTGTTATATTTCTCTCCTCAATCTAAACTCTCTATATCTTGATTATTTTGTAATTGGGTATATCCGACTTGTGTGTAAGCTCGGAATTGTGTTGTGTGTAAATTCGAACTTGGTGTTGGTCTGTAAGGTGTTACGTGTAGTGGTTGCTATTGTGTGTAGTGTTGTGTAGATTGGTTCTAGCTATGATTAGAACTCTACATTCTGTTTAGTGTCGTAAATTGGTGTTGGTGAACTCTCGAGTGTGATACTCAAGGAGTGGAGTAGGGCGAAAAATTGAGCTTCGTAGCCGAACCACTATAAATCTTCGTGTCTTGGTTTAATCGTTCTTTCCCTTTACTATTCTATCCGTCTTATTTTGTTATCCTTGTTTATATTCTTTGTATATTGTTGCTTTGATATCACATAAGCTTCGAATCTAAAAGTCTTTGAAAAGAAACTTGAAAACGGCTATTCAAACAGTCCCTTCCCCCCTCCCTTTATACTATCAACACATACGTAAGGTGAAAAAACAAAGTACTAGACGTTATTGGATAAAAAAGTTGTGAATGATAAAAAGGATTCAAAAAAACAAGAAGTTCCTAAAAAATTATTTGAAAAGTTACACAAGGTATAGGACGTTTGTGTATAAAAAAGTTTTGTAAATAATTTTTCTAAAGGGAGATGGTTTTGCCCAAAAAATTTATGAAAAAAACGTTTCTGCATCCAAATTTTGTTTTTGTATCCAACTTTTTTTTCTTTTTTTCTTTTTTTTCTCTACATCAAATTTTATTGTGCATCAAAATATAACAAGTTTGTGGAAAACTAGAAGGGGGGGTTGAATAGTTTTACCAATTTAAAACTTCCTTTTAAATATTTAGATCGACTTATGTCAATCTATTTGGTTGTTTATGTTGGACGTTGATAGATAGATATATAAACATATAATGAAAGATAAAGAGTAAGAAGCACATCACCACGACACAAGTTATTTATAGTGGTTCGGCTACAAGGACACCTTCCTTGCCCTACTCCACTCCCCGAGTCACCTACTCGAGAGTTCGTAAGCACTACACCAAATCTCCTTATGGCGGAGAAGCCTTCACAACGTCGCTTAACCTTTTTCCGGTACAAAGCTAAATACCGAGTTTTTTCACACCAAGGCGAACCACACCTAACACTACTCGCCTACCCTTTATACGGTGCTAGGCTAACCACTGAGTTCTTTCACACCTTAGGAGAACTAATCCTATCACAACGTCGCCTACCCTTTATTAGGTACTAGGCTAAGCACCTAGTTCCATTATGGAGGAACTACTACCCTTCACGACACAACACCTATTATCAAGGAGATCTACTCCTTGTTACAACACCATCAAGGATATCACCATCCTTGTGAATAAATAAACACTTATATGTATAACGATGCACCTCATCGATTATACGACCTAAGCATTCTTCCCAAATGCTACTTGATTTGATTCTTCGGCATCCTTCACTAATGCCTTTTGACACAACGCTTGGCACCCTTCACTAATCCCTTCGTCTTGACACCTTAAGCATTCTTCACTAATGCTTTGACGCGGATGATGAGCACCTTTCACTAATGCTTTCATCTTGACACTTTCGGCATTCTTCACTAATGCCTTCAACCCAACATCTATGGAGAAAGGAAGAACTATCAACAAGAGAACCTTCGTTGTCTTGATGATGACGAAGCATGGCAACTCATGGACTTGAGCTTGCACTTCTTCAAGATGTGGTGATCTTTCCTTTAAGAGGAACCTACAAGATCACACAAAAATAAAAGAGAAAAGCTACATAGATCTCTTGGATCTGAGGTTAGAGTGTTAGAATACTTGGGGGAAGTATGTGTGTAAAGGGATGCCTAGTAAGGAAGAAATGGCTCTCTATTTATAGAGAAAATTCTCTACTGTTTCCCCGGATCCCTTCCACTTGGGATCCGGCTAGCACAAAGCTAGGGATCCGTGGAACGCTCCTCTTTGCCCATGGGTAATTTTGGTTATGGGTCATGGGTCATGGGTCATGGGTCATGGGTTAATCCATGGTTTTCTTTCGAGATACAATGAACTTAGATAAGTGGTATATATAAAACCATGGGTTATGGTTCAATACCATTTGCTAGCTTCTACCCATTTTAGTATTTACATGTTTTTACCTTATTTTAGTATTTACATGCTTTTACCCATTTTAGTATACTTAGTTTAAGTATATGCTAACTCAATATGTAAACACTAGTTGTTGTGCATATCTAAATCATAGAATCATTTATACTTGTTAACCCAATATGTAAACACTAGTTGTTGTACATATATATATATCTAGATCATAAAATCACTTATACTTGTTTTAGTGTTTTATGTGAAAATGTAAATATGTTAGAAAACTATTAGTTCAAACCATTTACGTATTTTATTTGTTTCGTTAATATGATTTTACTTTTGTTATCGACAAAACATTAGAAGATCGTAAAATATAGATAAACGTTTTTACGGCTTATTTGTATTAACAATCTCCCCCTTTTTGTTGATGACAAAACAAAAAATTATTTTAAGGAAAAGCTAAAATTCGTAAACGTTTGAATTTGTAGTTTTTACTTTCTTCTCCCCATTTTGTCGAAACAAAAAGTGTTAAAAGAAACTAACACAATTTTTATAAGAAAAATTATAAAAGATGTAACGAGAGCAAGTGACGGGAATGGTACTCGTCTTAACTCCCCCTTGACGAGTCCATCCCTTTGAAAAAGGGCGTCAAGGACATAATGTAAAATAAGCTACTTGTGTTTGCAATTAAGTTTGCAAATGGTTCGTCTAAGTGACGAAAACGTGCTCCCCCTCGAATATTGCAAAGATGCAATGGGGTATCATGAAGTGTAATCCAAAATTGGATTAAGTTGCAAATGATTTTGCAATATTGTTTGACACAAAGCTCCCCCTAGCTTTTATGGTGTCAAAATCTTCATGTGTTATTTTGAATAACTACAAAACAAAGGTTAGAAAAACAAGAGTATAGTGCATAATTTCCTGCAAAAGAGACTCAAGTTAGTAGAAATTTGTGCTTCTGTACCACGGATCCCACGGTTCCCTTCAAGGAGGGATCCGTCTAGTTATCTGGAAGGGATCCGGCTATCTGTTACAGTTTCTTCAGCAGTGAAGAAATGTCAAGGAGTGCAACTTGAGGGAATGAGATAAAAGTACAATATAACAAGCACAACACACATAATAATCATGGCATAAAAGTATTCATTCAATAAAACAAAGAGATACACAACCAAATCTCTAAAAACTAAGAGAGTGAACTTTAGCCATATAAGTACTACTAATACTAATCTCATTTCGGGATTTGGAATGTGACAATGTGCTTAAATCTAGGGATGGGTGGACTTGTTGAATTGATCCAACTTTGCAAGAAGATGATTGAACATGAAATATATCTCATTTCGTACTTCTTGAACAAGTCCTTGAGTTTTTAGACAATTTGGGCAAATATTGTCTTGGTTTGGCCCCGAAGGAGAAAGGATGTTTTGAGGGGGCTCAATGTGTGTTTGAGGGTCTTCATATTGAGAAGTAGGGAGAGGTTCTAAAAATGAGGGTGGTAATGGAACTTCTTCCATATGATCAAGGTTGTTCTTTGTCTCCCATGAAGGGCTAGTTGGTGTTGTAGGTGGTTCCCGATTCAATGAAAAGGTTGGTGAATGGGAGGTTCTTGGTGATGAATGAAACAATGAGTATATGTTTGGATGCGGAAGAGGCTCATTCAATGAGTGTAGTCCATTCTCAATGAATGAAGGTTTTGATGGCTTGCTAGAACTATCCATGTTAGGTTTGGAACTAGATGATCCCTTTTCTAGTTGGAAAGATTTGATGCTAATCCTTGCGGTTCTCTTAGCTTTTGTTGGATGGGTTAGATGAGGTTGGATTCTAGAGTCATTATCTCTAATAGGAGATGTTTCGTTGGATGAAATTTCATGAATCATTTGTCCCTTTCTTTTGGATGATCCTATGTTAGAGGAGTTGTTGCTAAGGGCTTTAGTCATGGTGATGAAGGTGCTAATGTGAGCTTCTAATTTCTGATTTTTGAGATGTGATTTAAGAGTGGTGACTTAGTCCTAAGGTTTGTTTGGTTATAAAGGAAAATTTGAAATAGGAAATTAAATCCTTGACCACTTAGAGGATTAAGCATGCTCTTGAGATTTTGATCAGCTCTAGGAGGGTAATTAATGAATGCTTAAAGGTGGTTAGAGAAAAAAGGTAACTTGAATTTTGATAACACTCAGATTGTGCATGTTTTTAGTAGCATTATGTGTACTTTTATATCTGTTATTTGGTTATATTTGCGTGATTTTAGTACTTAATCACATCTAGAGATGTTTGTCTAGTGTTTATAACCAAGTGCAGGGAAATGGAGGAAAATGTGGAAATATGCAGCTAATCGAAGATTCCCGTTTCAGTAAAGCTAAATCTCAAGGACCTTTGAAGACTTTAGTGATTGAAGAACCAAGTTCTACAAGAAATAGTGTAGAGATAGATCAAGTTTTGTATCTCAGAAGATCCAACCGGATCCGGTTACACCTTCAGCCGGATCGGTTGGAAGTTGGTCGGAATTAGTGTTTTTGCCATAACCAACCGATCGGTCGCAACCCGCAACCGGATCGGTCGGTTTGTTATTATTGAAGACCAACCGGATCGGTTGGTAATATGACCGATCCGGTTGGAGAAGCTGCAGTTGTCAAATCTTCATCACTAAGCTTCCCCTTTGCATCCAAACGATTCTATGTCCTTCTCTTGGTGTATTCTAGTCCCTTCCTTACTCCTTGGAGGCCAAGTTAAGCATTTAACACCCTAGGCCTTGGAAATAGTATAAATAGAGGCTAATTGTAAGCATATGAGACACACCTCAATTACAAATCTCTCTACTCATCAAACCAAGCCTTAAACTCTTAAAATTCGTCCTTAGAAATCCAGAGAAGTTTGGAGTTCCAGAAGTCCCACCTTTGGAGGCCAAAACACCAAGAAGTCCACCACGATCCTTTGGGAATCATTACTTCATCATTTGTAATCTTATTCCGAGCATTGTAAGACTTTTAATCATGTTTTCTAATGATCAAAGTTATGAGTTTATGTTCATGTTTGCTATGAGTGGCTAGTTTCTTTATACACTTGCTTAAATGATGTTGATTATCATATGATTAGTTAGTGATTGTGTTAACATGTTTTAATTCAATTTCAAGTTAATTCTAAGATCCAATTGTGCTAAAGTTTCATAGTGACATTTGTTAATCAAGTTTGGCTAATTGATAGTAATCGTTGGGGTCGAAAGAACTTCGTGTTTTTCAACTAGTCATAATCATTTTGTCTATGGATGATTGTTTTTACCCATTATTCTTGATTATACAAAGGAACTAAGGTGTGGTTGTAATAGAAACACTTTTTGATTATCAAATTGGATTGGTTGGAAACATCTAAATGGTCGTAAGATTAGTTGTTGAGAATCAATTGTAGCCTTTTGTCTATGATCGGTTACCTTTTGTATTGACCATTTCTTAAGCAATTTGATGAACAAGTGGATGTTTTTGTGTTTAAGTTTATGTAGACTTATGAAACTTGAATTGATCTTGAATTGATTGGTTAAACTTAAAGCTTGTTTTTATGAACTAAAATCTTGACGAAGGTTTAACTTGTAAGAACAATAGATTAGTTTTCAACTAATTATCACAACCAACATGTTAAGTAGTTAACACAATCACATTAATTTATGATATGATACTAGTTTAAGCAAGTGTAGTTTTAAATCATCTGAATTTCATTATATCTATTTGCTTTGTTATATGTTTTTGATAGACTCCGTTAATTCAAACTTGTGCTTAGATTCACTCAAATCCCTGCGAACGATCCCGACTTACCTTCATAATCTTGCTATAACGGACGAGTATACTTGCTCGTATGTGTTATTGGTAATATTGGTAATTCACCTTTTATAAATTTAAAACTTGCACCAATCGGGCACATCAAGTTTTTGGCGCCGTTGCCGGGCACATCAAGTTTTTGGCGCCGCTGCCGGGGATTTGATTGTGTTTCAACAAGTTTTTGAATTTTCCCAAGTCGATTCAACCAAAAAAAAAATTCTCTCAGAAACCTTCACCGGATTCGGTTGCCACTCAACCGAATCGGTTACAATTTTAACCCTCACTCAACTGGTCTAACCGATCGGTCGCAACCCGCAACCGATCCGGTTACCTGCTCTGTTCCATATAAAACTGTTTTCGTTGTTTGTCCGTGTGTTTAGATATTGCCTGGATTCTCTAGGTCATTGTATGAACACTCGAGCAGCGGGAATAGAACCAATTACACCTCTTACCAACCCCGAACGATTGATTCGAAGAAGAAGGAGAACACGTTTCATACCATTGGAAAATCGTGTACCAAAAGTACCAAACCCACCATTTGATAACCTCATTGAAGCCAAAGTTGTTTACAATCCTTTCACCAATTTACCTTTTCCCATGGCGGACGATCAACCCATGTGGGGAACCAACCGAACCGTAGCACCAACCCCCGAAAGTGCTATTGTTGCTATTAACCTTGGTGACAACTTCACCGTGAAGGGACATCACCTTTCTATGATCAAAGACCGACAATTCGATGGCCGTGCGCGGGCCGATCCGCATAAGCACATTGCCGAATTCATCGAAATTTGCGGCATGTTTCGTTATGGCGACACCGATGTCAATGCCATTGATGAGTGTGTAAATACTCATCATTTTTGTACAAAATAAACTGCAAAATCATCTGAAAACACTCAGAAACACATCAAAATGATCAAAATATCACAAATCAGTGTTTTATGTGTTTTAAAATCAAAAATATCAAAATCAGATGAAAAACATATCAAATTTACAAAAATTGCAGTTTTAGTCCCTCAAGTTTCAAAAATTGTCAAAAATAGTCCCTGAGCCATAATTTCAAAAGCAAAAGTCACCAAAGGTCCTTTTAAAATCAAAAGTTGTCAAAATTAGTCCTTTGGTGAAAAATATGAAAAGTTTGAGAAAATTACAACTTTGGTCCCTCAAGTTTAAAAATTGGCAGAATTGGTCCCTGGAAAATGTGAAAATGGCAACATTGGTCCTTATACTTTCTGAGAGTATCACTTTTGGTCCCTTGAAACAAGTTTGATGAATTGGCAGCTTAGGCCCCTCAACTTTCAGATTTTACAACATTAATCCTTAAAGTTTAAAACCTTTCACTTAACTTTGGACCCTTGCCCTATTCTGGACCCCCTGTCAAAACACATTGTGAACCCTTTGGATTATTAATAACCTGGTCAAACTCTGGTCAAATCCATTTACCCGCCAAACCTTTATCCCTCCCACTTGTCTTCTGCTTCAACCTGCTACACTCAACTTCCCATTCCCCCTCCATCACCTTATCATCCCATGTCCCCTCCACCTTTGCAAACCTCCAAACTTCATTTAATGCACCTCCCCCCTCCTCACTCAACCCCATTTGTCAAACAACCATTTTGGCGCCAAAATCTAATTGAATGGCCAAGATCAGTTTTTCCAATCCAAGGGCTGAGAAACATGGTGGGATTAAGTCAGAAGAGAGAGAGATAGAGATGGGGTATAAGAGAGAAGCAAGAGAAGCTAGCCAAGGAGTAGATGTTTTATTTTCAATTTTACTTTTATGTCGTTTTTTTTTATGTCTTAGTTAAACTCTTAAGTTGTAATAATTTGTTCTAAAATATCAAACTCAAGTTATATTTTCAGTTTCATCAAGTTTTAATTATCAATTCCTAGTTTAAATTCAGTTTCATGTCTATGAGCCCACTGTTAAAAATTTAAGGTTCCATTTCATTAAACTAAGCTTCAATAAGCTTGTTTATCAGTTTATATAAGCTTAGATAAGCTTTTTATAGCTTTTCATAAGCTTATAGTTAAGTTTCCATTCATTTTGAATCCGGGTCAACAAAAGTCAACTGGGTGAGCAAATGGCTATGGAAACAGAAAAAGGTTGATGCAGGCTTGGAAATGGGTTGAATAGCAGTTATTTGGGTTGGTTTTGATAGGGTAGTGGTCTTGGTTTGACAGTTAGCTAGCAATAGTTGCTTTGGACATTTGTAAGTCAAAATTCAAGTTCTTATACATCTTCTGCATTTGTAGTTTTTTACCTGCTAATTCTTGTTCTATTAGTTGTATTTAGGAATTATATAATTAGTTTGATCATTATTGATAGTTGGATCATTGTTTGGATCATATTTGAGGTCATGACAGTAGAGTAAAGGGGTGTTTGGTTCAGTAGTTAAAATGTATTATAGGTCATTTCTTTGCTTAGAATTTGTTGTATCATGCTTAGTGGATTTATTCTAGTTCATATATGTCTTATTTCTGTACTTGAAACATGCAAAAGTCAAAATTCATGTTAACTGTCTCCAACAGTTAATCTGTTGGATTTTTGGAATTCCAAAATTGTGTTTTGTGTTTAAAAGTCTCAAACAAAGCTTGCAGAGGTTTCATTACATCTTATATCATCAATCTTAATACTTTAAATCAGTGGTAAAGTTCACAAAAGTCAACTTCTCATTTTTAGTTCAAAAGTCAAAAACAGAATATCTGATTTGAGCCCAACTACAAGCATTTTTCCTTGATTCATTTGTGGGTCTTATTTAGTGAGATTTGGTGTTTCAAAAGCCTCTCTTGGTCTAGTTTGTTATTACTATTTTTACTGATTTTTGTCATTTTTCTAAAAGCTTCAAACAAGCTTGTGAATGTGAGCCTAGTTCCCCTGCTCACTGAACTCAGTTGATACTGAGCTTTCCTCAGATTTTGTGCAACTTGCACAGGGCTCAAAAGAGCTTTCCATGGTCTGCAATTTGGCACAATTGTAGCTGGCCAGGTGTACTTTAGGACTGCATAACTGCTTTTCACTCTAGGCTTATCAATAAGCTGGTGATTAAGCCCCAACAGTAGGGGGTCTTCACTGGTTTGCTTATTTAGGCAGTTGGCTTATATCATTGATTTGAGCTTATAACTTGTTAGGAGTAGTTAGAATCAGTTGCAATTAGTTCATTTTAGGATAAGTTAGCTTTGTTCACTGTTTGGTAGCTTAATTCCTTGGTTAGCTTATTTTCCTAACTTATTCTAATTGCAGTTGCATTGCAGCTTCCATTTCTGTCACATAAGCTGTTGATTTTTCATTTTTCATAGATTCTTAATATCATTTTAGAATTATCCTGAAGATTTCATAATTTTTGGTCTTTATTTGCTATTTTTCTCAATTTAAAGTAGATTTTAATTAATTTTAAATAGCTTTAATTGCAAAAAAATTAGAAAAAGGTTCAAAAAAATAATTTTTCAATTTTATTAAGTTAAGATAAATATAAAAACCTAAAAAAGTAATTTTCCATATTTTTCATAGTTTATTTTGTCATTTTTAGCAATTTATTTAGTTTTTAATAGTTTAAAAATCATAAAAAATAGAAAAATAATCAGAAAAATACAAAAATAGTTTTGAAAAGTCTATTTTGATATTTTAGACTTTTCCATTTCATAATCTTATTTTTCTAGCCTAATTTCCTATTTTCTTGTAATTTAGGTAATTAATTAATAGTAAAAAATAGTTTTTAATTAGATAATTAGTTATAAAAATAATTTTCTTTTTCTAAATATTTTCTTATATCATTAGGTTTGTAAAAACATCATTTTCATATTTTTAGGGTTAATATTGACTTAGTTTCACTTTTTTATTTTGTACGTCGCGTAGATTTTAATTTAAACGTACGTTTTAGGTTTTAAACGTTCATCACTTTAAATATAGTGATAGCGTTTATTTAATAGGTTTTATCTTTTTAATTTTCTTTAATTTGCATTTAAGCCGTCTTTATTTGTTGGCTTTTTCCGTAGTTAATATCATATTCAGAATCCTTTTCCCGTTCAAACTCCTCGATCACTATTCGTGAGATAATCCATTGCACAACTCGCTGGGACATAACGACCCGGGGAAACATTGTACTCCTCTGATCTTCATTGATTCCGTGCTTAAGCTGTTTTAGGTTTTCTTACGCTTGCGTGAGAGAACTTGACGGTTTTGCGCGAATCAAATTTTTGGCGCCGCTGCCGGGGAGCTGTGCTGATTTATCTCCCGTTTTAGCAGATTAGTTGTTTGAATCCTCACTCATTGTTTATATCATCCATCTCTGTATATATATATATCCATATTTTCTTCTAAAAAATCCAAAAACCCAAAAACAGCCAAAAACGTATAAAACACAAAAATATTTTTCCTTTTGTTTCTATATATGTATCAAAAAATAAAAATACAAAAAGAATCGTCGTTTTCTTAATAATAAACAACTTAAAAGATTACCACCGCAAACCAAGGCAGTGCACTACCTAACTGGGGGTGCGACCATAATAAGTTCCCGAACTAAAGATATAAAACTTGCCTTTGTGTCCTTGTGATTGGTGTACCTTTTTCAAAGAAGCCATTCACCTTGGATTATTGGTTAAGTTCACTGTTGTTTTGCCTCGATTTTGTGTTAATTGATTTTGTTGTGATATCGACGTTTCAGAACCAGAAACCCATAAAGATTCTTCTCACCCCAGTTTTTATAAAACGTCTTCATAATTCTCATTCTCATCTGAAAGATTTCATAATTCCCATTTCTCTCCTTAACTCTGAGTTCCCTTAGAGTTATCTCTAGTGCATGCGCACTCGTTCTTCTAGATCATTGAGTCCTTTGCGTGATCTAGCAGAAATTCCAAGAAGACGTTCTCGTAGGCGTACTGCCCAAATAGTCGAACCCGAGATTCGTACTATTTCGAGCAACAGTATGGCAGACGAACGTACTATGGCGGAAATGCTCCAGGCACCCACCGAGGGTTATGGAGATGCCATCGTCTTACCGGTAATCAATTCTGATCACTTTGAATTGAAGACACATTTAATCCAACTTGTGTCTACGAATCAATTCCGCGGGTCTGATCGAGAAGACCCGTATGCACACATCCGTTGGTTCAACCATTTGACATCAACTCTCAATTACAAAGATGTGCCACAACAGGTGATCAAATTGATGCTATTTCCGTTCTCACTTGCGGGGGCAGCCAGGATTTGGCTGGAAAAAGAACCCCCTCGATCTATCGAAACTTGGGAGGATCTTGTTCAAAAGTTTGTGAATTACTTCTTTCCTCCATCAAAGACGACTAATCTTAAAAATGAAATTTCTGGATTTCGTCAAAATTTCGATGAAAATTTTGGAGAGGCATGGGAGAGATTCAAAGATCTCCTCAGGAAATGCCCCCATCATGAATTCACGGAGCTTCAACAAGTCAATATCTTTTACAATGGGTTGAACGGTAATGATCAAGATTCCTTGAACGCATCCGCGGGTGGTAATATCTTGAATCGTAAACCTAAAGATGTGCTTGAAATTTGCGAGAGTAAATCAAAAGTTCCTTTTTCTCGCAACAAAGTCAATGTTCCGAACACTCCTGCTTCTTCATCCGGTAACTCTTCTGAGTTAGCAGCTCTGATAGCTGCTCTAACGGACATCATCCATTGTATGATAAAAGAGGTAAAGGAAATCAAAAGCGAAATTCATAAGCCCGAACCAGTCAAAGCCGTAAACAAGGTGTGTGAAACTTGTAGTGGTCCACACGCGTATTATGATTGTCAAGCAACCGATGCTTCCTTTTACCAAGCTCCCGTAGCTTCGGTAAACCACAATCAATACCGACCACAGGCTGATCCTCACTACCGTGCACCTAGCGGTATGACACCACCTGGTTTTCCTCCCGTGCAAAACCATGGCAATCAAAACCATGGAAATCAAAATCGCTTTGTTCCGAATCAAGGACAAAATTTCAATAACCCTCCAAATTTCAATCAAAACCGGAACAATTTCAACCCACCTCAACCATATCAGGCTCCAAATCATCAAAGTTATCAACAACCTCCTCAAGCTCCCATGCCAAATGACTTCATGAAAATGACTGAGGCAAACATGCGATCAATGCAAACTCAGATCAATAACATGAGAGGTGAGCTAAAAAGGGAAATTGATACCACATTGTCTCGGCAGACAAATGAGTTAAAGAATATGATGAGCAGTTTCATGAACATGAATATGAACAAAGCTTCGCCATCTTCTGGAGGACTCCCAAGCAATACAGTTACCAATCCCAATGCCGAGTTGAAAGCCGTCACCACTCGTAGTGGTAAGACGCACAATGGACCTACGACTCCAATGCCCCCTCCTCCTGTGGCATTTAGTCAAGTTACCAAGGAGACAACGGACAAGGTGCATTATTCAAGCCCACGAAGTACCGCACACGTCCCACCTTCGGTAGTCCAAGTTTCAAGTCCGGAACCCGAAGTTCCGAAGAAAAATCCTGAGCCAGAAAACACTTCCATCCCGGCTCAAAAGTCTAGTCAGCTTCCCTACCCATCAAGAATGAATGATGAGAAGCTCAAAGACAAAAACAAAGAGCAAATGGAGAAATTTTTCCAAATCTTCAATGAGCTTCACTTTGATATAAGCTTCGTTGATGCTCTCGTTCTAATGCCTAAATTTGCATCCACGCTTAAAGGCTTACTCACCAACAAAGACAAGCTATCAGAGATGGCGAAAACCCCTCTCAATGAGCAATGCTCAGCAGCCATTCTTAATAAGCTTCCCGAAAAGCTTGAAGACCCTGGCCGGTTCTTAATCCCGTGTGATTTCTTGGGGATGTTTCAATGCTCCGCCTTGGCCGATCTTGGCGCTAGCATTAACCTCATGCCACTCTCAGTATGGAAGAAACTGTCTCTTCTTGAACTTTCATCCACTCATATGACACTCGAGCTAGCGGATCGTACCGTAACTCGTCCACTTGGGATAGCCGAGGATGTCGTGATGAAAGTGGGAAAGTTTCACTTTCATGCTGACTTTGTTGTAGTAGACTTCGATGCAGATCCTAGAGTTCCCCTTATCTTAGGGAGAGCTTTCTTGAGAACGAGTCGTGCTCTGATCGATGTGTTTGCGGAAGAGTTGACCATTCGGGTTGACAACGAAGAGCTCACGTTAAATATAAACCAGAACTCCAAACCTCTGTACAAACAGAGTATTGCTACAATTGATCAAAAATCTGAAAGAATCAATGCAACACTCTCAAATTTCACGGTTAAGAGTGTTCACCAAAAACGTGCCGAGCTCAAAGCTTTGAAAATTACCCCTGGTTCAAGCAAATGGTTTGAAAGTTGTACCAGGGAAGTCAAGAGTGTTCTTGATGATGATGACGATGATCTAGATTCGGAGACTTCATCGGAAGTGGTGGAAACTGCTAGCTCTAAGAGCACACCACTTGTCCCACCTCCGGCATCAGTTTGTCGCATCGAGTTTGTTAACTCTGTGGATGAAACCAAACTCTCTTCTGTTTCATCTGAATTGGATGATGATGAGTGTGATCCAATGGGAGACATTCTTCCCATTGATGAATTGCTCAAAAATGATCCATCATCTTCTAGTCCTATTCCCGACTCTTCCATCCCTTCTCTCACTTCTAATGAGGAAGAGGACAACTTTTGGAATGAAGTCGATGCATTTCTAAGTGATGAATCAATTCCAATGGGAATTGATAACACTTACCTTGATCCGGAGGGAGACATCCTTTTTCTGGAAAGTCTATTGATTGAAGAACCATATCCCACCCTCCCTCCCGGACATCTTCTTGACAATCACCATCTAAGCTTCCAGTTTAAGCTTAAAGATGTCAAAACTGGTGATTTGCTTCTCTCTGCTGAGGAATGGACATGCATTCTCATGTACGTCTTTATTCCATTCTTCACAGATGGTGTGGTTGCTCTTTCCCTTTTCTCTTTCGGGAATGAGGACACCATCTTTGACCCCGGTATCATCCCTTCTAGTTTCTACCATTAACAGATACCGCGGTTGTGTCTCGTCGGTGTGGAACTTTCTGATGTTCATATGTTCATTAACATTGTGAACGAAAGTCCGATCGAGATTGGTTTTCCACGTTACTTTCCCCATGAACAAATGAATTCGGGGTCGAGTCAAGCTAGCGACTCGGTAATCAAAAACAGTAGCTGAACATGGGTTTTCACCCGTGTGTACCACCTAAGTGTGGGGGTGTTGCCCCACATGTTAAAAAAAAAAAAAAAAACAAAAAAAAAAAAAAAAAAAAAAAAAAATCTTTTAAAATAATGGCCGTAGTATTTCCCTTTTACGTTCTTTGTTTCGGCATAACCGCCGGTACTTTGAATATTGAGGGCAATATTCATTTCTAAGTGTGGGGGGGAATTCTCACGAATTTCATATATATTATATACCCAATTCCCCCGTTTTTGGCCAAAATTTTTTTTGGAGTAAGTGTTCTACACTTTCTCATCTGGTTATCAGTCCGCCATGTCTGTAAGACTAAAGGATTGGCTAATCCAGGAGCAAACGGCTCTTGGTAAAGATGACTCAAATCCGTTTATATGGCTTGCAATTTGCCCAAAATTGTATGGTATTCAGCTCACCATATCCTAAAAAGTGAAGAGTTGGCTAGCCCGCAAGATTATGGCTTGTGGTAAAGGCAGTGGAAAAACCATAATTGGTAATCAGCTCACCAAAGATAATACTGATAATTTATCTAAGAGTTGGCTAGTCCAGAAGGGTACGGCTTCTGGTAAAGACAAATCAAATCCGTTGAAAGCTGGTGGTTTGCTCAAAATCACATGGTTATCGGTGTACCATGGTTCTTACTTGAACTGAAACATTTGGCTACTCCAGAAGTAATGGCTTTTGGTAAAGAGATTAAAATCCATTATGTTTTCTCAAATCATTGCTAGGGACTAGCAATATCTTAGTGTGGGGGATTGATGAGTGTGTAAATACTCATCATTTTTGTACAAAATAAACTGCAAAATCATCTGAAAACACTCAGAAACACATCAAAATGATCAAAATATCACAAATCAGTGTTTTATGTGTTTTAAAATCAAAAATATCAAAATTAGATGAAAAACATATCAAATTTACAAAAATTGCAGTTTTAGTCCCTCAAGTTTCAAAAATTGTCAAAAATAGTCCCTGAGCCATAATTTCAAAAGCAAAAGTCACCAAAGGTCCTTTTAAAATCAAAAGTTGTCAAATTTAGTCCTTTGGTGAAAAATATGAAAAGTTTGAGAAAATTACAACTTTGGTCCCTCAAGTTTAAAAATTGGCAGAATTGGTCCCTGGAAAATGTGAAAATGGCAACATTGGTCCTTATACTTTCTGAGAGTATCACTTTTGGTCCCTTGAAACAAGTTTGATGAATTGGCAGCTTAGGCCCCTCAACTTTCAGATTTTACAACATTAATCCTTAAAGTTTAAAACCTTTCACTTAACTTTGGACCCTTGCCCTATTCTGGACCCCCTGTCAAAACACATTGTGAACCCTTTGGATTATTAATAACCTGGTCAAACTCTGGTCAAATCCATTTACCCGCCAAACCTTTATCCCTCCCACTTGTCTTCTGCTTCAACCTGCTACACTCAACTTCCCATTCCCCCTCCATCACCTTATCATCCCATGTCCCCTCCACCTTTGCAAACCTCCAAACTTCATTTAATGCACCTCCCCCCTCCTCACTCAACCCCATTTGTCAAACAACCATTTTGGCGCCAAAATCTAATTGAATGGCCAAGATCAGTTTTTCCAATCCAAGGGCTGAGAAACATGGTGGGATTAAGTCAGAAGAGAGAGAGATAGAGATGGGGTATAAGAGAGAAGCAAGAGAAGCTAGCCAAGGAGTAGATGTTTTATTTTCAATTTTACTTTTATGTCGTTTTTTTTTATGTCTTAGTTAAACTCTTAAGTTGTAATAATTTGTTCTAAAATATCAAACTCAAGTTATATTTTCAGTTTCATCAAGTTTTAATTATCAATTCCTAGTTTAAATTCAGTTTCATGTCTATGAGCCCACTGTTAAAAATTTAAGGTTCCATTTCATTAAACTAAGCTTCAATAAGCTTGTTTATCAGTTTATATAAGCTTAGATAAGCTTTTTATAGCTTTTCATAAGCTTATAGTTAAGTTTCCATTCATTTTGAATCCGGGTCAACAAAAGTCAACTGGGTGAGCAAATGGCTATGGAAACAGAAAAAGGTTGATGCAGGCTTGGAAATGGGTTGAATAGCAGTTATTTGGGTTGGTTTTGATAGGGTAGTGGTCTTGGTTTGACAGTTAGCTAGCAATAGTTGCTTTGGACATTTGTAAGTCAAAATTCAAGTTCTTATACATCTTCTGCATTTGTAGTTTTTTACCTGCTAATTCTTGTTCTATTAGTTGTATTTAGGAATTATATAATTATTTTGATCATTATTGATAGTTGGATCATTGTTTGGATCATATTTGAGGTCATGACAGTAGAGTAAAGGGGTGTTTGGTTCAGTAGTTAAAATGTATTATAGGTCATTTCTTTGCTTAGAATTTGTTGTATCATGCTTAGTGGATTTATTCTAGTTCACATCTGTCTTATTTCTGTACTTGAAACATGCAAAAGTCAAAATTCATGTTAACTGTCTCCAACAGTTAATCTGTTGGATTTTTGGAATTCCAAAATTGTGTTTTGTGTTTAAAAGTCTCAAACAAAGCTTGCAGAGGTTTCATTACATCTTATATCATCAATCTTAATACTTTAAATCAGTGGTAAAGTTCACAAAAGTCAACTTCTCATTTTTAGTTCAAAAGTCAAAAACAGAATATCTGATTTGAGCCCAACTACAAGCATTTTTCCTTGATTCATTTGTGGGTCTTATTTAGTGAGATTTGGTGTTTCAAAAGCCTCTCTTGGTCTAGTTTGTTATTACTATTTTTACTGATTTTTGTCATTTTTCTAAAAGCTTCAAACAAGCTTGTGAATGTGAGCCTAGTTCCCCTGCTCACTGAACTCAGTTGATACTGAGCTTTCCTCAGATTTTGTGCAACTTGCACAGGGCTCAAAAGAGCTTTCCATGGTCTGCAATTTGGCACAATTGTAGCTGGCCAGGTGTACTTTAGGACTGCATAACTGCTTTTCACTCTAGGCTTATCAATAAGCTGGTGATTAAGCCCCAACAGTAGGGGGTCTTCACTGGTTTGCTTATTTAGGCAGTTGGCTTATATCATTGATTTGAGCTTATAACTTGTTAGGAGTAGTTAGAATCAGTTGCAATTAGTTCATTTTAGGATAAGTTAGCTTTGTTCACTGTTTGGTAGCTTAATTCCTTGGTTAGCTTATTTTCCTAACTTATTCTAATTGCAGTTGCATTGCAGCTTCCATTTCTGTCACATAAGCTGTTGATTTTTCATTTTTCATAGATTCTTAATATCATTTTAGAATTATCCTGAAGATTTCATAATTTTTGGTCTTTATTTGCTATTTTTCTCAATTTAAAGTAGATTTTAATTAATTTTAAATAGCTTTAATTGCAAAAAAATTAGAAAAAGGTTCAAAAAAATAATTTTTCAATTTTATTAAGTTAAGATAAATATAAAAACCTAAAAAAGTAATTTTCCATATTTTTCATAGTTTATTTTGTCATTTTTAGCAATTTATTTAGTTTTTAATAGTTTAAAAATCATAAAAAATAGAAAAATAATCAGAAAAATACAAAAATAGTTTTGAAAAGTCTATTTTGATATTTTAGACTTTTCCATTTCATAATCTTATTTTTCTAGCCTAATTTCCTATTTTCTTGTAATTTAGGTAATTAATTAATAGTAAAAAATAGTTTTTAATTAGATAATTAGTTATAAAAATAATTTTCTTTTTCTAAATATTTTCTTATATCATTAGGTTTGTAAAAACATCATTTTCATATTTTTAGGGTTAATATTGACTTAGTTTCACTTTTTTATTTTGTACGTCGCGTAGATTTTAATTTAAACGTACGTTTTAGGTTTTAAACGTTCATCACTTTAAATATAGTGATAGCGTTTATTTAATAGGTTTTATCTTTTTAATTTTCTTTAATTTGCATTTAAGCCGTCTTTATTTGTTGGCTTTTTCCGTAGTTAATATCATATTCAGAATCCTTTTCCCGTTCAAACTCCTCGATCACTATTCGTGAGATAATCCATTGCACAACTCGCTGGGACATAACGACCCGGGGAAACTCTATACTCCTCAGATCTTAATTGCATTAGTGTTTGAGCAGTTTTTAGCCTTTTAGGCTTGACTGTTTAGCACCGATCAGCCATCAAACTCAAACTTTTCCCATCATCACTCGCCGGAGATGCTAAAGTATGGTACAATGAATTAACCCCAGGAATCATCAATACTTGGGAGGAGATGAGGCAAGCTTTTGTGAGCCGATTCTTTCCACCTGCCATGTTTGATCGATTAATGGGAGAAATTCGTGCTTTTAACCAAAACCCAAACGAATCACTTGTCGAAGCTTGGCTTCGAATGAAAGATTTGCTTCGTAGTTATCATGGACATGGATTATCAAAAGGAACCATTATCCAAATCTTTTACCATGGACTAGATGAAATCTCTCAAGGCATCCTTGATGCTGGAGGAATTTTTCTCTATAAAACTCCCAATGATGCACATCAATTGCTCGAAGATCGAGTACTTCTCAAACTTGATTGGTCCAAAGATTCCAAAACCAAACCTCTCCGAAAAACAGTTGCTTTTGTCGAAAACACCGATACCTCAAAACTCATGGAGAAGATGGAAGCGTTAACCTCAAAAATCGACTCGCAGTACAAAGATATCAAAGATGAAATAAAGGAAATGCGAGATGGATGCAACAATTGTGGAGGAAATCACCCATCGTCCGAGTGCGACGATAAACCTATGGGTGGACCGAAAGAAGGAGAAGCAAATTACGCTCAAGGAGGATACCGTGGAGGAGGATATCGTAGTAATTATTACGGTCGAAATTCTAGAAATTGGCAAGATCGCCGACCAAGGGATGACAACCGTGATTCTCAACCACGAACTGACGATTCACCACACCAAAATTCCGACAAAAAGACAGAAGAAACCGAATTCGAAAAAACCATGAGAGAATTCGTGGCTGGTCAAAAATCCGCAAATGATTTTATCAAAAATCAATTTTTCAATCTCAAAGCCAAAGTTGAGCAAGGACAGAAAAATCATCAAGCATCTATCCAAGATCTTGAAAACAAGCTTGGCAGACTTTCTGACCAACATTCCTCTAGACCATCTGGTTCATTGCCAAGTAACACTCAATCCAATCCAAAACCATCAAATGATAAGACGTACCGTCCACCCCAAACAAGAAATGAACATATCAATGCTGTTTTCACAAGAAGTGGTCTCTCGTACAATCCACCACCTAATCCTAATACTCCTGTCACCATTGATAGTGAGGATGAAAACGAAGAACCAAACACAACTCAAACCACCAAAAAGAAAGACATTCCATCCGTCAAGGCGTATACACCAAAAATTCCTTATCCTCAACGCCTAAAGAAAGAGAAGATGGAAGAGCGTTATAAGAAGTTTATCGAAATAATCAAAGAGGTTAGACTCAATGTTCCTCTCGTTGATGTTATAGCCGGAATGCCCAATTACGGGAAATTTTTGAAAGAACTTCTTAATAACAAAAGCAAGCTTGAGCAAATATCAGCAACTTTTCTTAACGAAGAATGCTCAGCTATAGTTCAAAACAAAATTCCACCAAAGCTCGGAGATCCTGGGACCTTCTTATTCCATGTATTTTCGGGAATAACGTTAAATGTGATGCTTTAGCCGATCTTGGCGCAAGTATCAATTTGATGCCTTATTCACTCTATTCCAAGTTGTGCAACAACAGCCTGAAACCAACAAAAATGAGCATCCGATTGGCAAATCATTCCTATCAATATCCTGTGGGAATCGCTGAGAATATGCTTGTTCAAGTCGGTAAATTCATTTTTCCCGTGGACTTTGTAATCTTGGAAATGGAAGAAGATAGTAAAGTCCCACTCATTTTAGGAAGACCTTTCCTAAATACCGCCGACGCAATCATCAAAGTTAAAGGAAAAGAACTCAACCTTGGAGTTGGGGAAGATCGAATCACTTTTCTTATCGATAAAGCAATGCGCTACCCACATTCCAGTTATGACACTTGTTTTAACGTCGATGTTATTGATGAAGTCACTGATGAGGAATTAGATGCATTACTGAACGAATCCGATCCATTCATGACTACTTCTGAAAAAATCAATGAAACAGATTCTGACAAAGAGTTTGATGATTTCATGAAAGTAGAATTTGAAGGAGATAACTCAGAAGAAGAAGAAATGGAGGAAGAGGAAGAAAATTTTGAGGAAATCACTTTCAATGACAAGATGCGAATAAAATCCTCTATCAAAGAACCACCCACGGATCTCGAACTCAAACCTCTCCCAAATCATCTTGAATATGCTTATCTGGAGGAAAACTCGCTTCTTCCAGTAGTCATATCTTCATTGCTCGAGGATAATGAGAAAGAAAGTTTAGTTTCCGTGCTCAAAAATCACAAACAAGCTTTTGCTTGGAAAACATCTGATATCCCAGGAATTAGTCCTAATTTTTGCAAACACAAAATCAATTTTGAAGAAGGGATTAAACCTGTGGTAGAACGTCAACGTAGACTCAATCCCAACATGAAAGAAGTTGTTAAAAAGGAAATCATTAAACTTCTCGATGCTGGAATCATTTACCCAATTGAGGATAGCCCTTGGGTAAGCCCTGTTCACTGTGTTCCCAAGAAAGGAGGAATGACGGTTGTAACTAATGAGCGAAATGAGCTAGTTCCAACTAGAACTATCACCGGTTGGCGTGTTTGTATTGACTATCGTAAGTTAAACAAAGCCACCAGAAAGGATCACTTTCCGCTCCCGTTCATGGATCAAATGCTTGAAAGACTAGCAGGAAATAAATTGTTTTGTTTCCTCGACGGATTTTCAGGATATTTCCAAATTCCCATCGATCCTAACGATCAAGAAAAGACCACCTTTACTTGTCCTTTTGGAACCTACGCATATCGGCGTATGCCTTTTGGTCTTTGCAATGCACCCGCGACTTTTCAGAGGTGTATGATCGCCATATTCCAAGACATGCTAGAAACCTCCATGGAAGTTTTCATGGATGATTTTTCAGTCTTTGGAGATTCATTCGAAGCTTGCCTTTCTAATCTCGATAAAATGCTCGAAAGATGCGAAGCTGCACATCTTGTTCTCAACTGGGAGAAATGCCACTTTATGGTAACCGAAGGAATTGTGCTTGGCCACAAAATCTCTAGTGCCGGAATGGAAGTCGACAAAGCAAAGGTCGATGTCATCTCAAAACTTCCACCACCAACCAACGTCAAAGCCGTTAGGAGTTTTTTAGGACATGCTGGTTCTTACCGCCGATTCATCAAAGATTTTTCCAAAATATCTCGTCCGAGGACAAAACTTCTTGAGAAAGAATCTATCTTTGACTTCGATGCTGATTGCATAAAAGCTTTCGAATCACTGAAATCTCAACTTACTAGTGCTCCAATCATGGTTTCACCTAATTGGTCACTACCCTTCGAACTTATATGCGACGCAAGCGATTTTGCTGTTGGAGCTGTCTTAGGACAACGCGAAGGAAAACACTTTCGGCCTATATATTTTGCCAGCAAGACACTGAATAGTGCCCAGCAAAATTATACCGTCACCGAAAAAGAATTACTGGCTGTCGTTTTTGCATTTGACAAATTCAGATCATATCTTGTGCTCTCAAAAACAGTCGTTTTTACCGATCATTCAGCACTCAAGTATCTGTTCACCAAGCAAGACGCTAAACCACGTCTTATTCGATGGATTTTGCTACTCCAAAAATTTGACATCGAAATCAAAGATAAGAAAGGAGCAGAGAATCTTGCTGCTGATCACTTATCCCGTCTCAAAAATCCTAATCTTGAGGAGTTGAAAGAAGAAGAAATCGATGATTATTTTCCCGATGAAACTCTCATGACCATCGACGGAAATGACGATCCTTGGTTTGCTGATTTTGCAAACTACCTCGCCGGAGGAATTCTCAGAAAAGGACTAACTCATGCTCAAAGAAGCAAATTATTTTCGGAACTCAAATACTACTTTTGGGAAGAGCCATATCTTTTCAAAATGTGTCCCGATGGGATGATCCGAAGATGTGTTTTTGGTTCCGAAACTTGTAAAATTCTTGACGAATGTCACCATGGCCCAACTGGGGGACATTATGGTCCTTCCACCACAGCTAAGAAAGTTTTTGATGCTGGATTCTATTGGCCAACAATATTCAAAGAAGCACATACACTTGTTCAAAAATGTGACGCTTGTCAAAGAACCACCAATCTCTCTCGAAGGGATGAAATGCCATTAACGAGCATTCAAGTGTGTGAAATATTTGATATTTGGGGAATAGATTTCATGGGACCTTTCCCTAAATCCCACAAATTCGAATACATTCTCGTTGCTATAGATTACGTGTCCAAATGGGAAGAAGCTGAAGCTTTACCGACAAACGATGCTCGTGTCGTCGTTAATTTTCTAAAAAAGCTTTTCGCTCGTTATGGAATTCCCAAAGCACTCATAAGCGATCGAGGAACTCACTTCTGCAATCAAAAAATGGAAAAAACCATGAAAAGATATGGAGCTCATCATCGATTTGCGACTGCTTATCATCCACAAACTAGTGGTCAAGTCGAAAATACCAATAGAGCTCTCAAAAGAATACTGGAAAAAACAGTAAAAGACAATCCGTCATTATGGGCAAGAAAACTTGACGATGCTCTGTGGGCATTTCGTACGGCTTATAAAACACCAATTGGTACAACTCCTTACAGACTCTTGTATGGGAAGACTTGTCATTTGCCGTTCGAAGTTGAACATCGTGCTTATTGGGCGCTCAGACAATGTAACACCGATCTCAAAATAGCTGGAGAGAAAAGATTTCTGCAATTGCACGAACTCGATGAATTAAGACTCCAAGCTTATGAAAACTCCAAACTGTATAAAGCCAGAACAAAAGCTTATCATGATAAAAAGCTACGAATTCGAAAAGAATTCAAAGCCGGAGATAAAGTTCTGATTTTTAACATGAAATTCAAATTCAAAGCTCCTAAGTTACAGCCAAAATGGTTTGGGCCATATGTCGTTAAACATGGATATCCATCTGGGTATGTCGAACTCTATGACAAACAAGGTGGAAGTTTCATTGTTAATGGACACCGAATCAAGTTATACTACGACAAGGAGCAAACGAATGAAGTTTCAGTTGCGACAGTGTCCTGGAGACACCATGAGAATGAATTCGAAACTATCACCTTTGTAGCACCATTTCCTGGAAGAATCCCACAAACTGTTCCATGGAAACCAACTGCTGAGTTCGTCTGGGCCGATATTGAATCTACTGGTGAAGAATTCATGTACATCCCCGAACTTTACAAAATGTTCAAGGCTGCCCTTGCGGCTAAATAAATTCGGGAAGACTCGAGTCAGGCTGATGACTCGCTAATAAAACAAGCGCTTCTCGGGAGGCAACCCGTGTGTTTCAGATTTGATTTTCTATGGTCACTCCCCAAAGTTTAAACCTTCGGTTGAACTTAAGTGTGGGGGGGGGGGGTGCCATCCTTTTAATAAAACCTTTTTGTTTGTTTATAAGATTGTATGCAGGTAATGATTTCTCCAGTGGACGCCAGGAATGAAGAAGAAATTTTAAGCTGATAAATTCGTTGACATATCTGGTTTCATCTCTATTTTCCCTATTTCTATACTTTGAAGCTCGTTTATCATTGAGGACAATGTCTAACTTAAGTGTGGGGGGGGGGGGGGGTGAATAGGAAAAATTAGAGTTTTCATGCTTAAATTTAAATTTTTGTTTGCCCTTGTGATCTAGTTGTTTTCACACTTTTAGGATTATCTATTAGAATAACTGGATCATTCCACTGGTAAAATTGGTAATATTTGAAATTTCAAGATGTGTTCCGATTACTATTGCAATCCATTCTGGGATCGATAACATTTGCTAACACATATTATACCCTTTCCACTAAATTGTGAGGATTTGAGCCTATTTCTTATTAGCATACATCTTTTATGCTTAGAGCTTTTGTTATGAGTGTGCCGGTGATTTTATTTATTCTAGAACTTGTGCTTGTAAATCATTACCAAACCGCAGTGAGATTGCATTCGTGCGATATAAGTAAATTCGTGTGATAAAGAGGCACCATAGGATTTAACCCAAATGGCCTTCCATTTTACATCTAATGATATATTAGCTAACCTCATTGGTTAGTTAACCACCCACATGGACCCATTTGTAGTGCTCGATTTTAGCACTAGATACCCCTAGTTACACCTTCTGAGCCATCCCTTTCATTTTTGCTTCACCCAAAAAAAAAAAAAAAAAAAAAAAAATTTACACTTTAAACCTTAGCCTATCTCTTATCAATGTCTAACGGTTGGTTGCTAGTTATCTGAAATGTGAAGATTGTTCAAATGGTTATGAGTACCACATCTTTTGTGATTGATTGAGCCATGCGTTATGTTATGAGTAAAAAAAAAAAAAAAAAAAAAAAAATTGTGTTGAAAGTATGGAAATAATAGCCAATGTGCTATGATCGAAGAACAATTGTCATGGCAAAGCAAAAAGCTGTGGAAAGTGAAAAAGAAGAAAGCAAAGCTATAATCATTTATTTGGTTCGTGGAATGTTTGATAGCTAGCAACTTGGGTATTAGACTTGATTTCATTTTTATTCTTAACACCAATTTCATTAACATTCCCATGCCTTATCCATACCCTTAACCCGAAGCCTATCGTTATAACCCGAATAAAAGCCCTCTTTAGATGTTTTTACTTGGTGCTCATGCCACGTCGGTGGAGTTTTGTTTCTTGTACAAGCTTATGGTAATAATCTAATCACGACTGAGCAATGAGTGTGATTTATCTTATTACTCCACTAAAAATGAGTGATTGAGTGAATTATATTCCGTTATTTTTCGTGAGGTGTTCTGAAATGTTAATCATGCGAGAAAATCATTGGATATTGTCAAACATCCTGATGTTTCACCTTTATAAAGCATAATTGATGAATCTTCTCTCGTATTTATACTTGGTTGATTTGCATCACATTTTTCATAATCACGATCTTGTACCAGTGGATGTTTTTCCTAGATTTGCTTTAGTGCAAGCAAAGTTTAAGTGTGGAGGAATTTGATAACACTCAGATTGTGCATGTTTTTAGTAGCATTATGTGTACTTTTATATCTGTTATTTGGTTATATTTGCGTGATTTTAGTACTTAATCGCATCTAGAGATGTTTGTCTAGTGTTTATAACCAAGTGCAGGGAAATGGAGGAAAATGTGGAAATATGCAGCTAATCGAAGATTCCCGTTTCAGTAAAGCTAAATCTCAAGGACCTTTGAAGACTTTAGTGATTGAAGAACCAAGTTCTACAAGACATAGTGTAGAGATAGATCAAGTTTTGTATCTCAGAAGATCCAACCGGATCCGGTTACACCTTCAGCCGGATCGGTTGGAAGTTGGTCGGAATTAGTGTTTTTGCCATAACCAACCGATCGGTCGCAACCCGCAACCGGATCGGTCGGTTTGTTATTATTGAAGACCAACCGGATCGGTTGGTAATATGACCGATCCGGTTGGAGAAGCTGCAGTTGTCAAATCTTCATCACTAAGCTTCCCCTTTGCATCCAAACGATTCTAGGTCCTTCTCTTGGTGTATTCTAGTCCCTTCCTTACTCCTTGGAGGCCAAGTTAAGCATTTAACACCCTAGGCCTTGGAAATAGTATAAATAGAGGCTAATTGTGAGCATATGAGACACACCTCAATTACAAATCTCTCTACTCATCAAACCAAGCCTTAAACTCTTAAAATTCGTCCTTAGAAATCCAGAGAAGTTTGGAGTTCCAGAAGTCCCACCTTTGGAGGCCAAAACACCAAGAAGTCCACCACGATCCTTTGGGAATCATTACTTCATCATTTGTAATCTTATTCCGAGCATTGTAAGACTTTTAATCATGTTTTCTAATGATCAAAGTTATGAGTTTATGTTCATGTTTGCTATGAGTGGCTAGTTTCTTTATACACTTGCTTAAATGATGTTGATTATCATATGATTAGTTAGTGATTGTGTTAACATGTTTTAATTCAATTTCAAGTTAATTCTAAGATCCAATTGTGCTAAAGTTTCATAGTGACATTTGTTAATCAAGTTTGGCTAATTGATAGTAATCGTTGGGGTCGAAAGAACTTCGTGTTTTTCAACTAGTCATAATCATTTTGTCTATGGATGATTGTTTTTACCCATTATTCTTGATTATACAAAGGAACTAAGGTGTGGTTGTAATAGAAACACTTTTTGATTATCAAATTGGATTGGTTGGAAACATCTAAATGGTCGTAAGATTAGTTGTTAAGAATCAATTGTAGCCTTTTGTCTATGATCGGTTACCTTTTGTATTGACCATTTCTTAAGCAATTTGATGAACAAGTGGATGTTTTTGTGTTTAAGTTTATGTAGACTTATGAAACTTGAATTGATCTTGAATTGATTGGTTAAACTTAAAGCTTGTTTTTATGAACTAAAATCTTGACGAAGGTTTAACTTGTAAGAACAATAGATTAGTTTTCAACTAATTATCACAACCAACATGTTAAGTAGTTAACACAATCACATTAATTTATGATATGATACTAGTTTAAGCAAGTGTAGTTTTAAATCATCTGAATTTCATTATATCTATTTGCTTTGTTATATGTTTTTGATAGACTCCGTTAATTCAAACTTGTGCTTAGATTCACTCAAATCCCTGCGAACGATCCCGACTTACCTTCATAATCTTGCTATAACGGACGAGTATACTTGCTCGTATGTGTTATTGGTAATATTGGTAATTCACCTTTTATAAATTTAAAACTTGCACCAACCGGGCACATCAAATTTGAATTAAGGAGGCTAATCCTTATTCTTTCTGTATGTACGGATCCCGCGGATCCCTCTCAGTAGGGATCCGCCTGGTTATAGACCAGGGATCCGGCTATCAGACAGGTTCTAAGTGAAGTCATCATGCCTTTGTAAGGTTTTAAGTGATGGATTTCGAGGTTTTGACTTAACTTTGAAGTTTATAGCTGTTGGATATCTCAAATCCTCAACCATAACAAGTAATGGTGCTTAATGATGGTTAGACTAAGAACACTTACCTTGGGTAATCTAACTATTTATTTGTCAAGGTTTCCTTTCAATATGTTGTGAGAAAAATTATGATACTAAGTCCTAAAAGTCAGATGATGTCCTAGAATAGATTTACTAAAATCTATAAAAATAAAAGGAATTAAAAAGAAACTTATTTTTGGCTCTAATTTTGAGTCAAAGAAGATTGAGATCAATTTGCTAAAATTGAAGGATATATCAAACTAAGTGCTATCAAATGTGATGGATAATGTGTGAGTGTTGGAGCGGAATTATGGTGAGTTTTGACTAGTTGATAAACAAACGAAATATTTCGAAAATGTATCCTAGATAAGCCATGAATGAGAGTGAGGTTTTCAACTATTAGGGAAGATTATTTAGTTGGCTCTAGGGTATCATGTTAGACTAGTTAGAAGTGTTCTAGTGGACTATTTTGATGAAGCTAAATCTGTTTTTCTCATCAGTTGCATACGGATCCCACGGTTCCCTTATGGAAGGGATCCGGCTAGTTAGAAATCTGGGATCCGCCAATCTGTAGATCAGAAGGTTTACAGGAAATGTGCAACTATGCCTATTATAGAAAATGCTTTTCTTAGTTGTTTCTAAGTAGACTAAGTGCAAGAACATAACTAATATAACTTGTATCAAAGTGGGAAACACTGAAGTTCCTAGAATGAGTGACGACGACCATACCAAGAGGTCGTAAAATCTCATTTTCAAATACCTAAGCTAGAATGTTTAGTGCCAAGATATGGCAATACCTACATACTACAAGCATAGTTAAAATTGTTTACAAACCATTGTTTAGAAATTGTTCATCAAGTACTTAAGCCTTAGGACTTTACCTTTCTTCACTTCTTCACCTGTCCTTTATCAAACCATCTTCACTTCTTCTTCCTCAAGAAATTGGCGAAGCATTTGAAGATTCCCTTGGTTTGTTGCCATTCGGGCGATTCATTGGGGATGTTTGGCAATTGGTTAATGTAGTCCAAAGGGTCAAGATTAATATTCTCAAGTGGGTTGCTACTACTCCCTTCACCTTCATCTTCTTCTTGCCTCCCCCTTTCGTCCGACCCGTGGGTGGATGTGGCCTTTTGCCTTCTACCATGAACCTTGTTGTTCTACCCTCGATTAGTGGAACCATGACCTTATTGCAAAAGTTATGATCAAGGGATTGTGGGGAAGGATCTAATGCAAAGATGAATTTGGCAAGACGAGTTAGAAGCATTGCATACGGGAGTACCATCTTGTCCATGCTTCTCACACTTTCCATTCTTTTGACCATGTAGTAGGCAAGGTTGAATCTAGTATTGGTCACTAGACAATATATCATGAAGCTTAGGCAAGCATTGGGGTGATCCTTTTTTCCTACTAGACATACCACATTTTCTCTTATCACAACTTCCCATTTCTTATATAACCCATACATTTCCGAAAGCTCCATTTGAAAAGGATCCCTATAGATCACTTTTGACTTTCTTGTGACTCTTGATGGTGATGCTCTTGGCATAAATATGGTGTCCCTCACCGTGGTTGCTTCTGGGATCAAGGTGTGGTAGATATCATGGTGATCAACCATTGTGTGTAGTTGTTCCAAAGACCATTCATTTGAGTACATACAAACGCCATCATATGTAGCCCCTAGAATTCTTCCAAGCTCCACAAGTGAAAGAGTGTACTTATGTCCATTTATGGTAAATTCAATTGAGATGGATCCATCATCATTTCTAATTATATCCATAGTCTTGTAAAACTCAAGCACAAAGACCGGGCAAATTTGCTCGTTTATATCCAATAAACAATCAAACCCAATAGTTCCAAATACTTCTCTCATGTCTGTATTTGCAAGAAATGATGAATCAACAACTCTACCTTCATGAAAGAGTCTCCTTTCAAGTAACTTAAAAGCTTTCCTATCGTCCGGATTTAATCCATTTTTCCTATGGTACATGGGAATGTAATGAGTGGTGTCTTGGTAATCTTGTTGCTTGTTGCTTGGCATGATGTTCCTAAATAATGTAACCACAATGTGGTGTTAATGGTGAATAGTAACCTAGAGGGTTTCATCAAAATTATGCTCTCATCATCTTTGTTGGGTTCAAGAAATGTGTTTAATTTGTATTAACAATGTTAAATCTTTGATTTAGATTATCTTAGAAAATAATGTGATGACAAATAATGGTAAACCCATTTGAACCCAACTCTTAAAGATGAAGTAATTGTAATTCTAAGAATCAAGGAATTTAGATTAACAATGTAGTGAAGATTAAACTTACACACGTGATTGTTAGGCTTGAGAAAAATGATCAATTAGCTCCTATGAACAGTAACAGAGTCCTTGTTCGTGAGTCTGTGAAATGAGTGATGGTGAAACATCCACAGTGATCATTTTTAGCTTATACTGTCTTCTGTTGCACGGATCCCGCGGATCCCTCTCATTTGGGATCCGTCTAGTATAAACTTAGGGATCCGGCATGACAGTAAAAGTCAGCTCAAGAAATTCCTTGATAACTTTGGTTTGGAAGTTCTAAGATACCTAGTGTTTTGG
This sequence comes from Chrysanthemum seticuspe, assembly GCA_019973895.1. Taxonomy (NCBI): domain Eukaryota; kingdom Viridiplantae; phylum Streptophyta; class Magnoliopsida; order Asterales; family Asteraceae; genus Chrysanthemum; species Chrysanthemum seticuspe. The sequence continues at coordinate 284,755,443 of BPTQ01000005.1, forward strand.
TGTTAATGTTCTAAAAACTTGTGGTTTGAGGTTTTGATGATTAAATGCTATTCCTATTAGACAAGGTTCCCTTTTTTAAGAATTAGTCGTGATTCTTGGGAAGCTTTTCAAACATTATAATAAAATCCCATTTTATTATAATATAAGAAGTTTCACATGGATATTTATTGATGTGCATGAGATGTCAATAAATCCTTTGTGGTGAATAATGATTGATGTTATCATATAACTATATATCATTATTATGAGTTGGTAATAAAGTCTACAAAACAAACTCGGAGAACACTAAATAGAAAATTACTATAAAAGAATAATTACTAGAATTATTACTACTAAGACATGCAATCAAGATACTAATAATAACAAATAAAGATAAGTATTTAAAGATCATACCTTTGTCAAATATTCTTTTAAGGAAAAGAAATATTTAGATGTTTCTTGGAATCTCCAGATTAATGTTGTAAGGATACTTAAACATTCTTTTTGCGAGAAGAACAATTTAGATGAATTCTTCATGATCTTTTTGGTAGTTCCAAATCCAAGTATGGATAATGCTTTTTTTTTTAAATGTTAGAGCATTCTATCATTGTCCAACAATAAACAATATATTGATTTTTTTTTAAATTATGACAAAAATAATCCTTCTTTGTAGTTTTCAAACATACATGGATCGTATCAAGTTTTTAAAGTACAACATACTCTAAGAAACTTGATAACGAAGCTCTGATGCCAATTGTGGAAAACTAGAAGGGGGGGTTGAATAGTTTTACCAATTTAAAACTTCCTTTTAAATATTTAGATCGACTTATGTCAATCTATTTGGTTGTTTATGTTGGACGTTGATAGATAGATATATAAACATATAATGAAAGATAAAGAGTAAGAAGCACATCACCACGACACAAGTTATTTATAGTGGTGCGGCTACAAGGACACCTTCCTTGCCCTACTCCACTCCCCGAGTCACCTACTCGAGAGTTCGTAAGCACTACACCAAATCTCCTTATGCCGGAGAAGCCTTCACAATGTCGCTTAACCTTTTTCCGGTACAAAGCTAAATACCGAGTTCTTTCACACCAAGGCGAACCACACATGACACTACGTCGCCTACCCTTTATACGGTGCTAGGCTAACCACCGAGTTCTTTCACACCTTAGGAGAACTAATCCTATCACAACGTCGCCTACACTTTATTAGGTACTAGGCTAAGCACCTAGTTCCATTATGGAGGAACTACTACCCTTCATGACACAACACCTATTATCAAGGAGTTCTACTCCTTGTTACAACACCATCAAGGATATCACCATCCTTGTGAATAAATAAACACTTATATGTATAACGATGCACCTCATCGATTATACGACCTAAGCATTCTTCCCAAATGCTACTTGATTTGATTCTTCGGCATCCTTCACTAATGCCTTTTGACACAACGCTTGGCACCCTTCACTAATGCCTTCGTCTTGACACCTTAAGCATTCTTCACTAATGCTTTGACGCGGATGATGAGCACCTTTCACTAATGCTTTCATCTTGACACTTTCGGCATTCTTCACTAATGCCTTCAACCCAACATCTATGGAGAAAGGAAGAACTATCAACAAGAGAACCTTCGTTGTCTTGATGATGACGAAGCATGGCAACTCATGGACTTGAGCTTGCACGTCTTCAAGATGTGGTGATCTTTCCTTTAAGAGGAACCTACAAGATCACACAAAAACAAAAGAGAAAAGCTACATAGATCTCTTGGATCTGAGGTTAGAGGGTTAGAATACTTGGGGGAAGTATGTGTGTAAAGGGATGCCTAGTAAGGAAGAAATGGCTCTCTATTTATAGAGAAATTCTCTACTGTTTCCCCGGATCCCACGGATCCCTTCCACTTGGGATCCGGCTAGCACAAAGCTAGGGATCCGTGGAACGCTCCTCTTTGCCCATGGGTATTTTTGGTTATGGGTCATGGGTCATGGGTTATGGGTTGATCCATGGTTTTCTTTCTATATACAATGAACTTAGATAAGTGGTATATATAAAACCATGGGTTATGGTTCAATACCATTTGCTAGTTTCTACCCATTTTAGTATTTACATGTTTTTACCTTATTTTAGTATTTACATGCTTTTACCCATTTTAGTATACTTAGTTTAAGTATATGCTAACTCAATATGTAAACACTAGTTGTTGTGCATATCTAAATCATAGAATCATTTATACTTGTTAACCCAATATGTAAACACTAGTTGTTGTACATATATATATCTAGATCATAAAAGCACTTATACTTGTTTTAGTGTTTTATGTGAAAATGTAAATATGTTAGAAAACTATTAGTTCAAACCATTTACGTATTTTATTTGTTTCATTAATATGATTTTACTTTTGTTATCGACAAAACATTAGAAGATCGTAAAATATAGATAAACGTTTTTACGACTTATTTGTATTAACAAAGTTGAAATATTTTTTCGTCATTTTTTTTTGTGCATTAAAAAAACGTATAGAACTCAAAATTAGAAAAAATTCCTTCATACCATTTTTATGCACCAACATGCTCTATCTTCAAGTAAAATTTAAATTTTTTTCAAAACCTTTTTAAAATTTTTGAAGTTTTTTTATCTTTTTTACGGATATTTATCTTTTTATTTGATCTCATCTCTATATATACTAATGAAACTAATTCAAAAATATGGAAGTCTTATTTTACTCCCTCCGTCCCATTTTATAAATCCGTGTTTGAAAATTCAAAGTTTTTTTTTCAGTGTTTGACCGTAATTATTTTTTTTCATGTTATATAATTGATGAAAAGTAGACTTATGAAAATACATTTAAAACACAAATCAATTTATATATTTTGTATCACGTATTATATAACAAAAAAATAAATAATTACATAAAACTCTACTTTTTAAATATGAACTTATAAAACCGGACAAATGAAGTATTTTATTGGTCTTGCTACCTCATGATCTCTAGTAAAGTCCACGCCTAGTTGGGTTGGGCGTAGGTTCCAAAGAGGTGCTTTTGTATTCTATACGAGATATTTTTTGTGAGGACATGATAATTTGTCCAATCCAAGAATGGTAAGCCTAGAATGTTAAAAGATACAGAAGACTATAAGTGATATATCAAATCACAATGACACTAAAACTACAATGACTCACAAATCAAATTACAATCATGGAAAACAAAACAAACAAAGATAACTAACATGGGCTAAACCAAACAATGCATGGGCTAATAATCATTCGGCTAATACAAAGAACCGTGATGTCAGACCCAACTGAGTACGTTAATAGTTAAGCGAAATTACCTAGTAGAAAACATCAAATTTGTTGAAAGACTAACCATAACCCTAACCGCTGCCACAAAACTCGCTTAAATCTGATTTAGCTCAGGTGAGGCTTCTCTTGTTATGTAATCATGATATTATCTTCTATATTATTTTATTTAGTCGTGTAATCAATGTTTTTTACTTTCAGGTTTAACACATTGTAGAAATATGATATTATTTTAGTTAGTATAACTTACTTATTTCATATAATCCTAAAAGTTCTAAAATCATTTCTCTTTTACTCATGAATATGATTTTGACAAGATAAAATCAGAGAAAAACAAGCGTGTGGGGTAGATGAAATGGATAGCTGAACTTGGCTCGAATTCTGCATTAATACTTGTTTGAAAATAGTCGTATAAGATTTGGCCCCTTTAATTTATCCTTATCTCACAGAGTTGTTTCCAACCCAAAAGTGTGGGACAATTCAACAACACTTGGTCACTTTGATATATTAAAGATCTAAACAAACTTGAAGCATTGTGTCGTCAATTAATTAGTAAGATGGCCAGTGTTGGTGTTTTAAAAAGTTTGATTGTTTTCTGAGAACGAATCAGGAGACAAAGTGATCGGGTGCATTTAGAATAACCTAAACAATACTACGAAGACACGTTTAGGACCGGGTGCATTTAAAAAAAAATCGATATTTTTTTAATAAAATTAACACTACACCACAAAATTCATAGGTGTCCCGGGAACCCACTCTGATAACCGTAACTGATTGTTTTAGCGCTACATCATATAAAGTTTGTTTTCAAGGTGCCATAGTGGTAAAAAAGTTTTTGATTATCATCACCTGAATGTGAGTGTTTGGTGCAAACAAAAAGAGGGTCTTACTTGGTTTGTGTCTGAGTGATAGCATGTTCAAACACGTGAATTAGTCGGGGGAAAAAATCAGAATCCATGATTACCAAAAAGATAAAAAGATATTTGTTTTTAGGTTATTTATATAGATAAACTATGACCCGCCAGATGATTAAGAGCTCTTTTGTAGAACATAAAGCTATTTAACATTGATAATTTGTGACAGTGTCATACGGAAAATATCAATCAACCAACGAATGTTAAACATCCAATTATTTCGGATGCAACTTGCTTTATGTATATGAACCTTTACCAGGCAAGACATTAGGGTACTGGCAACGCTCTCGGTTTGGCATTCGGTTTGGACAATGCCGATCGGCATGAGTGGTGCCTCGAATTCGGCATGAGGCGGCATGAGAACATAGACATCAGAATCGGCAAAGTATGCCGATTCTACATGGGATAAAAATAGCCGTTATGGTGCATTGAAAGTCAAAAAGATCCGTTAGGTGCATTTTAAAAAAAAAAAAAAAAAAAATCCATTTTTTTTTCTCCCTATTTAAACACAATAACATCTCTATTTTTTTCTCAAACAATATCATTTCTATTTCACAAACAAAATGTATTCATCTTCATCTTCATCTTCTTCATCCGATGACGAGTTAGATTTTTTATCCGACTCTTCCTCCGACATATTTTCCACCGGTTCTACCATAGAAACCTATTTAGCCGCGTGCGATAGCATTGAAGACACGACTAGCTCTACCCGAAGACATGTTACCCGTTATCGTGAAAAAGCGCTAGAAACTCTAATGAATGACTATTTCGTAGAAGAAAACCCAAAGTTTCCCTCTGATGTTTTTCGTGAAAGATTTCGTATGGATAAAAGCTTGTTTCTACCCGAAGACATGTTACACATTTCGTTTGGCGAAATTGTCCTAGGCATTTGAGAGGGCAATATAAAAGAGGTGATCACCAATACCAGACTATTATGCTTGAAGCCGTTGTTTCAAATGATATGTGGTTTTGGCATTTGTTTTTTGGTCCTCCCGGTGCAAATAACGACATCAATGTTTTGAATCAATCACCGTTGTATCTTACTCATCGAAATTGAACGGCGCCTAATGGTTCATTTACTCTAAATGAACGGCTTTACAAACGTGGATATTATCTTACCGATGGAATCTATCCCACGTATTCAACGTTTGTTAAAGCATATCTGTATCCAACTGACCCGAAAGAAAAGAGATTCAAGAAGCTACAAGAGTCTGCACGAAAGGATGTCGAAAGAGCTTTCGGTCGTCTTAAAGCAAAATGGATTATTCTCAGAAATCCTCTCCGGGTTATGTCCGTCGAAAAGATTCGAAAAATCGTTCATACGTGTGTTATATTACACATTATGATTTTGAAAGACGACGGGGTGGCAATATCACCGGTTCATATATTGGATCCTCCGGTCACGCCAGTTTATGACCCGAATGTACTACCGGACTTACAAGATGAAAATATCCATCACCGTCTCCGTTATGATCTTACGGAGTATATGGAAGCTCAAGACTTACTGATACGCTTACACAGCGCGTTCGGGATCAAAGGAACTTCCGTTTCGTCGAGCAAGTTTTTCAACACCCTAGGCAGTGAACCTAATCGTTGTAGTGTAGTATTAGGGTAAGCCACGGGTATTGATATCGTTCTCTAGGGGAATAGGAATGCTAGTGAGAAGTTACTACGCTAAGGTTAAGGTTGAGGAAGATTATTTTTGTCTTTTTTATGTTTTTTTAGGAAATTGAAAGGTACGAATCTCGGGTATTGGATTTGGGGGGTTGGTATTTCTACCGATTACTCTACTATTATCTAATTATCTAAACTAAGGTGGTGGTAGTCTATGTCTAATTAATGTGTGCTCGTATGATAGTTTAAAGATGTGTTTACTTAGGTTTTACTACTCCTTAATATCTCCTATTGATGGTTGAGTTGTCACGTCTTATTCTTAGTTGCGTTGTGTGTCTAAAGTTGTAGGGTATGCGTTTCTCCCTAACTCTTTGAACTTACCAAAGGGTCTCGTCTACAAAATCCACTAGGGATAATAAACTCTTACTCTAAGGCACTCTTTGGATGGTTTAGCTTACAACTACTCATGTAATTATATTCTAAGGTTCACAAAGATGAATCAAGCATTAAGTACACAACGAATGACCTATCGCATTACTAGATCATTAATCAACTAAGATAAGAAACAACCAATCAATATTCAATAATTAAGTTTCATACTTCCTAAGCAAACACACAAATAAATTAGCCGGACATGGAGAACATGCAAGCATACACACAAATAATCAAAGACATAATTGAATTGATGAAGTAAATACTTATCTTGATGTAAGATAGGGTTTGAAACCCTAAAATACTGTACAAGACACCCTTGGTTCGGTTTTATGTTTTTACTCCACAAAAGACTCTCCTAAAACTGAAAAATTCGGATTCTATATATAATATTACATATGCGACGGCGTCACCTTATGTTTTGTGACGCCGTCGTGTCGCCGTCATTAGGGTTTCGTCTTGGCCACGTTAACCTTGCGAAGGCGTCACCTTATGTCTGTGACGCAGTCCTCTTCAGCTTCTGACGTCGTCTGGATTCAATCTAGGCCGTCTGAGTAGCAACGGCCTACTCTTTTAAAGCCCGACGTCGTCACTTGAAAATAGGGTATTTGGCTACTGTATCGTCACAAAAATCCTCCGACGGCGTCGTAATTAACACCTGACGCCGTCGCCTTCTGTTTTCAACAGCTTTGAGTGTCTCGATTCTGACTTTGGCCATTTTCTTCGTATATTCGTGCCTTTTCGTCCAAATAAGTGTCATTCCAGCATTTTGCCTTCAAGAGACCTAAAAAGTGAAAAGGAACGATATTAAGCAATAACGGATACAAAAGTGATCAAATAAGGACTTAAACGACCCCTCAAAATGGTACCTTTTAAAGCCTTATCAAATATCCCTACACTTGTTATTTGCTTGTCCTCAAGCAAATGTGCTTTTAGCCAATTAATTTATAAGTTAGGGGTCATGAAGCATTGATTTAAAACGGTCCACAACACATATAAGCCCCGCAAAAGTCATAACAAGCACGGAAATTACATACTAGCACCTCACATGGGGTGTTTGGATACTCACATCTCTCTCGGGTGTATATATGAAATATAACAAATAGGAAATGGAAGATAAACACTCATTAACCGGTCCTAGTACACAGATTACCATAGGCTTGAGAATAGATCAAACCTCCATCGCTTTGGCGTAAGCACCTAGGAAAGACTATCAAAGAGGTCTTTTAAAGGGTTGTAATGTTAGGCTTACGGTAGGGAAACAAGGGTTTGGTGGGATAGGCTATTTAGTGGTGGCTAGTCAAAAATCTCTATGTTAAATGCATACGAAGAATGACGTTGCTAAGCCAAGACTCGACACTCTAAAACTCTAGGTAACGGAAATAAACAAACATAAATTTAAAGGATAGATGTAGGATGGTAGCCCGTATGTTTTTTTTTTTTTTTTTTTTTTTTTTTTTTTTTTTTTTTGTTACACTCTATTTTTTTTTTCTTTTTCTCTTTTTCTTTTTTTTCGTTTTTTTTTTTTTTTTTTTTTTTTTTTTCATACACTTTTACTCTACCATCCCCTACGGTAACATCAAAATGATAGGGATTTATAGGCACATCCCTATACTTGAGTTTTTATTACTCTAACACTAATTTGACCCGAATTGAAAAGATCAAAACACTTGGGGTACATTATTACGCAAACAAAGGGAATTTGAATTTAACGTTCCCTTCCGGTCATTTCATAAACTTTAACTTTTCCCATGAATTGAACTAAGGGTTTAGGGTGATAACAAACATTTGCACTAAAAGTGAGTGCATAAGGGGTAGGCTAAGGCGATTTGGGTGTATATTTGGGGGTGGGGTGTAAACAATGCTCTTCATTGATATTCCGGAAAAACCGAAACATCACGAGAACCGCGAAAAGGATAGGCTCTGAAGGGTTAACTAAGGGTATCGTGTACTAAAGATGAGTACAACGCAAAGGGTGTGGGGGAATTACTCAACCGATGTGGAAGAAGTAATTATATTACGGGTATCAAACAAGGGTTATCCTAATGCCTCTTATCATTTAGTTATTCCTAACTACACAAGTGTAGTCTCACTAGCGATCTCGGAATGCATCACAAAACAAGTTCTAGAATCTAATATACTACCGGTTCACACTCTAAGCATTAAAGATGAATGCTTTAATTCCTACTAATCTAAGGGCGATCCTCACATTTTGGGTGGAATTTGGGTGGTAAAGGGTTTTTTGTGCTAGTCATATAACTTCCTATCCGTGAGACGCTTTTGTTAAGACTAATGGCCCACTCCTATATGTCATGAAAAATTTTAAATTTGGTGCCAAAATTACCCTAACCGACATTTTCTCATGGTTTATTACGCAAATGCAATTAGACAAAGCAAATAATCAAGGATAAGCATAGTTTCAAAGTTCCCGTTTAATTTTCCCTCCCTACACTTAAACTGAACATTGTCCCCAATGTTCCCCGAAAGTATCAAAGTTATGATAAAAGAAGGTAATCAAAAACGAAAGAAACTAATACTCCCCTGATTAGCTCGGTAGGATCCGTGTAAAGTGGTGGTTAAATCCTTTCCAAGAAGAATTTATGCGTGAAAATCTCCTCAATCTTATGTAACTTCTTCTTGATAAACTAAACATGCACACTTGAAGAAAACAAACGAAACCTTCGCGTAAAATTGGCGGTAATAATATATATAAGACTCGATTTAAACTAGGATATAATGCTTGTGGAATGGATGTTTACAGAATTTCTAAGAAAATTAAGACCTGGAAAATTCCAAAAATTTATAAATAGTTCAGAAAACGAGAAAAAGTGATCTGATGTTTTTACTCCTTCCTGACGCCGTCAGGTTGCAATCCTGACGCCGTTAGGTTATCCTGACAAAAACTGGTCTGCGATTTTCTGGAAAAATTCTGGAAAATTTACATCTTTAGAATCTGGAAAAATTTCTGCAAAAACATCCATTATGACTCGATACAAGCATTTGACTCGAACAAACAAACATATATATCTTTTATTTAATTGTTATTCTCATGTTTACGTTTCTTTTGAAAACGTGTGTAATCCTCCCTACACTTATCCCTTATGTAAAATACCTTTATATGCAATTAAGACGAGGTTAAAAACAAAATAAAGCATTTTTACAAATTTAAACATGAGGATAAACAATTAATAAAAGATATATGACACTAACAAGCAAACAATTAAGCATGGGTTGCCTCCCACGAAGCGCTTTTCTTTATTTAAGAGTCTTGTAGCTAGACTCGTAGTCGTGCTCCTACGTTTTCTCATTACCGCCCTCTTGACGGTCTCTACCGGGGGATTCCATGTTGTAGAAGTGTCCTATGATGCACCTCTCTAAGAGTTCATCCTCTCCCCAATCGTTCCTATATTTCGGTCCTAAGTTCAAACAATCCTTATAGAACCCGAAAATCTTAGCCATAACATAATCTACTCCCATTTCCCTATCCTTATCATTCCTATAATAGACCGACAGCTTAAGTTCCTTTTCATCATTAGAGAGTGATGAAAACTTCTCAATCTTAAACGGCATTTGGTAAGCTATGTCGTCGGTCTCATCCTTGAATCGCACTACTCCTAACGAGGGGTCATAGGTCATCCCGGTGCTTTCTATGAAAGGTTTTCCTAGAATAACGTGGGACAAGCTAGAGTCTATGGCCATGCTAATATCATCCACAATTATGAAGTCCGTAGGGAACGTGAAACTACCTACATAGACGGGCAATCCCTTAACTCTACCAAGAAAATTGCACTTATCCCTAGGATCGGGGTCTTGCCTAATTGGGATAGGCTTCTTCATTTTCCAATTGTAGTAGGTGCTAGTCATTATGTTGATTGGGGATTTGCGATCAATGTAGGCTTTTGCCACAAAAAGGTGTCCTATGCAACATGGTATGTTAAGATTCCAAGGGTTCCCAAACTTGATTCTAGGGCTTTTCCTAACATACATGTGACGGAGGTCATGCACTAAGTGAGGGTGGCGAGATAGTTCTTCTTCCGTAGGAAATTTGTTGAAATAGTCAATGTCTACTTCATCTACTTCCTCGGGTGTCTCATTATTCACAAGCGTATGGTCCTCTTCGTCATCTGTTCTATCAGGTTCCACTAAGGCGATGGTATTGACGAATTGAACGTGCTTAGTTAGCTTGCTTGGATCCTTAATCTCTATACCTGAAGGTTCGGAAGTTGAGATAACACTAACCTTCCTATCACTATTGGCTATGGCTTTCAAAAGGTTGTCTATCTTCCTATCCATCTCGGCTTGTTGATGGTTAAAGTGGTCCGAGAGCTTAGCCATTTGGGTTTCTTGGGATGCAACTAGGTTTTGCAACATCCCTTCGATGTTTTGTTGGTTAGGACCGTTAGGTGGGGGCCATGAGAAATCATTAGAGGTGAATTCTTTGGTTTGTCCCCAGTAGAAGTCGAGCTTGCTTTTCCATGCCTCGCTGGTTTCATTGAAATTCCTAGGTCTGGGTGTTGTAGGGAATCTTCCTCCCGCTTCATTAATACGCGAGGATGCGTAGTCAACGGAAGCGTGTTCGGGGGATCGGGTACTAGTGCGCGTGTTATGAGGACCACAAAACGGCTCGCACGAGGAAGAAACTTTGTTCTTAGGATTTTCATAGGAACTCATGAGGAATTTAACTTGATCTTCAAGTTCGATCATCCTACGGTCGGAAGGTTGTGAGTTGATGGAAGGCAAGGAGATTGCCTTGACGGTTTTAGGTAGCTCACGGGGGTCATCCCAACTTTCGTTGTCGTAGAGGGCAAGGTCCTCTATTATACCCCATGATTCTTCCGCGGTGAGATCACTAAGTTTTCCACCGGCTGCTTGGTCAATGGATCGCTTAGTGGGGAAGTTGACATGATCATAAAAGATTTGGACTTGGAGCCAAAGATCAATGCCGTGATGAGGGACTTTATGAAGTAAGTCCTTGAATCGGGTCCATGCTTCGTAGAGAGATTCACCTTGACGTTGTTGGAACATCAAGATGTCATTCCTAAGCTTAGTGGTTCTCCCCGGTGGGAAAAATTGAGCAAGGAAGCGAGAGGTAAGATCAACCCAACTTGAGATGGAGCCGGCGGGAAGTCGCTCAAGCCAATTACTAGCTTGGTCCCGTAGAGAGAATTGGAAGAGACGCAGGCGCGTGGTCTCCCGAGTAGTAGCATCAAGGTCGATGGAATCGACAATTTTGAGGAAATCCCTCAGATGCTGATTTGGATCTTCAGAACGAAGTCCATGGAATGCACATCCGTTTTGCACCAACCGGATGGTGTCGGATCGCAGGGCCGTAGTTTGGGCTTGGTCGGGAAGCTCAATGGTGTTCCTATAGCCTAGGTGGCTTGGTCTTGAGTATTCACCAAGAGTACGGGCTCTTGGCGGGTCATTTGGTGGTGGGTTGATGAGTGGTGGTTGGTTATCACCTTCCATGATGAAAAGTGATGGGTGTTACGAACAAAAGTCACGAAGAAGGGGGATAGACTAAAAGAAAGCTAAAAAATGAGAAAAAATTTACTTGATAGGAATCAAGCAAAGAAACCTAAACGAGGTGGACTACTAACTAGCTATTCTATTCCCCGGCAGCGGCGCCAAAAACTTGATACGTTTACACAGCGCGTTCGGGATCAAAGGAACTTCCTTTTCGTCGAGCAAGTTTTTCAACACCCTAGGCAGTGAACCTAATCGTTGTAGTGTAGTATTAGGGTAAGCCACGGGTATTGATATCGTTCTCTAGGGGAATAGGAATGCTAGTGAGTAGTTACTACGCTAAGGTTAAGGTTGAGGAAGATTATTTTTGTCTTTTTTATGTTTTTTTAGGAAATTGAAAGGTACGAATCTCGGGTATTGGATTTGGGGGGTTGGTATTTCTACCGATTACTCTACTATTATCTAATTATCTAAACTAAGGTGGTGGTAGTCTATGTCTAATTAATGTGTGCTCGTATGATAGTTTAAAGATGTGTTTACTTATGTTTTACTACTCCTTAATTATCTCCTATTGATGGTTGAGTTGTCACGTCTTATTCTTAGTTGCGTTGTGTGTCTAAAGTTGTATGGTATGCGTTTCTCCCTAACTCTTTGAACTTACCAAAGGGTCTCGTCTACAAAACCCACTAGGGATAATAAACTCTTACTCTAAGGCACTCTTTGGAAACTACTCAGGTAATTATATTATAAGGTTCACAAAGATGAATCAAGCATTAAGTACACAACGAATGACCTATCGCATTACTAGATCATTAATCAACTAAGATAAGAAACAACCAATCAATATTCAATAATTAAGTTTCATACTTCCTAAGTAAACACACAAATAAATTAGCCGGACATGGAGAACATGCAAGCATACACACAAATAATCAAAGACATAATTGAATTGATGAAGTAAATACTTATCTTGATGTAAGATAGGGTTTGAAACCCTAAAATACTGTACAAGACACCCTTGGTTGGGTTTAGGTTTTTACTCCACAAAAGACTCTCCTAAAACTGAAAAATTCGGATTCTATATATAATATTACATATGCGACGGCGTCACCTTATGTTTTGTGACGCCGTCGTGTCGCCGTCATTAGGGTTTCGTCTTGGCCACGTTAACCTTGCGACGGCGTCACCTTATGTCTGTGACGCCGTCCTCTTCAGCTTCTGACGTCGTCTGGATTGAATCTAGGCCGTCTGAGTAGCAACGGCCTACTCTTTTAAAGCCTGACGTCGTCACTTGAAAATAGGGTATTTGGCTACTGTATCGTCACAAAAATCCTCCGACGGCGTCGTAATTAACACCTGACGTCGTCGCCTTATGTTTTCAGCAGCTTTGAGTGTCTCGATTCTGACTTTGGCCATTTTCTTCGTATATTCGCGCCTTTTCGTCCAAATAAGTGTCATTCCAGCATTTTGCCTTCAAGAGACCTAAAAAGTGAAAAGGAACGATATTAAGCAATAACGGATACAAAAGTGATCAAATAAGGACTTAAACGACCCCTCAAAATGGTACATTTTAAAACCTTATCACTTACCATACCTTGATGATTAGTGTTTTTTTAATAGGGGGAATTGCATATATACCCACTAAAACTCAAAAATTTGCATATTTCCCATGATACTAGTTTTTAATGAATGATGTACAATGCAACTTAAGCATGTTTTGGGTATATATGTAAATATGCAAGTTTTAATGGGTATATATGCAATTGCCCCTTTTTAATAAGTATTATGTAATTTTCTTTTAAGTATTATGTAATTTTCTTTTAAGTATTAATAAAATATTATGTTTTTATTAAATTGTTTAATATAATTATTAAAAAATAAAAAAATATATAAAAAAAATGAGGTATGAGTTAGGCATGGTTGCCACTAAAAATCTATTGTTAGGTATGAGATGAGATTGAGGGATATTATTGGTGGGTGATTAGGCATGAAAAAAAGTCTTAGGCATGGTTGCCACCGCCCTTATTGATCAAAGACATTGACATATATAGTCTTTGTCGGACAGATAATTGCCGGAGCACATCCAAAAAACCTTTCGTTTGTCAAGATGTTGATTCTCCTAAAAGATTACGAATTTCAAACCCAACATCTCAAGTTGATTCCTTTTGTTGGAAGGGTGCAAAAGTCTTGCAAATCAAACTACAAAAATATACTTGCAACTTATACAAGTTAAGCATCAAGTTAATTTCAAGCTCGTGACATATAGCAATTAAAGAACATAAGGCATGGTGATACAGGTGCCACATCATTTTAAACTTTCATAACAAAATACCCCTCTATCATAACATACAACAAGAACAAACCTCTTTATTTGAGCTCTACCACCCACAATTTTATTTTCTTTTTCAATTTTCAAAAAAACTAAATTCATTTCATTTAATTCAAATTACAATACAAACTAAAATACGATACGATACGAAATACGATAAAAAAAACATAATAACTAAAAGACAATAAAGAAACTAAATATTTTGTTGATGTTTCAGATATTTTATAGATGGTGTTGCCAACAATGCTCGATAATATTTCGTTGAAGTCTTGTGTGTGTTTGTTTATCACAGAGTTCTTTGGCTTTCCTCCGTTGCACTGCGCATCGCTCGATCCATGTCTGTCGAAAATTTATTCGCGGACAAATATAAATCTCGCTCATTTCGGATATCGCAAATTTTGATCTTTCAAAATCATGTTATGCAATATGATGCACGTGTATATGACAATCCGTAACTTGTTGACAGTCCACATACGCGCCGGTTGGCTTATAACATGCCAACGTCCTTGGAGTACACCAAAAGCTCTTTCAACGTTTTTTTGACACTTTCTTGTCGCCGTTTAAATACGGAATTTTTATCGTAATTTGCAACCGTTAATGATGACCACTGTGGGTAAATCCAGTCAGTTAGATAATACCATTGTTTAAATATAACTCCGTTAACTTCAAACGAAACCACGAGGGCGATGTCATCAAGACGGTCGTCGAACAACAGAAAATTTTCCAAAACAGTTATATAGCTATTCGCCCCGCTACCCCAAAAATGCATGCCAAATCCAGAAATCATGTGACGCAACTGCTTCAAACATTATAGTTGGCCTTTTTTATCACCCTTTTAAAATTTCTCGTGCCATTCTTTCGCACAATTTTTTCATTCCTAGTGCATACAATCAATGCTTCCAAGCATTCCTGGTAACCCATGTTCTCTGTAGTGTGCGTTGTATAAATTGTGAATGTCATTCAAGCCAGGTTTTCTTAAAAACTCGGGCAAAAACAATTCGATAACGCACATAGTAAAATTATCTAGACAATCGCGTGCACAATGTTCCCCCATTTGTAAATACTCATCTAATGCCTCAGGTGTTACGTCGTATGCCAAATTGCATATGACGGATGTGCACTTCATAATAACACTAAAACTCATAAGACCCGTAGCATCGGGTCGGACAACAAAGAAATGAAAATGATCGGGAAGAGGATTTTAAATATGTGTTTCAATACCTTTGACTATTTTTTAAAATAGTTTACGGCTCATACGATATCGACACATAAAATAACTCTCTGGATATTTTAGGTTATCACCAAAATAGTTGGCCTTTAAACGTGCTTCAGCAATATCACGTTCACAGCCGATGTAATTACGACGGTGTGAACTTTCTGCTTCTTGTTCCAACGATTGCTCATACTGATATTGCTACATTATCATCTCGAGATCAGCTATATCATCTTGATCAAAAGGACTCTTGGAATTGCTTGAGGAACTCATGTTTAATAGAAAGAATATTTGTGTTGATAGAGAAATGTGTGAAAGTTATTGTTAAAATGATGTATTAATTATAGTGTGAAAATTAGATTAAAAAAAAAAAAAAAAAAAAAAAAAAAAAAAAAAAAAAAAAAACATTTGAATCCGACGTTTATATTTTAAAAAGTCTTTTTTGTGCATGCGCTTCACTGCAACAAAGAATAGCCCAACGAATCAAAACGGTGATGGGGGCGGTGTGGTGAAGTGAAACGGCGCTCGCTGTTCTCCACTCCACGTCACAACGGCGAAACAAAAATATCACCACACCCCATGCTCTAATGGTTCAATTCATGGCCTGTCGCAATACTTTTGGTTTCTTTTCCCTTATAGAATAGTGGAAAACCTAGATTAAGATGTAATCCTTTGGTACATACTCTATCTCTAATACTTATAAAGAGTGTATATTCATTTGTGAAACCCAAAATGACTTAAAATTGAGTAAAGTGTTTTGTCTAAATTACCCTATTAATTACACTAATTACAAGTTTTAAATACTTTTGATTAAAAATGGTGTCAACATCAACCACTAAATTAATAATTTAAATATTGTAATCCTCAAAAAATTTATCATTTTTCATTTATTACTCATAACTCGTAAGTATTGGATAAAGGGTCACACCAAAATACAAGTTCACAAATATAATTATTTGCCGCTATATATCGTCGTTTTGCGCGAGTATTCGTCTAGTATATATCAATGCACAAATATTGTACTCATTTAATTTTGAGACTATCTCTACGTAATCTTTACTTCTTCATAGTTCCCTGTTTCATGCTTAAGGTGAAGTTTCTGCAAACAACAATTGAATTGTATGATTTCTTATCCTTGTAAGTACTCCTTCTGTCTTCAGGTTTAACTTTTCAAGTCTTTCTTTTACAACTTTGACCTTAAATATTATATAACACAACCAAAAATATTATATAATATAACCAAAAACATTTAAAACTCAATCTATTCATATATTTTGCATCAAATATTATATAACATAACCAAAAATATTTATAGTAAAAGTTAAAAAATAAAGACTTAAAAAATTTTAACTGAACATTTAATATAAGACGGAAAGATTAGTTTTCTAAGATTTTTGGCTAATTAATCTATACTACTATATAAAGCATTTAAGTTGTGGGCTCCACAAAAAATTAAGATAAGGAGCTCCAATCATTAAGTGACATGTGTCACTTCTCTAACTAAAAAATAACAAAAAGGGAGGAGCTCTAACAAACTAAAATAAAGAGCTCCAATAATGGGGTGACACATGTCACTTCCTAACTAATTAATCACCATTATTTTTAAATTTAAATATCTTTTAATCCATTTAGATTTTTTATGATCTAATTTCACCATATTTTTTAAAATTTTGTGCTCTTTAATTCAACATCCATTTTGATATATTTTTATGAGTTTTTAGTTTTTACATTTTTAGTAGGTTTATTTTATTTTGATTCAGATTTTTATAACTTTAACCTTTATTTCAATCAATACAAACTTTATTTATCAAAATCATTTACTTTTGGGAAAGTGTTTGACGGGAAAGAGATTGTGAAGGTCTTTTTAAATGCGGGAATAATGATGTCACGAGAAAGATACGGAAAACCCAAACAAACACATACAACTAACACATATACATTTGGAGTGTTGTGAAATGAATTCACTAAGCGGGTAGGGAATTGCGAGGAGAGTTGGGTTAGCAATTCATTTTTACTATATTTATCGCCGCTGCTGTGCGCGGGTATCTAACTATAAAATATAAAAGTTTCACAAAAATGTTGGTTTGATGTGCAACCTTAACTAAGAATCCTTTTGGACATGATGTGACCCTCATTTCAGGTTTAATAGTATCTAACAAACTATTAGGTTTGGCTTTGGGTTAACTAAAGCAATTAGTAATGCCAAACCCAACAAAATCATATAAATTGATTAACAAATGGGCTTGGTACAAATTTCTTTATCCGAACATACATATATTTTTGTTTAGAAACCCGTACATTTGAATCTTACATCGTATGTACGTGTTCTCAACAATAATCATGTTTTATAAACTGCATGATTAGTTTATAACAGTGCTTATTATATAATTTATAAATATATAAGTACAAACAAATAAAGAAATATTAGAACATGCATGTTCAAGTGGCAGCCAACCTAAAAGTTAAAAGTTGCGAAAAGAGAAGAAGGTGTGATCGATCACTCGATGGCATCAAAGCTGTTTAGTAGTACTATTGATTCCAAATACTCATCACATTCTCTTAATTCTTTTTTGTGTTTTGTATTTGCATTATGAAGTAACATAATTGTTTAAATCCCATGCATATTTTTAAGGGCAAATAACCTATTTAAGCATCATACTTGTAACAAAAAGCAGTTCGACGTAGCGAATAAAAAAAATAGCCCTTTTGGCTACTAAACCCGACTAGTTTGTCTTTTATGGAGCATTTTACCTCCTACTCCCAGTCACCACCTGTTACTCCCAGTCACCTCTTACTCCCAACTGCATCTCTAGTTTTCCCAGTCACCACCAGTTGTTCATTTCTTGTTCCAAACCCATTTCCCATTTCAAAAGATAAGCAAATCCATTTAAGCAGTCACCACCACTTGTTCATTTCTTGTTCCAAACCCATTTCCCATTTCAAAAGATAAGCAAATCCATTTAAGGAGAACACAAATACGTTTCTCATTTCAAAAGATAAGCAAACCCATTTCTCATTTCCACGTCTGATTTCCCTCAGTCTCAGTTTCAAAAGAACGCAAATCCACGTCTGATTTCCCTCAGCCTCACTTTCAAAAGATAAGCAAACCCATTTCTCATTTCCCAGTGGATCGACTGGGAAATAACCGAAATCCATTGTATGAATGGTTTTTGTGATATGGGTTTTGGAAATCTTGGATTTTTTATGTGAATTAGATGTGGGTTTTTAAGTTGGTTGCTCCATTGTATGAATCTGATGTGGGTTTTTGATGTGGTGCCGTCCATATTTGGTGGGGTGCAGGAGGTTAAAAGGAATGGTAGTTTGGTTAGGAAAGAAGTGATGGAAACAGTGGTTTGTAGATTGGCAGAGAATGGTAGTTTTGGCAAAAAAAAACTACCCGTAATCAGTGGGGTTTCTGGCAAAAAAAAAATAAAAAGATGTATGTGAAAGAAAGATAGATCTCTGAAGAGTGGTAAAATGCCATTCTGCTCACCATACCAACTGGCAACCGGTTCAGCAAGTGGTAAAATGCCCAATAAAGACAAAATAGTCGGGTTTAGTAGCCAAAAGGGCTATTTTTTTTGTTCGCTACGTCGAACTGCTTTTTGTGACAAGTATGATGCTTTAATAGGTTATTAGCCCTATTTTTAAACAATCCAATTATATGTTTTATGACATGGAAATCAATAACCAGTAAACAAATGATTTGAAAACGTGAAAGCACATAACCGAACCGAACCGAACCAAACCGAACGACGCAATTACAACATATGCATGTTGGGTCGATCGTTTGTCGAACCCTTGTTAAATATAGACAGAAATTCGATAAAAGACCTTTTCATGAAAATATATTATTGCATTACATGTCAAGATTAGTTTGACTCGTGAATTTACTGTAGACCCAAAACCTGATACGGAGTATTTTGCAAAAAAAAAAAAAAAAAATCTCCTTACTTATATACAATTTTTTTTTGAACGGCAACTTTATTAAAAACAAAACAAAAACACTTGCAAGACGCTAGATTACAAAGAAATCAAAAAGAGGTGTTGCAACCAACTATCCCACTTGAGTTTAAAACTACCCCTAGCATTACACCAACAAAAAGAGCGAAGAGCGATATCATCAAAAATGGAGTCTTTGCGAGGCTTCTTACTCGCAAAAAGATATTGATTCCGATAGGTCCACAAACTCCACCACGTAACGTAAAAGATCCCTTCCAAGATAATCTTCAGCTTAGAACCAAGGCGAATCGTATTGAACCAAACAAGCCACTCAACATATGAAGTAAAATTTGGCACTCCCACATTCCACCAACGACAAACTAAACTCATCACATCTTTAGCCAAAGAACAATTAAAGAACAAATGAGACGAATCTTCTACATGCGACTCACAAATAGGACACGAAAGAGGATCAGAAACAACACCTCTTAACGCCAGGTTTGCACGGGTAGGCAAGCGATCTAAAGCAAGCTTCCAAGCGAAAATGTTAATTTTAATCGGGACAACATTAACCCACCTCATAGGAACATTCACTTTTGGAAGAAAAAACTCATCCAACAAATTCCTAATGTCCTTAACACGAAAAATCCCGTCTCCATTCAAATCACAAATCCATCTGTCATTTGAAGAAGACAAAATAACAGAATCAAGCATAGAAACTAGTTGCTGAAGTTGGTGATCTTCGACACCACCTCTAACAGAACGCCGGAAAGAAGCTACAATAGACTGAAGTTTAGCAGCCACTGAAATATCAATATCCGTTTCTAAAGCGAATAATCGTGGAAAAGAATCAGCTAGAGAGGTATTATCAAGCCACCGGTCTTTCCAGAAACGAGTACATAACCCATTACCAATCATTATCTTACAATGAGAAAAAATGTCAATACCTTGCACCTTGAGCGAATGAAACTCTTTAAGAATAAACTTCCAAATCGAAGGGTACGTCACATTAGAAGTAGAATGACTAGAACCATGAGTGGCCGAAATAAATTTACACCAAAGAGAATTATCACCAGAAATAAAACGCCCAACCCATTTTGCAATAAGACCCCTATTAAGAGCAAAAAAACTCGAAACCCCAAGACCTCCGAATTTCTTAGTTGCCAGAACCTTAAGCCACTTGACCCATACTATCTTACGATCTCCTTCTTGTATACCATTAAAGAAGTTACTACGAAGGTTTTCCATCTTGTTGAGAACTGATTTCGGAACTTTAAACAATGACAAATTATAAATCGGTGTGGAACCAAGCACTGATTTAAGAGGAGTTAAACGACCACCTATCGAGAGAGTTTTAAGTTTCCAAATGGAGAGCCGTTTCTTGAGCTTATGAATAGTTTCATCCTAGGACTTAACCAAAGACATGTTTCCTCCTACCATGATTCCCAAATAATTAAATGGAGTTTTCAACACCGAACAACCAATTCGCGTGGCCGCTTCAGAAACAGTTGACTCATGCACCCCCAAACCAAGAATGTGACTTTTCTTGAGGTTGATCGACATCCCTGAAAGTAAAGCAAAGCACTTGAGGATATTCAAAATACCTGTAGGATCTTACATGTATTGTGTTATGATGATTCGGGTGGCTTTGGATGGTGATGAAACAAGAAAGCCATGGTTTTAGAGAGATGAAGAGGGGAGTGGGTGGTTCTAGAGAGATAAACAAAAAAGAAAGGTTAGATTAAGAATGAAGCACCACCCCTTCCAAGGATGGAAGGGGTATTTATAGTTACAACAAATACGTCCTCATGTCGGACTGTGGATCAGGCATACAGTGGGTAAAGACCCGTCCTTCCTCCACGGTGTTACACTAAGCTAATAACTAACTAATAAATTGGTAAATAACGTAATGTCTACGAGCTAACTTATGCTAGACTATAGTTGGGGTGACCGACACTTCACTATGGAATTTCCAATTCCTAACAATCTCCCCCTAAGGGAGGTCACCCCATGATTTACATTTCGAATCCTAGCATTCAATTTTGACTTCTGTTCTTGAGTTCGTAGACTTCAAATCTTCAAATTCTGCATTCTTTGTGCTTTAGCAGTGACTCTTCATAGTCCGCATAGTTTGTACTTTCTGTGGAGGTCTTTGAACTGGTCCACATCTTGATGATCTTTGAGCTTTCATTGAGATCATCAGCCACAGTAAATCTCTGGATCATCCTTTATTTTGTTGTATCACCATTTAATGATGTTGTGACTTTCGGACCGACATGCTCACACTTTCTGGATCATGACATCTTTTCATCAGAGTAGCGGAAGCTTTACTGGTTCATGATATTTGCACCTATCAGAGCCAGGTTATGGACTGACTCCTCAGAGCCAGGTCATGATTTCTTTAATTAAGTGTGGATGCTGTGAGCATGCGGCTCCTCAATTCTGATCAGCTGCAACCGTCGGGTGTTCTTGCATAAAACAGTTAGCAATAAAGCACATAAAAGTGTCTTTGATCACTTTTGTTGAATTGAGGTGCACGGCCCACGGTTCCCCGTTGATCAGTACAAGTACTGCCTGTGATCAGGTATAATTCGAAGAATCTCCTTGACAGGGTTTCGCAGCTGCTCTAGTCGTTCTCAAACCGGAACGTCTCAAAGAAGACAACACGGAGTGAGTGAACTAGCGAATTGAGATTCACTGATTGATGAAAATGATTTGAAAACAATCGTGTATTTAATATAAAGGGTTTTTCAATACAACGCAGGTTTTATGGAAAATCAATTATCAGTCATAAATACCCTTTTGGTTTTGAAAACATAATACACAGTCGAAGTGCTAAAGAAAATAGTTTTTGAGCACAACGACCGGTTTTTCAAAGGTATCCGTCAATCCATTTTCCTGGACCAGGATTGATTCAATAATGAATCGCCCCATTGATAAAGTCCAGATGTCACAAGCAAGTCTTGGCAATACCACAAGGATAATGCGTAGGACTCTCAAAATATATTCTTACTTTCCACATTGTGTGAAACAGTAAGTCTTCAAGAATAATGTGTCCTAATGAGATATTGTGGATGATCTCTTGGCTCTAGACTCAATTGTGCACATTTGGTTTCCTATGCCGGAGACTAGGGAGAGGGTCTCCTTCTTCAATATCAACAATCTGTAAGAGAAAGTCGATAGATTATGTAGGTTCCCCGTGAGAATGAAACAAGCCCTTTTAAGAGGAACTTGAGTAGCTTAGGAAGTTTAGTGCAGTGCGTCACTGGGTCCATGACGTCTTGTCTTCAATACCAGTGTTACCTTAGTAAGCATCAGTAAAATATGTATTGAACCCGGTTTCTGCCCTAAGGTTGAATTATTGGAGGGCTATTTCTTTTCACCCTTTCACATTCCAATTATTTTACATTCTTCAACCCCTTCAGTGCTTACCGAGACTTCATAACTAGAACCTTGTTGGGTTTATTCCAGTACTAGCTCTGTCTCAGTCCGCACTCTTCCCATATTCTCATTTTTCTCCTTTTTTCAATATACCTAAGGACTCTACACTATCTAGCGGATTGTCCCTGGGTAGATCCCTCCGGTTCTGGCGGATCGTGGGAACTAATACCTAACCTTACCATCCTTATAACTCCAATGCATAAAGTAAAAGTTCGGTCTTGTGGTATAGTTCATTCCTTCCTGAAACCAATTGAACTCATTTGGAAAATCAATCAAGGTACTTGTGATACGAGATCAAAGCATTTTGTACCTTAATAATTTTGATCATTTAGAAATGCTCCCCCTCAACT
Organism: Chrysanthemum seticuspe; assembly: GCA_019973895.1. Lineage (NCBI taxonomy): Eukaryota > Viridiplantae > Streptophyta > Magnoliopsida > Asterales > Asteraceae > Chrysanthemum > Chrysanthemum seticuspe. The sequence goes on from BPTQ01000005.1 coordinate 284,778,423, forward strand.
CGTGCATATGATCTTGAAATTGTTTAGCACATGGAGGCAAGAGTTCTTTGAAATTTATTCATGATCACAATTTCCGTGGAAAAAGCCATTTGATTTTCTTGGTAAATTCTCCCCCTCAATATGTGCGTTGGATATTTGAAAATCATTTTGCACATAGAGGAAAGAGGTTTTTGAAGTACTTTTCACGATTTCCAAAAGCCATTAAGAAACCATTTGCTCCCCCTCAATATGTGCATCGATAAATGAAAGAGTTTAGCACATATTAAAGAGAACTTGCACTTTGAATCAAAACAATCATCATTTATCAGATTTCATATTAAATCACAAATTCTCCCCCAATCAAAAATATCAAACTCTTTGAGATTTTGGATCCAAGTGATTTAATAAGGTTTAGAAAACATGGGAGAAAATGTGCCTTGTTTAAAAGCTCTTCTGATTTATGGTTAAATGCTCCTCCACAATCATGTGCATTATATATTTCAAAATTGTTTGGCACATGAAGGAAGGAGTGTTTTAGAATCAATCACCCTTTTAAAACCGTTTTGAGATTTAAATCACGATCTCTCCCTCGATCAAAAATTTCAAACCAATTGAGATTTTGGATCCCGATTGATTTAAATCATTTGGAAAATTTTGGGGAAAGACGTGGCTTGATTTAATTTTGAGAAATGATGGATAAGGAACAGTTTTACGACATTAAATATTGTTAGTGTCAGGTATGATAGTTTTTAAGAGATATTTAAGTAAAATAAAACAATTTCACTATCAAACAATAACAGAAAAAATTTCATTTTGAAAGATCTTTGGGTTTTAAAGAAAAATCATACCATGACATAACATTAAATCTTTAGATCACCACTTTATTTCGTACAAATCGAAACTTCTGGGAAGAAATATTGTTTGAAAATATTTTATTTTAAATCACTCTCCCCCTCAATCGATGACCGTAGTCGATGATTGAGTGACTTAAGTTTTGATAAAATGAAGTCCGGTGATTTTCAAAATTAAGTCCAATAATTTTCAAAACAATATTTTCCATTTTCAAAACAATTTAATCAATTTTTTTCAAAATTGTTTAAAAATGGTATCCTGCACAAAGATACGTTAGGTGGTGTAGAAGCTGCTTCTGTTGTTGTTGTAAGGCTGGAAGAAAACCATCTGCTGAAGCAGTGAGACCTCTTACGTTGCATGTTTCCATGCCAACTCTCCATAGAGGTCAAATTAAGCTCCATTTCTTCATTTGTCAACCCAAGATATAGTTACCCTTTCCTTTCGGCATCCAATCATCTTCAATTGTGGGATCCGGATCGGGAACATTCATATATACCAATATACCTGCATACGTTAGTAGACATACAAACAGATATATGGTGGTCGACATCACCCAAATAGCAATCGACTAATAAAAGTCAAACCAACATATCAATCAGATCATACAAGGCATGGGAATAATGTGTTTATCAAACTCTGATCATCTAATCCTAACAATCATATCTTAGGCACCTAGTCCTTCAACATAGGTTAACATGTTTTATATTTAAGTATATAGGATAATTAGATAAGTCCGTTAGATGATATAAATTTGAAAACATTCTCCCCCTCAATCAATGACTCATTTTCAGAAAAGTTTAAAAGCGCTGAAGTCATTGATTGAGTTTGCAAATTTTATAAAAATGCTGAATCTGATTGTTTTTAAAGGAACACATTTCCACCATTTTTGAATACAACAAATATTTTTCTGAAGAATTTTAGACGGAAAAACATTTGTGTAGAAACAGCAGTCCTTCGACATACTTTCCTCATTTAGATTTAGGATAAGTGTACGAAATATTTGAAAAATGGTTTAGTGCAGCACTTTCCTTCTTTGAAGAGCGGGTTGCTATCTGAAATAATAGCAAACCATGGTTTTAGCACGGGTTACAGTCTGAAATAACTGCAAGCCATCTGATTTGTGACATGTTTTGAAAAGAAATATTTTCACTTTCTGCTCGAACTTCATCTATGGTCCCGTGCCATTGTTGAATGACATTTCTAAGACCGCAGATGTTATCGATACCAGAAGACATGTCTATAGAAAAACATATTTTTGGTATTTTTTAAATTTTCTGATTTTTATGGGTTTTTGTTGATTTTATATTTTTCTTTTTTGTTTTTGATGGTTTTATATTTTTGTATTTTGTTTTTCTGATAAATATTTACACAGATAGAATAGATGATATAGTTTAAGAGGATGATGATACGAGTACCGAGATAAGGATATCGAGCAGCACGTCGTAGAAGATAGAATTCGTCATCTCTTAAACTTCCACCACCAAAGCTTCCGAGGCTCCAGAATAGAAGATAGAACATAAGCCTTTGAGAAAGAGAGACTTTGGCAGCTTCCCCCAAACCGAAAGTCCAATAGATGAGCAGATTCGAAGCTCTATTTCAAGCTTGCCTTGGCCAGGTGCACAAAGATGCACACCATTATCATAAATCATGCTGCTCCTTTTAAGAACGATAATCGAGATTCTCCGTTCGGGGTAATATCATCATGATAGAAGAACAGCAACGTATCATCCCACACATAAAACAATCTTCTCATATTTCTTTTACCCTGAACTCTGAAGCGAAGAATACCAGAAGTTGTCAAGAGACCACTTCCCCCAAGTATATGAAATGATGCAGTCAGTCTCTTAGACTAGAGCTCACGAACCCGAATACACATATACCCAAAGACAGAGAAACTTATACCATCAAAGTCGCACATTAAGTGCAATAGCTAAAGAATAACCCGGTGTATACTTTTCTCTCCCCTTGAAGAAAGTGTATGAAGCTCAAGAACCCAAAGTACCCGAATGCCCAAAGAGAGAATAACCGATAACATTAAAGTAGCAGGCCGAATCACTGATTATCTCTGCGGATGTCAACTCCAGAATAAGTGACTATATCTCTGAATCACTGATTAAGCCCTCAAGTGAAACAGCTGAGCGCCCCCAATGTATACAATTCTCTCTCCCCTGATGATTGCGATAACATCGAAATCATCACACACTTGTGTACCTCTTTTATCTTCAGAAACTTTCTCTTACATCACTTCCCCCACGTAGTTGGAATAATAACACTAAAAGCCTTGATGAGTAAAACCTTGAGTTTCTCTGCGGTAATGACATTGGTCTTCCCGAGATTTCTTCAATCACTTAGAAGTATTAAGCTCATCAAGTTTACTCACGTTTAGATGTGTGTCTCCTTCCCCCTTGCTGGTTTTGATACTTCAGAATCAACAAAACATTATAAGCCCATGTACTAGAAATCTTTTGAGAAGAACACTTGAATTCTTGTGAGAATCAACTTGCTGAAGTAGAATGTGAGCAAGTCTAATTGGGGATTAAATCTGACTTTTCACTCTCCCCTATTTCCGGAATAAGAAGAAGTCTTTAGATCGTTAAATGCAATTCGTCTTTAGTCTTCTAACATGCAGTAGAAAATGTAGAACAGACTGTAGACTCGACCTTCTTCAAGATTGTCTGAATGGGGGATAGAAAGTTAACATCTTCTTCTCACCAAATGCATTCCTGTTAACTTGTATATAGCAAATCTCCTTAAATCAAATCCCTCCCAATCAAACAAGAACAGAAAGATGTTCATCAAGGAAATCAACCCCGCAACTGGAAGCACTTTGTCGTTAAACTCATCAGCACGTGAGAAGATGTCAACTACCGGCTCTTAGAAGAAACTCCATGTAAAAATGACCCGATAAGAAGAAGCTCGGTTCTTACATGAGTTAGGAGCCGTATGACCATTTGTTCTCAGATGTCTATCAACATGCAGTAGTTTCACACTTCTTCTCCCCCTCAAGAATTGCATACGAAGTTGCCATTCTTGACTAAACAATTGAAATCATCCATGTGTAGTCTATTTCCACTTCTCCCCCGCAAAAATTGCATGTGATGTCGCCATCGCCATTTTAATTGAGCTAGTGAAAGCTAGAAAAACAATCAACGGTAAGTAGATCACCATTGAAAAAAAACATGAAAAGAAGATCCATTTGATGACTGAGCGCGCATGGAAAAAGCATGAAGCATGTTAATGAGAATGGTCATAATTGAGAAGATTTCTCTTCTTCAGAAGATAAAGCGCACTGAAGTGTACACTTTTCTTTTCTTTAGAGTACGAGGCTTGAACTGATGAGTTCAAACGTCATAATCTCTCTCTTTTCAGCTCTCTTGGCAAAACTTGTAATCAACCCATTATCATTCAGTAGGCTCTTTGTAGTGACAACTGATGGAGAAAACCCAATATGATGAATTTGACTCTGAAGTAAAATAACCCGAACTCGTGACTTAAACTTGCACATATGTAACAAAGAGCGGTGCCGAGAATTCATGCCCATTTGAATTTCTAAGTACTCTATACTCTTCAACCAACCAACCAACAAGTATAAAACGTACATCACCTCTTGAAAATCCACAATTCAATGTGTCACTGAGCACTACAACGTAACTCCTTAAAGTGATAGTTATTTTGTGGTGGTAAGAGCCCAATTCCCCCAAGTGGTAAAAGAAATGGAAAAGTCACCCAAAAATAACTAGATTTCCAAGTCTTCGTTTTTTGAAAAAGCTCGAACAAGGATCTCGAAGAATCTTCATCCAACCATCCCCGATACCTTCAGATACTAAGTACACTTGCTCGTGACATTTCACTTCAACCTCAAATAGATGATACTGAATTAACGCCGTTGTCACATCTTCTGGTTAAAAGCTCAAATCTAGTCTCCTTTGAAGTTTTAAGTGAACTATGATAATGGTTTTCATCCCGACCATGATTAGAAGCACATAACCCCGTAAAACCATGTAATAACCAAACTGCCATGACGAATATCCAAACACACATCCAATTCATGAAGTACACCATTTTATCCCTTCTTCGAAGTAGAAACTGTAGTACCAGCATCAGATAAGATCCTGAAATACACTTTCCTTTCTCCAGGATGGTTCCATCAATACGGGATTTTACAATTCTATGGTTTAAACCGAGAAATAGTTTCTTTCGCGGGATTTTACAAAACCAAGAATAAACCGTAAGATAGATCCGGAAATGCACATTACATTTACCAGGATGTTTCCATTGTCACGGGATTTTACAAGTCTATGATTTAAACTGAGAAATAGGTTCTTTCGCGGGATTTTACAAAACCGTAAACAATGTCAGCTTGAATGTGTTATGACAACTTTGGTTTCGGTGAATATCAGTTATAGGGGAACATGCAGCGGTTCATCGGCTAATAGTAATGACCACATATGGAGATAACTCGATACGACTAACTTGAAAAGAAAGGAGACATCCCAACTTAGTGACTTACTGCTTGTTCTATATTTTTGAACAATCCGCAACGCCGTGTGACACTAATTACTACAACTTCCTTAAGATGATAGTTATACACTGTGAGCACGACAACGTAACTCCTTATATCAGTTATAACCAGATTGTCAATTCATAATCACTTAAAGTGATAGTTATGCCCCCAACAAGTTATCTTGAGGCTTGCAACCAACCAACAATCGTCTCAAAGATAAAAAAGATCACTCATGAAATATCTCTTCAAATTCGCATCAATAATACCGTACAAAAACCCCGTAGTCATTTTTTCAAGTTTAGCTCAAGCCGTGAATTATGTATCCTTCCGTGAAAATTTTTACCATACCAAAATACCACTCGTTTTGCTTATCATTACACCAAAATGCTTATCAAAAAAAATTTGTTTAGCATTTTAGTATTATGCATTGTAGCCCAATAATTTTAAGTATTATAACACATCATCCCAAAGTTCGAATATAACACATCTGAAAGCCCATAACCGAATTGTAGTCACAAAGCCCATGTCCAATGATGATACCAACCCACGATCCATATACAACTTAAGAATCCGGTTGCAATATTTATCCCAGACATAAATTGTGCTAAGACCTAAACCTAGAATTCATTTTAACACATATCACTGAAAATGCGCCCCCTTCCTAACCAACGTTTTCTCTCACAAACAAATCTGAGAAAAAAAACGCAACAAATCAAACCTTTTATTCTCACCAAACCAAATCTCTTCTCCTCATAAAATCCCAGTTATCACCATCTCTTATCCTTTTCGAAACTGAACAAACACAATAGCAACACAACCTTTTCTTGCATGATTACAATCGACACAGCATTTAAAAGATTCGGCTTCAAGATCTTGAAAACTCAAGGTCTCAGGTAGGTTTTGTGTAGATAGTTTCATTTTTTATTTTTGACAACAATCGAAACAAAGAGATGATTGAAACCTAATGGTTTTGGTCATTCTTTATAATTCGAATATTATCATGAAGTGAAAGCTTTTCAAAGATAAGTGATGGATTAATGTTTCAATTAAAACAATCTTTAAAAGATTGCAAAAAAGATTGTAACTAATCTGAGATTTTTCTGTTTTCGATTTATGTTTTGAGTTATGGTTGAATGAGAGTTGAGGAGTGCTTGTAAGGGTCTTGGGTTGAGTCTACTTTAGGATGAATGATTGGTTTTGGATTCAGTCGTGATATGTCAATATTTTGCTCTTGCTTTACTTTAAAATGCCTTGGACTGATGATGTTTCTACTGAAGTCGAAAGTTTGGTATTTGGTATTCGTGGTCTAAGGTCTTGAGGTCTTTGGTCTTGTTTACGCGTATCTTTTTTTCATTTCTGTTTTACGCATAACTTAACCTTAAGCGTAACTCTATGTATTCTTTATGCGTAAGCATAAATTGCTTATGCGTAAACATACGCGTAACACTCATTTCTTATGCGTAACCTGGAGTTATGTGTAAGCCAAGGCTTATGTGTAAAAAAAATCTTACACGTAACCTTGCTTAGGCGTAAAGCCAGTTTACTCATAAGCAATTCCTTACGCATAACTTCACAGTTATGCGTAAATAACTCTGTAGATGGCTCCTTAGGCGTAAGAATAGGGTTTTGACCATTTGACTTTTTCCGATGATTTTTCCGACCATGTTTTCCGACCATCTTCATAGCAAACCCAGAAAAACTTGTATAAAAACTGCATCTTTGACCCATTTTGACCACAATAAAGACCACATAAATGAAGACCAACAATACACTTCACGGATATTGGTACAAAAAGTTATATAAATATGATGAAACAAAAACTGTTTGGACAAGTTTGACACAAAAACAGGTATTGTTATCCTTTTGAATAGACCAGATAACCTTTTTGACCACAAGGGACACAAAAATATGTTAAAACTGTTTTTCCACAATTTCAGAAATAACTTTTCCGACAACAAAAAAAATTATATAAAAACAGTTAAAACAAGATTCGTACCACAAAAAAATCATCAAAACACAAGAACCTTGGCTCTGATACCATTTGTAGGATCTTACATGTATTGTGTTATGATGATTCGGGTGGCCTTGGATGGTGATGAAACAAGAAAGCCATGGTTTTAGAGAGATGAAGAGAGGAGTGGGTGGTTCTATAGAGATAAACAAAAAAGAAAGGTTAGATTAAGAATGAAGCACCACCCCTTCCAAGGATGGAAGGGGTATTTATAGTTACAACAAATACGTCCTCTTGTCGGACTGTGGATCAGGCATATAGTGGGTAAAGACCCGTCCTTCCTCCACGGTGTTACACTAAGCTAATAACTAACTAATAAATTGGTAAATAACGTAATGTCTACGAGCTAACTTATGCTAGACTATAGTTGGGGTGACCGACACTTCACTATGGAATTTCCAATTCCTAACAATACCTTTTAAATTTTGATTAGACAAATCTCCCATAAAAATCACATCGTCTGCATAAAAGAGATGGAAAATCGTGAGATCATCATCTATACGTAACCCAGAAAAAACACCCGCATCAATCGCACGGTTAAGGGAAAGATGTAAAGACTCCATAATCAAAATGAACAAAAAACGGGGCAAGAGGATCACCTTGTTTCAATCCCCTATGGAATTGAAACTCCGAGGTAGAACTGCCATTCACCAGAATTGAAGCTTTGCCCGAATTAAGACTACCTTGAATCCAAGATCTCCATCGAGTCCCAAAACCAAAAGCGTTAAGGACATCATCTAGGTAATCCCATCTAACTGAATCGTAAGCTTTAGCAAAATCCACCTTGAGAAACATAGCCTGTTGGTGTTTTTGTTTACATCTTGCAAGGATCTCGTTCAAAATAAAAGGACCATCTAGAATTTGACGGTTGGGAAGGAAAGTTGTTTGCACATTAGATATAAGATCGGAGATAACAAAAGATAACCGAGTAGCAAGTATTTTGGTAATAACCTTATAAAGACTCCCAATAAGACTAATGGGCCTAAATTCGCTTACAAGCTTCGGATCTAAAGATTTAGGAATGAGGGTAACAAAAGAAGAATTACAACCTGTTGCAAAGGTCCCATGATCAAAAAACCATTTGACTGCAATACAGAAATCCGGGCCGATAACTCCCCAAAATTTGCGAAAAAAATCAAGAGTGAATCTGCCCGGACCTGGCGATTTGTTCTCACCACACCCCCAGACGTCTTTATGAATTTCTTCATCTGAAACCGCTGATTCCAAATCAGCGATCTGATCAATAGATAACCGATTTGGGAATCTAAAATTTATATTGCCCGTTCGAGTATCCGGATCATTAAATCTCTCTTCAAAGTGATAACGAAATTCCTCTTTAACGCAAAAAGGATCATCCACCCAAACACCATCAATCATAATACCTTTTACAGAAAGGTTAGCACGTTTCCTGTTAATGACTCCATGGAAAAACTTAGTGTTCTCATCTCCTTCGATAGCCCAACGAACTTTCGCCTTTTGAACAAAATCAATATTATTCGAAGAGTTTAAGTCATGTAATGGTTTCATAGTTTCCATACGAGAAAGCAAAACATCATCAGTAACACCCCCTTGATCTAAGACTTTATCAATATCACACAGCTTCTTCTTGATATCCTTAATACAACTCGACTGAACACTTTTAAAATCAGCCACCCATTTACGAATCTCCTTCTTTGAACATTGAAGTTTCTTCTTCAATCTAATCATCCCATTACTATCAACAAAATTAAAAGAATTCCAGCTAGAATTAATCAATTGATCAAAACCAGGAATCGATAACCAAGAATGATAGAAACGAGATGGAGTAGGCCCAAAATCTGTCAACTTCTCCCTAAGAATAATAGGACGATGATCCGAAAGGTGACGACCTATACAAACAGCAGATATGTGAGGGAAACTAGTAAAAATACCATCAGACACCAAAAAGCGGTCGAGTTTACTCATTTTGGATGCCGAAGGGTGAGCCCAAGTGAAAGAAAAACCTTCTAACTGAACTTCATTGAGACCAGTATTAGAAATAAAAGAGTTGAACAAACGGGCATCTTGAGCATGAAAATTAGACCCCCATCTCTCCTCTTTACAACGGACCTCGTTAAAATCACCAAGAACAATACAATCCCCTCTCCACTGAGAAATAAGCGACGCAATGTAATCCCACAATTGACGTTTAGCAACGACTGGTTGAGGAGCATATATGGATATAATGAGGATCTAAATCTTATTAGGAATCCACATACCATACAAAGCAACAAAATTATCAGATATAATAGGATGGTGTTTCTGGAAAATATTGGAATCCCACACGCACAAAATTCCGCCTGACAATTCTAAAGTTTCACTCTCAACATGAGCAAACTGATAATTACCCCAAAATTATTTTGATGGATCTGGACACACTTCTTGTGTCAATGATATTTTGTATAATATTAATAAGCACACGGAATTTACTTAGTAATACTTAGAAGACGGATTGTATGATGTATTGTAATTAAACACAGATTAAACACAAAACTTAAGCTCCAATATTATTAATGAATAATACGAGTGATCTTTGCTTATCACTAGGGTTACACCTTAAAGCCTTTGTGAGTAATACGTAAGTAATTAGATACGTAAGTAAGTACCTAAGACAATGACCTAGGATCTCCTTTTATAGTACAAGGAGTCCTTTACAAGATAAGTATAAAGCTAACAATATAGAATATACACAAGATCTTTTCTATACTTATCTAGACACGTTTTTCTAACCATTATCTAATAACAGTGGTAACAATGTACCAGCAGTGGTAATACGTTTCCACTGCTAGTATAATCGAAGCAGTGTCTTCCACAACTATCAGTGATAACAGATTATTCCCAACAATCCTCATCATCTTCAAATCAATAAGTTTCTTCCTAAACTTATGCTTTCTCTGCAAATCAATAAGTTTCTTCAATCTGCATCATCTTCAAGGATTTGGGGAATCCAACCAAACACTTTACTTCTTCCTTAACTTCTGAATAGCTCTTGAACATTGATCTTGAAGCCTATGTAACAATGCTCTGACCTTCTCATTGTCTTCATGAACTCTTATTGTTGTACATAACATCACTGTGAGAGTTCCAACTCTGAGTGGATATTCTTTCTCAGCAAGCATGAATGCATCTACTCTACTTGCTGTAGAAACATGGTGAACTTCACATGAGTCATAGTAAAACCATTTAGTACCAGGACATGTACATGAGAATTTCATAAAATCATCATTAACATCTTGTTTATAGAACCTTCTAAGATTAACCCATAACTGCATCTCCTTTATATCTTTGAGATCTTAAGCATCAAACCTTTCTTGAACTAACTTCCATAATTTGTCAAGGTCATCTCTGTCAAAAGCTTTGATAAGATCTTCAAATTAAACAAATGATGAAGTTTCACCACCTAGCCTTGTGATCTTCCATGTTGGAGCAAAATTGTTAGTAGTGTAAACTTCCCAATCAATGATAGGATGTCTAACTTGCAATGCTTCTGGATAAAAATCTTCTTCTTCTATCACAATCATGTCAATCATCTGTTCTTCATTGAACTTCTCAGTTGGAACTTCTTGTTCTTCAGCAAACTTGGTCTTCTTACCAGTCTGAAATTCACTATCTTTGGCTTTCTTTTCAAATCAGGATGTCTTCTTGCTTCTTCTTCAAGGTCCATTGGAATGAAATCTTTATCAAATCTAAGAACTCTGTGGTAGATACTTTCAACTTTATCATCAGACATTCCTTTGAATTGATGTCTCTTCCAACCACCAACATTGCAACAATAAGTCTTCATGTATGCAATAACTTGTGCCTTAGTTGGTTGTCTTGGTTTCTTTTGGCCTTTCTTGACTGAAACAATAGCCTTTTGAAGTGCTTGATTATTCTTCATCTGTATAAAATCTTTTAACTATGCAGTTCTTTGTTCTTCAGTTAAAGATGCATCAGCTACAAGGTCAATTGCCTTCTTCTTGATCACTGGATCATGTGAAATCAAGAACTTAATTTCTTTCTCAGTAGGTACATAGCTGAACTCTGGAGTATTTTCTCTAAGTCTTGTAGGCTGAACAATGGAAATTGGATTTTCCAATCTTTCCAGCCTTTTAGCCTCCATAAAGCTTGCAACTTCCAATTCTTCAAGATTTTTCTTTTTAGCAACTTCATCTTCATAAATATTTTTAGCAACTTCTTTATCATGAGCAATCTGAACTTGTTCTTTCTTTGAAATCTTTCTTCCAGGTCGCTCTTGACTTTCCATAACTGCTTTACCTTTATCTTTCTTTTGTTTATCAATTTCTTCACTTGCAGTGGCAACATTATGTTCATCAGTGGGAATATTTGGCTCTGCAGTGGAAATTGGATCAGTGGTAAAATCAGTTGCAGTACAGAAAATATCTTGCTCTAGTTGCTCTTCTTAAGTATCAGCTTCCTTTGCACCTTTACAAGTAACACCTTCATCTTCAAAATCAATTTTCCTCCCCTGAGTTTCAGCACCTGTTTTCCTCCCCTGTTTGGGAGAATGACCCAAATCTTGATCAAAACCAGCTGAATCACCATCATTAGGTGAGGATGAAGATGAGATCACCAACTTTGCAGTTTTCCTTTGCTTTTTCAACCCCTGCAACTCTACCTTCAAGGTCTGAATCTCCTCTTTTAAATGTTTAATATCCTTGGCATGCTGCTTCTTGACATGTGCCAGGTCCTTCTATAGAGATTCAACCTGCTTGGCTAACTTTGTACACAAAACCATCAATTCCAATTGTTGCCCACTGCCCTCATCACTTCCAACTGTGTGACCTGTTGGGAGAGGTGAATCATGGGGCAATGGCTCAGATTCCTCCCTATTTGGACTAGGTTGAAGTCTAGAACCACCACTGCTTGTTCCGAGACCAAAAGGTTCAGAAACATGCTGTGTTGTCATGAAAGAAGTTGGCTGTTTGTGCCTCCTCTCATAGGTGTGAGAAACAGGTGGAGTATAATCAATGTTTGGAACAGAGATTATGGGTGTGTTTTGTTCAGGTGTAATCTTTGCAAGCATTTGAGGAAAGAGATGTGTAAAAATCATGTTGCCATCTTTGTTCATGTTTTGAAAAACTTTAGGCTTGAGACAACCGATTTTATAAACATTTGTATGGGGTTGCAGTTGAAACTCATTTAGCACTGCTTGCACAAACCTTGGATACATTAAAAATTTTGTTGAACTCTTTACATTGCCAGTAATACTTGTAAAAATATATTTTGACCAGTTAAAAATCTTATCAGTGGCTAGACAAACCAAAGGGTAAGCCATGGTTGAACTAAATTGCTCATAAGATGTTTTCTTTGGACTGAGACAATGTAAAAGCTTATGTATCAAAAATCTCCATTGGGGACAAAAACCACTCTTTTTGAAAGTAGCCTTTTTATCAGTGGTATCATGCCCCATGGATGATAAAGTATCATAAATGTCTGGCATAGGTAATGTGATGATACCATTGAGATCATCCAATTGGAGAGCTCTCCTCAAGGATGCCTCAGTAACATCAATAGTTACCCCATCCACAGTGGCTCTTAGAGCATCCACTGTTTCATGTGTGTCTCTATTCTCAAGTGTTATGGACTGAGCTGAAGTCCAAAACTGTTTGATTTGAGAGATATAGATTGTGGGTTTTAAAAGCAAAGCATACCTTATATGGGTAGTATTGAGAAAGTCCACAATCTGATGAAAAACATGGCCACTCTTCTCGTTTGACTTTTGTAGGTAGGCCACTTGGATGTGCTCATCTGCAAATTTTAATGGTGCCATAAAAACTTTTGATGAAAAACGATATTATGTCAGTAATAATTGAAGGAATAACTAGCCAATTGAGACAAAAGATATATAGAGGTAGGGTTTAAGAGTGTAGCGCAATAAAAATTATCTAAGGAAAGTATTTTTCTTTAGAGGATAAATATCAAATAGGAAAGTAAATAATTCTCTAGAAGTTACCCTATATATATATGGAAAGCAATTTTTCAACAACGGCTAGTAAAAAATTTGTTACTGACACAACAGTTGTAACGGCTAGAACAACAGTGGTAAAATAACACTGTCAGTGGAAACTGTGAACTAGCAGTGGTAAATTTTTCACAAAAATTTCAAAGAGCATTGGTAAATAAAAACATATGAAAACTAGACTGCTCTTATCATAGTTTTTAGCAAACTACCAGCTATCAACGGATTTGATATGTCTTTACCATGAGCCGTTTGCTATGGACTAGCCAACTCTTAATCATATAGAATATGGTGAGTTGATCACCATGTAGTTTTTGGTAAACTATCAACCATGAACGGATTTGTCAAGTCTTTACCAGTAGCCGTTTGCTCTGGACTAGTTGATTCTTATGTGGATTAGACATGGTGAATTAATAACCATTTATTGTGTATCTCAGTTATACACCTTTTAAGATCAACTCCCATCTATGCTGCATAAAAGTGATTGAACAAGCAAAAACACAAGCACAGAACATATACAAACTTATACAACAATATTAGTACCCAAAAACTTCCACTCAACACCAAAGACACTTTGACACAAAAAGTTTATGGATTTAGCATTCCAATACTTGTTACCAAGTACTAAAATCTACCCACGTCAAGTCCTTTTGTTAATAAATCAGCATAGTTGTCATCAGTATGAATTTTGACAACTTGAATTAGTCCTTTTTCATAACAATCTCTTATGAAATGGCGTCTAATTTCAATAAGTTTAGTCTTTGTGTGTTGAACTGGATTCTTAATAATAAAAATGGTACTGCTATTGTCAATATGAATGATGGTATTCATGAAATTGTACCCATAGTCTAAAAGTTGATTCTGAAGCCATAGAACTTGAGCACAGCAACTTGCAGCAGCCACATACTCTGACTCAGTTGATGAATTAGCCACCATAGTTTGTTTCTTACACTGCCATGACACTAATCTGTTGCCAAGAAATTGGCATCCACATGTTGTATATTTTCTATCCAAACTAGCTCCAGCATAGTCACTATCTGAGTGAGTAACCAGATCTAGAGGAGAATCTCTGGAGTACCACAATCCCAGAGTAGGAAATGCTTTAAGATATCTGAAAATCTTCTTCACATCAGTCAAGTGAGAGAACTTGGGAGTGACTTGAAACCTTGCACAAGCACACACTACAAACATGATGTTTGGTCTAGATGATGTAAGATACATCAAAGAACCAATCATAGACCTGTACATGTGCACATCAACTGCTTCACCACTATTTTCCTTCAAGAGTAGATGTGTAGTCTTGTCTGCAGGGGTGCTGGATGACTTTGCATCAGTGAACTTGAACTTTCTTAGTATCTCAGCCACATATTTATCTTGATTGATGAAAATACCATCTGGCCTTTGTTGTACTTGAAGTCCCAAAAAGAAGGTGAGTTCACCCATAGAACTCATATGGAATTCTTCTTTCATCACTTTCTCAAATTCTTTGCACATCTCTGTCTTTGTAGATCCAAAAATGATATCATCAACATACACTTGAACCAGCAAGATATCATTCTTGTCTTTCTTAATGAACAAAGTTTGATCTACTCTGCCTCTATGAAACCCATTAGCAAGAAGATAAGTAGTTAAGGTTTCATACCATTTCCTTAGTGCCTGATGCAAGCCATACAAAGCTTTAACTACCCTGTATACTTTGTTAGGATATTCAGGGTCTTCAAAGCCTGGAGGTTGTGAGAGATAAACCTCCTCATCAATCTGCCCATATAGAAAAGCACTCTTGACATCCATTTGATAGACTTTAAAGCCCATAAAGGATGCATAGGCTAAGAACAGCCTGATTGCTTCAATTCGTGCAACTGGGGCAAACATTTCTTGTTGGGAATAATCTGTTACCACTGATAGTTGTGGTTTACACTGCTTGGATTACACTAGCAGTGGAAATGTATTACCATTGCTGGTACATTATTACCACTGCTATTAGATAATAGTTAGGAGAACGCGTCTAGATAAGTATATAATAGATCTTGTGTATATTCTATATTATTAGCTTTATACTTATCTTGTAAAGGACTCCTTGTACTATAAAAGGAGGGCCTAGGTCATTATCTTAGGTACTCGTCTAATTACCTACGTATTATTCACAAAGGCTTCAAGGTGTAACCCTATTGATAAGCAAGATCACTTGTATTATTCATTAATAATATTCGAGCTTAAGTTTTGTGTTAAATCTGTGTTTACTTACAATACATCATACAATCCGTCTTCTAAGTATTACTAAGTAAATTCCACGTGCTTAATAATATTATACAAAATATCATTGACACAAGGTGTGTGTCCAGATCCATCAAGTGGTATCAGAGCGAAGGTTATGATATTTTGTTTTAGAAGATCCAAGGAATAAGCTTAACCTACTCACTCAATTCAATGGAGATGGAAAACAACCAGTCCAACTCTTCTACACCAACGCTACCTAAGCTCAAACTTTATGTGTTTGAGATGTGGAGGATACTGATTGAGCAATACTTTTTCATTCAGGACTATGCTCTATGGGAGATCATTCAAACTGGTGATTCTTTCAAGCCTGTGACTAGTACTCAGAAGGTTGGTGACACATATGTTGTGAAAGTTTCTGTGCCTGAATCTAGTATTGAAAAAGCACTAAGGAAGAATGATCTTAAGGCTAGAAGTTTGTTGCTGATGACTCTTCCTAGAGACCAGATCATTGCATTCAGCAAGTTCACGACTGCTAAAGAACTGTTTGAAGATATTTTCTCAGTGTTTGGTGGTAATGATGCTACAAAGAAGACACAAAAGACATTGTTGAAGCAAAGTTATGAAAACTTCTCTGCTTTAAGCAATGACTCACTTGATAGCATCTTCACCAAACTCCAGAAGATTGTTACACAACTGACTGTGTTTGGCATTGAGGTAGAAAAGGAAGACCTCAATTTGAAGTTTCTAAGAAGTTTGCCTTCAGAGTTTCAAACTAATGTTACTGTCTGGGAATAAAATCAGACATTGAAACAATGAAGCTCAATGATCTTTACAACAATTTCAAACTTATTGAGCAAAGGTTGAAGAAGGCAGGGAAACTTGGTACAAGCTCTAGTAGCTTGGCATTGTTGTCAACCTCTGTTGACAGTGATGATTCTGAAGATGATAGTGATGATGACGTTGCCACTGCTGGTTCTAAAGTTTCCACTGGTAATGTTAGTGTTACCACTTCAGGTTTAAAGAAGAAGATTGCTAGTATTGGAGATCCTACCTTTTATGCTTTCATCTCCACTCAAGTAAATGGCTCTGTCTTAACTCATGAAGACATAGAGCAAATTGATGAAGATGACTTGGAGGAGATGGATATAAAATGGCAAATAGCCCTTCTTAGCATGAGGGCTAGGAAATTCTACAAGAAGACTGGCAAGTCTATTCACATCAATGGTAATAAAACTGCAGGCTTTGATAAGAAGAAAGTGGAGTGCTTTAACTGCCACAAGTTGGGACATTTTGCTAGAGAATGTAGAAGACCAAAGACCAAGGACAACAGGTCTACTTGGTACAAGCAAAAGAAGAAACCAACTGTGGAAGAACCAAAGATAATGTTGGCTATTGATGGTGTGAGCTATGATTGGAGTTTCATGGCTGATGATCAAGAAGAAGAAAATCCAGATGTTGCTCTTGTTGCTACTGAATTTGCTCTCATGACTTTCTCTGACTCTGAGGTACAAAACTTTGAAAGTTTTTCTAAAACATGTAGGGCTGCTAGAGAAGTTGAAAGGCTTAATGATTTATATTCTAATGAAAGACAAGAGTTGTATACTGCTAATTATACTATGTCTAACCTTAGGAGAGCTATAGCTGTATTGGAAAAACAACTAGAGCACTATCAAGAAAATGAGTCAAAATATAATGATGATATGATTCTTCTTAGAAGAGATGTAAAACATACAACAGCTGTGAATGAAGCATACCAAAAGGAGTTTGAAAAACTTCAAAAGAAAAATGAAAATGTCAATTTAACTTTAGACACATGTTATCATCAATCTAAGTCAATTGATAAAATTTGGAATGCTCAAATACATAGTAAAGTTAAGTCTGGTATGGGTTATAATACTGTGCCTCCACCACTAAGAGGTGTTCCATAACCTCTAGGTATAGATTTAGCTCATACAGGCTTAGAAGAGTTTCAGGACCTTGCACGTGAATATGGTCCTCTAAAGGACACAATGGTGAAAAGTGAGGAAGAGATTAAGTATGATAATGATGTTTTTGAGAGTGCTAGTGACTCATATGTTGTTGATGAGAATGTTAAAAAGAATGTAGAGGGTTCTATCCCAAAAGTTGAAAATCGCAGACCAGTTTTTGTCAGGATAACCTGACGGCGTCAGGATCGCAACTTGACGGTGTCAGGAAGGAGTAAAAACAACAGATTATTTTTTTTTCGTTTTCTGAGCTACTTATAAATTTTTGGAATTTTCCAGGCCTTAATTTTCCAGAAATTCTGTAAACATCCATTCCACAAGCATTATATCCTAGTTTAGTCGAGTCTTATATATATTATTACCGCCGATTTTACGCGAAGGTTTCGTTTGTTTTCTTCAAGTGTGCAGGTTTAATTTATCAAGAAGAAGTTACATAAGATTGGAAGGAGCTTTTCACGCATACATTCTTCTTGAAAAGGATTTAACCACTACTTCACACACGGATCCTACCAAGCTAATCAGGGGAGTATTAGTTTCTTTCGTTTTTCACTACCTTCTATTATCATAACTTTGATACTTTCGGGGAACATTGGAGACAATGTTCAATTTAAGTGTAGGGAGGGAAAATAAAACGGGAACTTTGAAACTATGCTTATCCTTGATTATTTGCTTTGTCCAATTGTATTTGTGTAATAAAGTATGAGAAAATGTCAGTTAGGGTAATTTTGGCACCAAATTTAAATTTTTTTATGACATATAGGAGTGGGCCATTAGTCTTAACAAAAGCGTCTCACGGATAGGAAGTTGCATGACTAGCACAAAAAAACCCTTTACCACCTAAATTCCACCCAAAATGTGAGGATCGCCCTTAGATTAGTAGGAATTAAAGCATTCATCTTTAATGCTTAAAGTGTGAACCGGTAGTATAGTAGATTCTAGAACTTGTTTTGTGATGCATTCCGAGATCGCTAGTAAGACTACACTTGTGTAGTTAGGAATAACTAAATAATAAGAGGCATTAGGATAACCCTTGTTTGATACCCGTAATACAATTACTTCTTCCACATCGGTTGAGTAATTCCCCCACACCTTTGCGTTGTACTCATCTTTAGTACACAATACCCCTAGTTAACCCCTCAGAGCCTATCCTTTTCGCGGTTCTCGTGATGTTTCGGTTTTTTCGGAATATCAATGAAGAGCATTGATTACACCCCACCCCCAAATGTACACCCAAATCGCCTTAGCCTACCCCGTATGCACTCACTTTTAGTGCATTATTGTTATCACCCTAAACCCTTAGTTCAAATATCTAGTTGCTTGCATAAGTTGCTAAGTCGAGTCATATCTTTTGTATACAGTTATGGGACGGGGACTCATGGGAAAAGTTAAAGTTTTGACTGGAAGGGAACGTTAAATTCCCTTATTTTGCGTAATAATGTACTCCAAGTGTTTTGATCTTTTCAATTCGGGTCAACTTAGTGTTAGAGTAATAAAAACTCAAGTGTAGGGATGTGCCTATAAATCCCTATCATGTTGATGTTACCGTAGAGGATGATAGAGTAAAAGTGTATGAAAAAAAAATCGAAAAAAAAAATAGAAAAAGAGAAAAGAAAAAAAATAGAGTGTTCAAAAAAAAAATACGGGCTACCATCCTACATCTATCCTTTAAATTTATGTTTGTGTGTTTCAGTTAGCTAGAGTCTAGAGTGTCGAGTCTCGGCTTAGCAACGCCATTCTTCATATGCTTGTAACATAAAGATTTTTGACTTGCCACCACTAAATAGCCTATCCCAAACCCTTTGTTTCCCTACCGTAAGCCTAACGTTACAAACCTTTTAAGACCTCTTTGATAGTCTTTCCTAGGTGCTTACGCCAAAGCGATGGAGGTTTGATCTATTCTCAAGCCTATGGTAATCTATGTACTAGGACCGGTTAATGAGTGTTTATCTTTCATTTCCAACTTGTTATATTTCATATACACCCGAGAGATGTGAGTATCCAAACACCCCATGTGAGGTGCTAGTATGTAATTTCCGTGCTTGTTATGACTTTTGCGGGGCTTATATGTGTTGTGGACTGTTTTAAACCAATGCTTCATGACCCCTAACTTATAAATTAATTGGCTAAAAGCACATTTGCTTGAGGACAAGCAAATACCAAGTGTAGGGATATTTGATAAGGTTTTAAAATGTACCTTTTTGAGGGGTCGTTTAAGCCCTTATTTGATCACTTTTGTATCCGTTATTACTTAATATCGTTCCTTTTCACTTTTTAGGTCTCTTGAAGGCAAATTGCTGGAATGGCACTAATTTGGACGAAAAGGCGCTGATATACGAAGAAAATGGCCAAAGTCAAGAATCGAGACACTCAAGCTGCTGAAATACAAGGGGACGGCGTCAGGTGTTAATCTGCGACGCCGTCGGAGCACTTCTGTGACGGCTCAGTAACCAAATTGCTTATTTTCAAGTGACGGTGTCAGGCTTTAAAAGAGTAGGCCGTCACAACTCAGACGGCCTAGATTTGATCCAGACGGCTTCAGAGACTGAAGGGGACGGCGTCACAAGCACAAGGTGACGCCGTCGCAAGACTAACGTGGCCAAGACAAAACTCTAATGATGGCGACCCGACGGCGTCACAAATCATAAGGTGACGGCGTCGCGATTGTAATATTATATATAGAATCTGAATTTTTTCTATTTTAGTGTGTAGTCTTTTGGAGTAAAAACCTAAACCGAACCAAGGCTGTCTTGTACAGTATTTTAGGGTTCCAAACTGTAAGATATAACTTTTCACATACACATCAAACCATAACACAAAGTAGCATATAGATGGAATTCTAGAGAGAGAAAGTTAGAGGTTTAGGGAACTTAGTGAGAGAAAGTGAAAGATATTATTATGAGCTCCAACTCTCTACCTTGGGAGGTAGAGAGTATTTATAGTCTTACATAAAACGCCACACTTTGGGCTGTGGATCAGGCATACAGTGGGTAAAGACCCGTCCGTCCTCCACGGTGTTACTTAACTAAATACTACTAAACTTAAATGAACTATGACTACGAGCTTTCTAACGATTACATATACTTGAGGTGACCGACTCTTTAATACCGGGAATTTCTAATTCCTAACAATCTCCCCCTAAGGGAGGTCACCTCAATTATGTACCAAAATTACATTGAATACAGATAGATATAACATTAAACAATTGATCTTGCATTCTTGATGTAGTCCTTTGCTCCTAAGCTCGTAGTCATTGATTCTTCACAATGCATGTTTGGTTATTCCAAGTGGAGGTCTTTTACTGATCCACGTGATGATAAGTTTGAGCCATCTTTGGAGATCATCAGCCATCAACAATCTCTGACACATCCTTTGCGGTGTTGGTATTTTGTGATGTTGTGACTTTGGGACCGACATGCTCACATTCTGGATCATGATATCTTCTCATCAGAGTAGCGGAAGCTTTAGTTGATTCATGATATTGGCAGCAGCGTAGCAGAAGCATGGAGTGAAAATATCAGAGTCATTGATGCACTAATCATGATTTCTTTTGAGATGAATGTGTTAAGTGAGCATGCGGCTGTGGATTGACCGCTTCATTCTGATCAGCTGCAAACGTCGGGCGTACCTGCATACAACAGTTAGCAACAAATCGCACGAAAGTGTCTTTGATCACTTTCGTTGAATTGAGGTACACGGCCCACGGTTCCCCGTTGATCAGTACAAGTACTGCCTGTGATCAGGTAGGATTCCTAAGAATCTCCTTGACAGGGTTTCGCAGCTGTTCTAGCTGTTCTCAAACCGGAACATCTCAAAGAAGACAACACGGAGTGAGTGAACCAGCGAATTTTTAAGTCCACTGATTGATGAAAAGAGATTTGAAAAAAACAATCGTGTATTGCTCAATAGAAATTGTTTTTGCAATGCATCGAAGGTTTTATTGAAAATCAATTATCAATCATAAAAATACCTTTTGGTTAGAAAAATGAGTACACAGTCAATGTGCTAAAGAAAAGAGTTTTTAAGCACAAAGACAGGTTTTTCAAAGGTATCCGTCAATCCATAACCTGAACCAGGATTGATTCAAGAGATTGAATCGCCCCATTGTTTCTGTTCAGTTGTCACATGGTTGATCTATATAATAGATCTCACATGCCACCTACCAGGAGCTTGTTTGATGTTGGCTCCAGAAGGCTTTCCATCTTCATTGTGAATATGTAAACACATCACTCAGATGTTCTGGCAATACCACAAGGATAATGCGTAGGACTCAAGATATAATCTCTCTTTCCACATTGTGTGAAACAGAGAGTCTTCATTGAAAGTGTCCTAATGAGATTTATTGATGATCTCGTGGCTCTAGACTCAATTTGTGCATATTTGGATCCTGTGCCGGAGACTAGGGAGAGGGTCTCCTTCTTCAATATCAACAATCTCTAAGAGAAAGTCGATAGATGATGTTGGTTCCCCGTGAGAATGAAACAAGTCCTTTTAAGAGGAACTTGAGTGGTTTGGAAAGTTGAAGTGCAGTGCGTCACTAGGTCCATGACGTCTTGTCTTCAATACCGATGTTACCATCAGTAGCATATGAAGTGAACCCGGTTTCTGCCCTAAGGTTGAATAAATGGAGGGCTATTTGCTTTCACCCTTTCTCATTCAATTCTTTTTAATTCTTCAACCCCTTCAGTGCTTACCGAGACTTCATAACTAGAACCTTGTTGGGTTTATTCCAGTACTAGCTCAGTCTTAGTCCGCACTCTTCCCATATCTCATTTTTCTCCTTTTATCATCATACCTAAGGACTTCTACACTAACTAGTGGATTGTCCCTGGGTAGATCCCTCCGGTTCTGGCGGATCATGGGAACCAATACCTAACCTTATCATCCTTATATCACCGTACATAAAGTAACGTTGGTCGGTCTATCTGGTATTG
This sequence comes from Chrysanthemum seticuspe, assembly GCA_019973895.1. Lineage (NCBI taxonomy): Eukaryota > Viridiplantae > Streptophyta > Magnoliopsida > Asterales > Asteraceae > Chrysanthemum > Chrysanthemum seticuspe. Next base: position 284,800,882 of record BPTQ01000005.1, read on the forward strand.
TTCATCTGCCATTGGAACCAATTGAAAACCATTTGAAAGTCAATCCTGATACTTGTGATATATTATCAAAATATTTTGTACCAGGATTGTTTTTGATATTTTTAAAATAAGTGCTCCCCCTCAACATGTGCATCAAATGTTTGAAATCGTTTTGCACACGGAGGCAAGAGGAAGAAATTACTTCTTTGATTACCATTTTCTAAAAAATATCACCATCACTTCCTTGATCAAATCAAGAAGATAAAGCATTTCCAGGAAGGATGAGGTTTCCATAAATTTGCTCCCCCTCAATATGTGCCTCGAGGTTAGAAAATAGTTTTGCACATACTAGAGGGAACCTGCACATTGGGATAAATGATCACGTTTCAAATCATAGGTTTAAGATAGGTGCTCCCTCTCAACATGTGCATTGAAAAATTGAAATCGTTTGTCACATGTGAGAAGGACAGCATGTACATCCTTATAAAACCATTTACCGAATTATCAGTTTAAATCCAACATTCTCCCCCGATCACAATTATCAAATCATTTGAGATTTGTGATCTCTTATAGATTTAAATTGATTTTGAAAGCATTTAAGGAGAAATGTGACTTGATTATGAAAGCTTTTTAACTGATAATGATCGGATTTTAAGACTTTAAACTCCATTGATAAAACATGCATGTATATCTTTTGAAAACACTTTAATGCCAAATAACTTTTTTAATTTAAATGAAATCATTCTCCCCCTCAATCAATGACACAGGTTGTTGATTGAGAGATAGAGATTTTGACAAATAAGTCCTGATGATTATCAAAAAATTGAGATCGAGTTATTTTTCAGAGCATTTAGTTTTCAGCAGATAAATGTTTATAGAATCAGAGCGTGGAATTTTGAAAACATGATAAAACATGGCTCTGTTCTTTCTTTTAAAACCGGGTTATTGCCTGAAAATGACAATAAACCATTTCTCTTTCTCCCAAATTTTTTTTTTTTTTTTTTTTTTTTTTAAATAAAATTCGAACAAACATCTAAAGTCCCGTGTCATTCTTTGAATGACAGCACAAAGACCGTAGATATTATCGAACCGAGAGAAAAAAAAAACATGACAAAATGACAACATTTTTTGAAGATTTTTCGAATTTTTCAGATTTTTATGGATTTTGAAAGTTTTATGATTTTCTATTTGATTTTTTGAGGGTTTTATAATTTTGTATTTTGTTTTTCGAATAAATATTTACAAGAGATAGATGAAGATAGACCTTTACTCCTCGTCTTCCTCCTGAAGACGTTTGAGTGTTTCTGGTTGAAGGCTTTTCAAGCCAAGACGTGGAAGAATAAACTCAAAACGTTCTCTTGGAAGAGCTTTGGTGAAGATGTCTGCTAACTGATATTCAGACCTCACAAAATATAGTTCCACTACACCTTTTTCCACTTGTTCCCTGATGAAATGATGTCGAATGTCGATATGCTTTGCTCTTGAGTGTTGAACGTTGTTGCATGAGAGAGCAATAGCACTTTTATTATCACAGTACAGAGGGATTATGTTGAATTCAAAGCCATAGTCAGATAATTGAGATCTCATCCATAAGATTTGAGCACAACAAGATGACATGGCTATGTATTCAGCCTCTGTAGAGGAAATAGAGGTACTCATTTGCTTCTTTGAAGACCAGCTTACAAGCTTATCACCCAAAAACTAAGCACCTCCAGATGTACTTCGACGAGTATCTTGACAACCTGCATGATCAGCATCTGCATAGGCCGTTAGTGACATACCGGTGTCCTTCGGGTACCATAGTCCCATATTGATGGTTCCTTGGAGATACCGAAAGACCCGTTTAACTGCTTCAAGGTGCTTTTTAGTAGGCTTAGCCTGGTATCTAGCACACATGCAAACAGCGAGCAAGATGTCTGGTCTACTAGCTGTGAGATACATCAGGGATCCAATCATACTACGATATTTCGTTTGGTCAATCATGATCCCTGAGAGGTCCTCATCTAGTTTGGTTCGATCAATCATGGGGGTGTCAACAGGGTCACATGAATCAAATCCAAATTTCTTTAACATCTCTGTTGCATATTTAGATTGATTTATGAAAATGCCTCCGGGACTTTGTGAAATTTGTAATCCCAAGAAAAATGACATTTGTCCCATCATTGACATTTGAAACTTTGAACTCATTTCATTTGAAAAACGATCACATTCCATTGGGTCAGTCGAGGCAAAAATAATATCATCAACATAAATTTGAACATGAGTTAAATGTTTGCCTGACTTTCTGGTGAACAATGTAGGATCAACTGCTCCTTTGCTGAATCCGGTTGATAGAAGAAACTTTGACAGTGTATCATACCATGCCCTTGGAGCTTGCTTTAAACCGTAAAGAGCCTTCTTCAGACGATAAACGTGAGTAGGATGCTCTTGATTCACAAAACCTTCAGGTTGGCTGACGTAGACGACTTCTTTAAGATCTCCATTCAGAAATGCCGTCTTTACATCCATCTGATATACTACCATGTTCTTACTAGCAGCATTAGCCAGAAAGATTCTGATTGCCTCGATTCGAGCAATAGGAGCAAACGATTCTTCAAAGTCTATACCCTCTTCTTGACGGTATCCTTTAGCAACTAATCGAGCCTTGTTCTTCAACACATCACCATGCTCATCAAGTTTTACTTTGAAGATCCATTTGAGAGCTATAATCATAGCACAGTCTGGAGCAGGTACTAACTCCCATACATCAAGACGATCAAACTCACGAATTTCATCTTGCATGGCATTGAACCAGCTATCTTCATTCATGGCAGTTTTAACATCTTTTGGTTCGATCTTAGATAGTACGGAGTTGAAGAAGCACCATAAGGCATCGGTTGCGAGTTGTTTCCGGGTTGATACAGGACGAGAGGGATTTCCAATGATGTTGTCTAAGGGGTGATCGTGAGTCCATTTTCTGAGGTGTTCATGTGGCATTTGTTGAGGAACTGAGGTAGCTGAGTCGATGTCTCCTGAAGAAGATGGTTCTGATGATGATTCAGGAGTGGCAAATATGTTTTCAAATGGAGCATCTTCAGGAGTCGCAAAGGGATTAACTTCATCATTGATGCCAGAAACATTTCCATGATGTACATTTGAAGAATGATGATTTGTTGATGAGACTGAAGGATCAGCAGCAGGTGCTTCTTGACTTACAGATATTGAGACTGATGGATGGACTTCATTCACTGGAATATGAGCATCCTCTGTTGTAGGGATCAGCACCTCATTAGTAGTAGACTCATACAGTTCATCAAACATTGGATCAAACAATTTCTTTACATCATCTTCAGATGGAGGTACATATGGAGTTTCTTGAGAGGAGTTTGGAACAAGGGATGAACCAATAGGACTGTTTTGAAGTGCGGGTCCTGAGCTGGAGTGTCCAGGAGCCATTCGACCGGTCAGCTCATCAAACGTAACATGAATTGTTTCCATGATATTTCGGGTTCTTTTGTTGTAGATTCGGTATCCCTTTTTGTTTGGTGCATATCCTACAAATACTCCAATGTCAGCTTTAGCCCTAAGTTTGCCCAAGTCTTGACCCTCATTAGTTGGATAGCACAAGGCACCAAACACACGAAGGAAAGATAGATTAGGTTTTCTGTTGTGGACAAGTTCATATGGAGTTTTTCCATGAATAGTGTGAATCAGGGAACGATTTTGTGTGTAGCATGCAGTGGCAATTGCTTCAGCCCAGAGAAACATTGGAACCTTTGAGTAGATCAGCATTGTTCTAGCAGCTTCAACAAGAGTGCGATTTCGTCTTTCAACTACACCGTTCTGTTGCGGGGTTCGTGGAACACTTCTTTGATGGCTGATTCCAACGCTTTCATAGAATTCACTAAGTTGTTTGTTGACAAACTCAGTTCCATTGTCTGTTCTGATAATTCTGACAGTTTTGTTTAGTCGAACCTGCAGCTGTTTGATGAGTTTGTTGATGATATCAGGAGTTTCATCCTTTGTCCTTAAGAACTTGACCCAGGTGAATCTAGAGTAATCATCAACCACAACTAACACATATTTCTTCCCAAAGATATTCTGCACCCTCATTGGTCCACATAAATCCATATGAATCATATGAAGAACTTCTGTGACAGAGTTAGTAGGTTTGGGTTTATGGGCATACTTCTTGCTTTTTCCCAATTGACATGCTGAACAAAGATGATCCTTTTCATACTTTAGTCTAGGTAAACCTACAACTAAGTCCTTTCGGGAAAGATCGTTGATGGTGCCGAAGTTCAAGTGATTGAGACGACGATGCCATAACCATGACTTTGTTTTTGAAGCCTTAGATAACAAGCAGATTGGAGAGGCCCTCATCATGTCATCGATAGAGATGGTGTAAAGGTTTGAGCCACGAGTTCCTTTCAACAGTTCCTTACCATTAAGATCTCTAACAAAGCAGGTATGTTTTCTGAAGGCTACTTCTAGATCAGAGTCACAGAATTGACCAACAGAGAACAGATTATGACCTAAACCTTCCACATAATACACTCTAGAGATGACACTATCACCAACAACATAATCTCCATAACCCATAATAGCACCGAAATGATCATTACCAAATCTAACAGTCCCGATGAATTTGCTCACGAAGTTCATGAGCCGCGACCGGTCTCCAGTCATATGCTTGGAACAGCCTGAGTCCAGGTACCACAGAACGATTTGAACGATCTGCAGTTGAACACAGACAAGAATGGATAACTGGATAATTGGGATCCCCATGCAAGAATGGGTTCCATTTGGTTAGTTACAATGGTTGGACCACCCACATCAGAAATAGAAGCATTCATATCGGAAAGTGAGGTAATGGAATCATTGTGAATAGATGCAATACTAGTGTCTGTATTAGCCCTGTTTACAGTGTGACCACTTTTTAAGGGAATAGTTCTACCAGTAGGCATCCATTTTCTAGTGGGCATTATCTGATTAGTCTTATGACCAACAGGTATCCAATAAAAGCCTATTCTGCTGAATGTTCTTCCTGTGGGTTTCCATTGTTTTCTAACTTTCATTCGCTTTTGCCTTTTAGCCCTTTTAGCATGAATATAATGGGAACACTATGCTTATCGCTTAGAACTCGATGTTTGGTGACCATGTGAGCAGTCTGAATGGTGTTTCCTTGTATGTACAACTTGTTTTCAAGTTTGTTTTTCAAAGTTTTCAGATTAGAAAAATCTCTCAAGAGTTTTGATTCCTTTGCATTAAATTCTTGCTTAAGCATTTTCACATTTTCTTGAAGTTCTTGTTTTTGTTTAGCTGTTTTAGAAAGTTTTTCTTGCAAGGAATTTAATTCTTGTTTCAATACTTCTTCTCTAAACTTACTTTTTCTAATTACTGTACTCACTTGGACATCCATTTCCTGCTCACGAGTGGTCAACTCAAATTTTGCACGTTGTTCGTAAATAGCAACACGTTCCTTATAGGCATTTAGTTCAGAAATTATGGAATCATCAGGAGCACATGCAGTGTATTCATCAAAGACATAGTCATTGTTGACTGCAGAAGATGCATCACTTGGTACAACTTCACTTTCACTTTGTTTCACGTATTGATCGTATGGGACAATATTGTTATTACCCATATTTTCAACATTTGATTCAATAGTTTCAGTTGATTGTACTTTGTCATGCATCTGTTGCACATCAGCATCATCGTATAGTTTTAATACCTCTGAGATGAGTTTGTCCTTGGATGGGCCAGCTTGTGGTGAAGAAGAGATCTTGGGAGAAACCATTGGGGAGATGCTAGCCATAAAGATTGTGTGTGCAGTAGGTCCATCATCTACATCAGAGTCGTATGCATCACAGTCAGCGACTTGAAAGGCGTTCTGATGATTGTGACCTATCTCCTGAATAGGCTGCTCATCCACATCTGCATCATAGGTCTTGGCATTGCCCTCAGCAAGAAACAGCAATTCCTCTTCATCCAACGCAGCACCATTGTCCTGAGCTTGTGCCAGCAACATCTTATCTCTGAAGTAATCAGCATTCTGTGGACACTTTGGAGATGTGCAGTTCCTTGCAATGTGTCCCTCACCACCACAGTTATAGCATTTGATCGGCTTAGCTTGACCTTGGTTACCATTCCTTCCTCGATTCTGATTGCCCACATAACCTCTACCAGCACCACCCCTTCCCTGATCATACTGTCTTTCCTGAACTGGTTGAACCACGATCCTTTCATCTTTAACAGTAGCCTGATTGTGTGGGTTAGATGCTGTTCTGAGGTTGTTGTTGGTTTGTGGGAGAGAATTCATGTTTTGGCTAATCAGAAGAGCTAGTTGATTAATGAAGCTTCCCACGTGTGCATCAGCATCAGCTTGTTTGTACATAGGATCAGGAATGAGTTTGTGATTACCATTACCCAAGGGTATGACTTGTGAAGCTTTGGTTGTGATTCCGATGTTTGAGTAGAAGGCAGTTGAATCATTAGACGAGCTCGTCTCTCCTGGGTTAGTTTTGAACTGATTGAGAATCAATTTTTCAAACATAGCATGTCTCTCATTCTGAAGGAGGAAGGCATAGAGTTGCTCATAGTTTGTGTTCTTCAATCCTTTAGTAAGCTTCACAGCGGTAACAAACTTGTGCCATTCGGGATTCATGTTGTTCACAAATTTTGAATTCAACTGAATGTTAGGCATAGTCATTCTGATGTTCCTCATGTCATTAACTAACTTATGAAATCTCACATAGTACTCATAGACATTCTCATCTGGTTTCATCTTGAAGTGCTCAAATTCGTCATAGAGTTGGGATTCTCTGTCTTCCATGGTCAGTTCAGAACCTGAGAGAAGCATCTTAACATTATCCCAAACTGCCTTTGCATCCGTGTTATGATTGATCAGCTTGTAGATGTCTTTAGGAAGACCTTGAAGAACAATGTTTGAAGCCCTGATATCTGCATCGAATCTCTTTTTCTCCTTATCATCAAGCTCATCATACATCTTAGGTCTGTCCATTCCGTAAACAGGAGTACCATCTTCATTAGTATCAAGTATGTCTCTAGTCGTTTCAACTCGATATGGTCCTTCATCAATGGACTTGAGAATGTTGACACCATTTTCCTTTCCAAGGCAATACAATCTGATTCGTTGAGCCCAAGAGTCGTAGTCAGTTCTGTCAAGCATGGGTGGACGAGTATCTGATCCAACTGCTTGTACATCCTCGGCAACAGTGGAGATGACAGTAGGGACGTTGGTAGACATGTTAACAGATTATACGGGATTTTATAACTCTATGATTAAACCGGGAAATAGATTCTTTCACGGGATTTTACTAAATCAAGAGAAAACCGTAAACAATCACTCAAGTCGCTAGATGATAATGCACTAAGTCGCTAGAAACAAATGCACTAAGTCGCTACCAATTAATTCGCTAGACAGCCAAGTCGCTAGAATCCCAAGTCGCTAACAGAAAAACAAGTCGCTAAGTAGTAACTCGCTACAGACCAAGTCGCTAACTAAATTTTGGCAGCAATTCGCTACACAAGTCGCTAGAGACACAAGTCGCTAAAGAGCAACTCGCTACTGACCAAGTCGCTACCACAAGTCGCTACCCGTAGTGGAGAGTCCACTACTTGTACTTTAACTCGCTAGATCTAACTCGCTAGCTCCAACACTGTAAGTCGCTACAAAAATGTGAAGCAAGTCGCTACCAAGAAAATATTCCGTGAACTAAGTCGCTAGCTTGAAAAACCATATAAACATCACTTTTCAATCCAAAAACAACCCAACCAAGATGATTCAAGCTTACCAAATGAAAACCTAAACACTTTTGATGATTCTAAACATAAAAGTACCAACAAAATTCAAACTTTAACACAAGAAATCAACCAAATGATGCAAAAACCACTAAACTTTTTCAAACTCAAAAACCACCTAAAAACCACTATAAATCCAAAGATGTGCAAGATATGATCTAACCATGGCTCTTGATACCAATTGTAAGATATAACTTTTCACATACACATCAAACCATAACACAAAGTAGCATATAGATGGAATTCTAGAGAGAGAAAGTTAGAGGTTTAGGGAACTTAGTGAGAGAAAGTGAAAGATATTATTATGAGCTCCAACTCTCTACCTTGGGAGGTAGAGAGTATTTATAGTCTTACATAAAACGCCACACTTTGGGCTGTGGATCAGGCATACAGTGGGTAAAGACCCGTCCGTCCTCCACGGTGTTACTTAACTAAATACTACTAAACTTAAATGAACTATGACTACGAGCTTTCTAACGATTACATATACTTGAGGTGACCGACTCTTTAATACCGGGAATTTCTAATTCCTAACACAAACCCTATCTTACATCAAGATAAGTGTTTTACTTCATTAATTCAATTATGTCTTCAATTATTTGTGTGTGTGCTTGCATGTTTTCCATGTCCAGCTAATTTACTTGTGTGTTTGCTTAGGGAATATGAAACTTAATTATTGAATATTGATTGGTTGTCTTTTATCTTAATTGTTAATGATCTAGGAATGTGATAGGTCATTCGTTATGTAATTAATGCTTGATTAATCTTTGTGAACCTTGGACTATAATACTTAGAGCAGTTGTAGGCTAAACCATCCAAAGAGTGCCTTAGAGTTAGAATTTATAATTCCTAGAGGTTTTTGTAGACGAGACCCTTTGGTAACTTCAAAGAGTTAGGGACAAATGCATACCCTACGACTTTAGACACACAACGCGATTAAGAATAAGGACGTGACAATTCAACCATCAATAGGAGATAATTAAGGAGTAATACAACCTAAGTAAACACATCTTTAAACCATCATACGAGCAGACAATAATTAGACATAGACTACATACACCTTAGATTAGATAATTAGATAAGTAAAGTAATCGGTAGAAATACCAACCCCCAAATCCAAACCCCGAGATTCGTACATTTCCTTTCCTTAAAAAAAATATAAAAAGATAAAAGAATAATCTTCCTCAACCCCAACCTTGGCGTAGTAACTTCTCACTAGCATTCCTATTCCCATAGAGAACGATATCAATTCCCGTTGCTTACCCTAATACTACACTACAACGATTAGGTTCACTGCCTAGGGTGTTGAAAAACTTGCTCGACGAAAAGGAAGTTACTTTGACCCCGAATAACGCGTGTAGCGTTATCAGGCTTCAAAATTATGTACACCCTAATTCACATTGCAAAATGGTCCCAAGAGCAGTTCAACTAAGAAGTGGTCTCAAAACTTTTGTCACTGCAAAAACTGTTAACACTGCTCACCCTAAGTCACATGTTAAAAGTGCAAAGTCCAAAACAACTTTTGCAAAATCTGCACAAACAGGGAAAGGAACTTTTCAAACTAAAAAGGTTCATTATAACCAACAGTGGGTACCTAAAACCAAACCAGCAGTTACCACTGCTCATTCAAAAGTTACCACTGCAAGGGTTGTAAACATGAAAAGGGGGGACATGGGCAATGTTGTGAAGGCCTCAGCACGTTGGGAATGGAAACCTAAAGGAACTACCTCTACAACCAATCCCAATGGTGTATCAATGACCTTTGATAGATTTAACTATATTGATACACGAGGCAGATCCAAGTCAATCATGGCTTGGGTCCCCAAAAGAAACTAACTCTTTACTCTTATGTGCAGGAACATCCAAGAACAAAAAGATCAGATCAAGGATATACAGATAGTGGGTGTTCAAGGCACATGACTCGCAACAAGTCCTATCTTCCGAATTTTGAACATTATGATGGACAGTATGTCAGTTTTGAAAATAGAGTTAATGGAACAACAAGTATGATGCAAGAACTCTAAAGATAAAGGAAAACATGGATCATTATTATTATTATTTCACAAAACTGCACACTGAGTGCAGTAGATACATCCATGGAATACAGATCAAAAGCATCATTACATCAACTGAAAACAACTAAACAACATCCTACTCCAAAAAAAAGCTTCACAACCTACCCCAACAATACTCCACTTAACCACCATTTACCACCTATGGCTTCTTTGGAATGGCCCATGTTGGCATCACCTTAGGTGCATTACGCATATCAATCTAGTTATACACTATAGGGCTTGCTAGTCCCATCACCACTTTTCTAACAGGTGGGGAGGATGATGAAGGTCCCTCTTGTGGTGGTGCTGTCAACAGTGGTGGAAAAGGAGGCATCTGCAGTTCTCCTGATGGAAGCATTCTTGCAAGGGGAAGCACATCCAAGACCCTTGACTCAGTATCATTATTTGTGCTTGTACATGGGGAAATGTAGCTTGCATTGGAATCTAAGCTATCTTCAATGATGACAGCTTCTTGTGGTATTGGATGAGTTGAAGAAGGACCAGCAGCAATAGAGGTTGAATAAGCATCTGCATGAGTTCTTTTTCTTGATGAAACTGCTTCAAACACCTCTTTCTTCTTCTTACCTGGATTGTTGAGCACATAATGCCAAGCCTCATCATCCCAAAAGCTGTCTAAAATTGAACTGTCAGAAGAGATGTTGATTGGGTTTGAATTGCTCATGATGATTTTTGGTAAAGTTGTTATTAACAGATTTTAGGAGAGAGAAGTGTTGGTGTGATAGAAGGTTGTGGGTGCTTGGTTCTTTAATACAAGTTTAAGTTGGATTCAGTAAGTTAATAAGGGGAAGATTTAAGTAGTTGAGAAATAAATGAAGTCTTTGACTTTGGTGGCCAGATTAATAACTTGGAGTGGACTTGTTGACTGTGTGGTCTGACCACTGCATGCAAAATTGTTGCATCTACTTCTAGTTAATTTGTCTAACCACTGCTAATCTCAACAATGCTTTCAGTGTTTGATTTCTGTGTGTGATATGCAGGTTTGAAGGAGTTTTTGTTTAAATTAAGATGTGGCTGTTTAGTGCTTGTATTTATGTTTAACCACTCACTTTTATACAGAAAATAAGTCTAACAGTGGGAACTATAATGCAAGCAGTGGAAATAAGTTATTCTCAAACTGGAAAAAGGAAAACAGAGATACTTCAATTCAAACTAAAGAGTCATTACATCCAAAAGAGAGTGTCAACAACCACAATCAAAACACAAAAGATAACTTCCTACATTCCTACACCCTACATCAGCTACTCCATTGGCTTCTTGCCTTTGCCCACATAGTCATGCTTGTTTTTTTTTGTGCTCTCTTCCTTTTGTTCTCAAAGGTGGATTGCATTCTTGGACAAGGAAGACCAAGAACTTGTGGAGGAGGTTTTGGTAGCATTGCAGACTTCGTTGGTATGGATATCTGCTTCATATTGGAGATAGCTATTTCCAGTGCTTTTGTAAGAGCTCTTGGCAATTCTTTGGCCATGGAATAGGTCTCATCATTCGTCTCATCATCATCTGATGAGCTGGAGTAAAACTCAAGAGATGGTGCAGGTTTTGCAGCAGGTACACGCTTGGCAGTCTCTTTAGTGTACTTCTTGGATGAAGTGCTTCCAGCCCATGCTAGAAAGTATCCAGCCCATCCTGATGCCTCTGAGGAAGTCCCTGACTCGATCACATATTCTTCTTCTGAATCAGAGGAGATGTCAATGGTGTTGGAAGGATTGCTCATGATTATTTTAGGGATTTTGTGTGTTTGAATGTGCTTTGATGAAGATTACAATAAGCCAAGCCTCCTTATATAGACAAAGTAGGCTGAAAGGGTTAATTAATGAGTATATTTACTTTTTCCTATTTTGGTAGGTTAAGGAGTAAATATAGATATTATCGGGTTGACTTTGGAAGATATTTTTCTTGGGTAATGGTTTGGTTAAAAGTAACTTTGGGTAATAACAAGTTGGTTATTCCTATCACATATTGATACATAACCAAGCTTAGGTGGGAATTGATCTTAAAAGGTGTATATCTGAGATACACAACAAATGGTTATTGATTCACCATGTCTAATCCACATAAGAATCAACTAGTCCAGAGCAAACGGCTACTGGTAAAGACTTGACAAATCCGTTTATGGTTGATAGTTTACCAAAAACTATATGGTTATCGACTCACCATATTCTTTATGATAAAGAGTTGGCTAGTCCATAGCAAACGGCTCATGGTAAAGACATATCAAATCTGTTGATAGCTAGTAGTTTGCTAAAAACTATGATAGGAGCAGTCTAGTTTTTATATGATTTTCTTTACCACTGCTCTTTGAAATTTTTGTCAAAAATTACCACTGCTAGTTCACAGTTTCCACTGACAGTGTTATTTTACCACTGATGTTCTAGCCGTTACAACTGTTGTGTCAGTAACAAAATTTTTACTAGCCGTTGTAGAAAAATTGCTTTCCATATATATAGGGTAACTTCTAGAAAATTATCTACTTTCCTATTTGATATTCATCCTCTAAAGCTAAATACTTTCCATAGATAATCTTTCTTGCGCTACAAACTTAAACCCTGCCTCTATATATCTTTTATCTCAATTGGCTAGTTATTCCTTCAATTATTACTGACATAATATTGTTTTTCATCAAAAGTTTCTATGGCACCATTAAAATTTGCAGATGAGCACAACCTAGTAGCCTACCTACAAAAGTCAAACGAGAAGAGTGGCCATGTTTTTCATCAGATTGTGGACTTTCTCAATACTACTCATATAAGGTATGCTTTGTTTTTAAAATCCACAATCTATATCTCTCAAATCAAATAGTTTTGGACTTCTGCTAAGTCTATAACACTTGAGAATAGAGATACACATGAAACAGTGGATGCTCTAAGAGCCACTGTGGATGGGGTAACTATTGATGTTACTGAGGCATCCTTGAGGAGAGTTCTCCAATTGGATGATCTCAATGGTATCATCACATTACCTATGCCAGAAATACATGATACTTTATCATCCATGGGGTATGATATCACTGATAAAAAGGCTACTTTCAAAAAGAGTGATTTTGTCCCCAATGGAGATTTTTGATACATACTCTTTTACATTATCTCAGTCCAAAGAAAACATCTTATGAGCAATTTAGTTCAACCATGGCTTATCCTTTGGTTTGTCTAGCCACTGATAAGATTTTTAACTGGTCAAACTATATTTTTACAAGTATGACTGGCAATGTAAAGAGTTTAACAAATTTTTTAATGTATTCAAGGTTTGTGCAAGCAGTGCTAAATGACTTTCAACTGCAACCCCATACTAATGTTTATGAAATCAGTTGCCTAAAGCCTAAAGTTTTTCAAAACATGAACAGAGATGGCAACATGATTTTTACACCACTCTTACCTCAAATTCTTGCAAAGATTTCACCTGACCAAAACACACCCATAATCTCTGTTCCAAACATTGATTATACTCCACCTGTTTCTCACACCTGTGAGAGGAGGAGCAAACAGTCAACTTCTCTCATGACAACACAGTATGTTTCTGAACCTTTTGGTCTAGGAACAAGCAGTGGTGGTTCTAGACTTCAACCTAGTCCAACTAGGGAGGAATCTGAGCCATTGCCCCATGATTCACTTCTCCCAACAGGTCACACAGTTGGAAGTGATAAGGGCAGTGGGCAACAATTGGAATTGATGGTTTTGTGTAAAAAGTTAGCCAAGCAGGTTAAATCTCTACAGCAGAACCTGACATATGTCAAGAAGCAGCATGCCAATGATATTAAACATTTAAAAGAGGAGATTCAGACATTGAAGGAAGAGATGCAGGGGTTGAAAAAGTAAAGGAAAACTGCAAAGTTGGTGATTTCATCTTCATTCTCACCTACTGATGGTGATTCAGCTGGTTTTGATCATGATTTGGGAAATTCTCCCAAATAGGGGAGGAAAACAGGTGCTGAAACTCATTGGAGGAAATTTGATTTTGAAGATGAAGGAGATACTAGTAAAGGTGCAGAGGAAGCTGATACTCAAGGAGAGCAACTAGAGCAAGATATTTTCTGTACTGCAACTGATTTTACCACTGATCCAATTTCCACTGCAGAGCCAAATATTCCCACTGATGAACATAATGTTGCCACTACAAGTGAAGAAATTGATAAACTGAAGAAAGACAGAGGTAAAGCAGTTATGGAAAGTCAAAAGCAACCTGGAAGAAACATTTCAAAGAAAGAACAAGTTCAGATTGCTCATGATAAAGAAGTTGCTGAAAAGATATATGAAGATGAAGTTGCTGAAAAGAAAAAGCTTGAAGAAATGGAAGTTGCAAGTTTTTTTAGAGACTAAAAGGCTGGATAGAATGGAAGATTCTATAGAAGATCCACTTACCACTGTTCAACCTACAAGACTTAGAGAAAAGACTCCAGAGTTTAGCTATGTACCTACTGAAAAAGAAATTAAGTTCTTGATTGCAAATGATCCAGTGATCAAGAAGAAGGCAATTGACCTTGTAGCTGATGCATCTTTAACTGAAGAACAAAGAACTACACAGTTAAAATATTTTATACATATGAAGAATAATCAAGCACTTCAAAAGGCTACTGTTTCAGTCAAGAAAAGCCAAAAGAAACCAAGAAAACCAACTAAGGCACAAGTTATTGCATACATGAAGACTTACTATTGCAATGTTGGTGGTTGGAAGAGAAATCAATTCAAATGAATGTCTGATGATAAAGTTGAAAGTATCTACTACAGAGTTCTTAGATTTGATAAAGATTTTATTCCAATGGACTCTGAAGAAGAAGCAAGAAGGCAACTTAGTTAGAAAAGAAAGGCAAAAGATAGTGAATCCCAGACTGGTAAGAAGACCAATTTTGCTGAAGAACAAGAAGTTCCAACTGAGAAGTTCACTAAAGAACAGATGACTGAAATGATTATGATAGAAGAAGAAGATTTTTATCCAGAACCACTGCAAGTTAGACCTCCTATCATTGATTGGGAAGTTTACACTGCTAACAATTTTGCTCCAACATGGAAGATCACAAGGCTAGGTGGTGAAACTTCATCATTTGTTCAATTTGAAGATCTTATCAAAGCTTTTGACAGAGATGACCTTGAAAAATTATGGAAGTTAGTTCAAGAAAAGTTTGATGCTCAAGATCTCAAAGATATGAAGGAGATGCAGTTATGGGTTAATCTTAGAAGGCTCAATGAACCAGATGTTAATGATGATTTCTGGAAATTCTCATGTACATGCCCTGGTACTAAATGGTTTTACTATGACTCATGTGAAGTTCATCATGTTTCTACAGCAAATGGAGCAGATCTATTCATGCTTGCTAAGAAAGAATATCCACTCAGAGCTGGAACTCTCACAGTGATGTTATGTACAACAATAAGAGTTCATGAAGACAATGAGAAGGTCAGAGCATTGTTACATAGGCTTCAAGATCAACGTTCCAGAGCTATTCAGAAGTTAAGGAAGAAGTAAAGTGTTTGGTTGAATTCCCCATATCCTTGAAGATGATGCAGATTGAAGAGACTTATTAATTTGCAGAGAAATCATAAGTTTAGGGGAGGATTGTTGGGAATAATCTGTTACCATTGATAGTTGTGGTTTACACTGCTTGGATTACATTAGCAGTGGAAACGTATTACCACTGCTGGTACATTATTACCACTGCTATTAGATAATGGTTAGGAGAACGTGTCTAGATAAGTATAGAATAGATCTTGTGTATATTCTATATTGTTAGCTTTATACTTATCTTGTAAAGGACTCCTTGTACTATAAAAGGAGGGCCTAGGTCATTGTCTTAGGTACTTGTCTAATTACCTACGTATTATTCACAAAGGCTTCAAGGTGTAACCTTAGTGATAATCAAGATCACTCGTATTATTCATTAATAATATTGGAGCTTAAGTTTTGTGTTTAATCTGTGTTTACTTACAATACATCATACAATCCGTCTTCTAAGTATTACTAAGTAAATTCCGCGTGCTTAATAATATTATACAAAATATCATTGACACAAGGTGTGTGTCCAGATCCATCACTTCTTCATAGTCAATACCCTTCTCTTGAGTGTATCCTTGAGCCACAAGCCTAGCTTTGTCTCTGATAACAATTCCTCTTTCATCCTTCTTGTTTCCGAACACCCATTTAGTACCTATTACCTTCTTGCCAGAAGGCAAATCACAAAGCACCCAAACCTTTTGAAGCTTAAATTGGAGCAACTCTTCTTGCATTGCTTCCATCCAACTTTCATCTTCAAGTGCCTTGTAAACATTCTTTGGCTTCATTTGTGACAGAAAACACATAAAGAGACATTCATTCTTGCCTTCATGAGTCTTAGATTCATATATTTTACTTATAAATCCATGAATATCAGGCAGCTTTGTTTGTCTTCTAGTCTTCACAGGTGAATAGACATCCCCAATCACATTTTCAAGAGGATGTGATTTATGAATAGAAGTGTGGGGAGTCTGAGGAACTGCAATCTCACTTGGCATATTTGAAATTTCAACATCATTGGCTTGAGCTTCCTCTGTAACTAGAGTTGTAATTTCCACATCTGGTGTTGCAGTGGAAACTTCTGGCCTAGCAGTGGAATCTGAATTTCCACTGCTTTCAGAATTTTCAGCATTCAAGTTGCTACTTCCTTCCTTTCCAAAGTCATTAGCAGGGTGAGCATCTCCAGTTTTTGGTATATCATCATTATCTGCATAGTCCTAAAGAGTTAGACTGAATTCATCTTGATCATCTACATGAACCTTGCTTGGTTCATCATCATCAAGAAACTCTTCTTAACCTGCAAAATCAAAAGAAGATGCACCTGTAGAGATAGGTACATAATTCACAGTATTGGTTAGAGTATCAAGATCAAACAGCCTTTTTGGACCAGTTCCTTTGAGATTTACTTTATTTTCCAAGAACTCAACATGCAGATTCTCTTCAATCTTTTGGGTTCGTAAGTTGAATACTATAAAAGATTTGCTGACCATGGAATACCCAACAAAATACCCTTCATCAGATTTTTCATCAAACTTTCCCAGATAATCTATGGTATTGAGAATAGATACATGACATCCAAATGGTCTCATGAAGTCAAGGATAGGTGGTCTACCCCTAAATAATTCATAAGGTGTCTTGTTCTTTGTTTTTACCACTAAAACCCTGTTTTGTACATAACATGCAGTGTTAACTGCTTCAGCCCAAAAAGTGATTGGCAATTTAGAATCTGCCAACATGGTTCTAGCAGCCTCTATTAGTGTCTTGTTCCTCCTCTCAGCAACACCATTTTGTTGAGGAGTTCTAGCAACACTAAATTCTCTTTTAATACCTTTATCTCTGCAAAAATCATCCATAACTCTATTCTTGAATTATGTCCCATTGTCACACCTAATGATTTTAACTTTCATATCATATTGGTTTTCAAATTCTGTGATAAAGATCTTGAGGATGCCTGTTGTTTCATCCTTGGTTCTAAGAAAGAAAACCCATGTAAACCTGCTAAAATCATCAGTCACCACTAGACAATATTTCTTTAGATTCAAGCTGCTCACTGATGTAGGACCAAATAAGTCCATATGTAACATTTGAAGTGGGTGAGCAATAGAGTTAACCAACTTTGACCTGCAAGAAGCTCTGTGTTGTTTGCCTTTAAGACAAGCCATACAGGTTTGATCATTTTCAGATCTTTTCTAAGGTAAGCCTCTCACCAAACCATCTTTGACAATCTTATTAATGGTTTTGAAGTTAACATGACCAAGTCTTCTATGCCATAACATGGATTCATCCACTGTGGCCTTTGCAAGCAAGCAAGCATAATCATCTTTAGCAATAATGTTGTTCATATCAAAGCTATATAGATTGCCTTTTCTAGGAATTTTAAGAAGAATCTGACTTTCATCAGGCATCTTAAAATCATTAGAGAGAACAAAGCACATATCTTTGGTAAAAAGAGCATTGTTCTTCTTGTCACACATTTGTGACATACTAAAAAGATTATACTTAAGCTCTTTTACATAATACACAGGTTCAAAGTCCAAGTTACCAGTTTTGATGACTCCTTTACCAGCAACTTTTCCATTAACTCCACCTCCAAAGCTGACATACTGTCCATCATAATGTTCAAAATCTGAGAGATAGGACTTTTTGCCAGTCATGTGCCTTGAACACCCACTATCTGTATATCCTTGATCTGATCTTTTTGTCCTTGGATGTTCTTGCACATACAAGTAAAGAGTTAGTTTCTTTTGGGGACCCAAGCCATAATTGACTTGGATCTGCCTCGTGTATCAATATAGTTAAATCTATCAAAGGTCATTGATACACCATTGGGATTGGTTGTAGAGGTAGTTCCTTTAGGTTTCCATTCCCAACGTGCTAAGGCCTTCACAGCATTGCCCATGTCCCCCTTTTCTTGTTTACAACCCTTGCAGTGGTAACTTTTGAATGAGCAGTGGAAACTGCTGGTTTGGTTTTAGGTACCCACTGTTGGTTATAATGAACCTTTTTAGTTTGAAAAGTTCCTTTCCCTGTTTGTGCAGATTTTGAAAAAGTTGTTTTGGACTTTGCACTTTTAACATGTGACTTAGGGTGAGCAGTGTTAACAGTTTTTGCAGTGGCAAAAGTTTTGAGGCCACTTCTTAGTTGAACTGCTCTTGGGACCATTTTGCTTTGTGGATTAGGGTGTACATTATTTTGAAACCTGTTAGACTCCATCCTTTTATTCCCATGGACTTCCCTTCTCCCAACATGATAGTCACAATAAGCATGTAAATGATCAAAACTACCACAGATATAGCATGCCTTATTGTACATCACAAAATCACTACCTAGTTGTTGAGATTTAACATGATTCCAACTCCTCTGGTTACCCCTAGGAGTTGTAGGCTTGTTCCTATACATCTCAGCATACTTTACAGTTGATCTAGGTTTATTAGCTTGTTTCCTAGGTTCCTCTGTAATAGTATTAACAACTTTTGGGATAGAAGTCTCTATATTCTTTTTAACATTCTCATCAACAACTAATGAGTCACTAGCACTGTCAAAAACATCATTATTATTCTTAACCTCTTCCTCACATTTCACAGTTTTGGGAGGACCATATTCAATATTAAGATCCTGAAAGTCTTCTAGACCTGTATGAGCTAAATCTATACCTAGAGGTGCATGAACACCCCTTAGTGGTGGAGGCACTATATTATAACCCATACTAGACTTAACTTTACTATGTATTTGAGCATTCCAAATTTTATCAATTGACTTAGACTGATAATAACAGGTGTCAACAGTTAAATTGACATTCTCATTTATCTTCTTAAGTTTATCAAGCTCTTTTTGGAAAGCCTCATTCACAGCAGTTGTATGTTCTACCTCTCTTCTAAGAAGAATCATATCATCATTATATTTAGTCTCATTATCTCTATAGTGCTCTAGTTGTTTTTCTAATACAGATAAACCTCTCCTAAGGTTTGTCACAGCATAATTAGCAGCAATCAACTCTGTTCTTTGACTTTCATAAGATTCATTAAGCCTTTCAACTTCTCTAGCAGCCCTACATGTTTTAGAACAACTTTCAAAGTTTTGTACCTCAGAGTCAGAGAAAGCCATGAGAGCAAATTCAGTAGAAACAAGAGCAACTTCTGAAGGTTCTTCCTCTTGATCATCAGCCATGAAACTCCAATCATAGCTCACACCATCAATAGCCAACATTGCCTTTGGTTCTTCCACAGTTGGTTCATTCTTTTGCTTGTACCAAGTAGACACGTTGTCCTTGGTCTTTGGTCTTCTACATTCTCTAGCAAAGTGTCCCAACTTGTGACAGTTAAAGCACTCCGCTTTCTTCTTATCAAAGCCTGAAGTTTCACTACCATTGATGTGAATAGGCTTGCCAGTCTTCTTGTAGAATTTCCTAGCCCTCATGCTAAGAAGGGCTATTTGCCATTTTATATCCATCTCCTCCAATTCATCTTCATCAATTTGCTCTATGTCTTCATGAGTTAATATAGAGCCATTAACTTGAGTGGAGATGAAAGCATAAAAGGTAGGATCTCCAATACTAGCAATCTTCTTCTTTGAACCTGCAGTGGTAACACTAACATTACCAGTGAAAACTGTAGAACCAGCAGTGGCAACATCATCATCACTATCATCTTCAGAATCATCACTGTCAACAGAGGTTGACAAAAATGCCAAGCTACTAGAGCTTGTACCAAGTTTCCCTGCCTTCTTCAACCTTTGTTCAATAAGTTTGAAGTTGTTGTAAAGATCATTGAGCTTCATTGTTTCAATATCTGCTTTGTTTTCCCAGACAATAACATTAGTTTGAAACTCTGAAGGCAAACTTCTTAGAAACTTCAAATTGAGGTCTTCCGTTTCTACCTCAATGCCAAACACAGTTAGTTGTGTTACAATCTTCTGGAATTTGGTGAAGATGCTATCGAGTGAGTCATTGCTTGAAGCAGATAAGTTTTCATAACTTTGCTTCAACAAAGTCTTTTGAGTCTTCTTTGTAGCATCATTACCACCAAACACTGAGCAAATATCTTCAAAAAGTTCTTTAGCAGTCTTGAACTTGCTAAATGCTATGATCTGGTCTCTAGGGAGAGTCATCAGCAACAAACTTCTAGCCTTTTGATCATTCTTCTTCAGTGCCTTTTTAGAACTAGATTCTGGCACAGAAACTGTCACCACATCTGTGTCACCAACCTTCTGTGTCTTTGTCACAGGCTGGAAAGAATCACCATTTAAGATGATCTCACATAGAGCATAGTCCTGAATGAGAAAGTATTGCTCAATCAGTATCCTCCACATCTCAAACTCATTAAGTTTGAGCTTAGGTAGCCTTGGTGTAGAAGAGTTGGACTGGTTGTTTTCCATCTCCATTGAATTGAGTGAGTAGGTTAAGCTTATTCCTTGGATCTTCTAAAACAAAATATCAGAACCTTCGCTCTGATACCACTTGAAGGATCTGGACACACACCTTGTGATATTTTGTATAATATTAATAAGCACGCGAAATTTACTTAGTAATACTTAGAAGACGGATTGTATGATGTATTGTAAGTAAACACAAAACTTAAGCTCCAATATTATTAATGAATAATACGAGTGATCTTTGCTTATCACTAGGGTTACACCTTGAAGCCTTTGTGAGTAATACGTAAGTAATTAGATACATAAGTAAGTACCTAAGACAATGACATAGGATCTCCTTTTATAGTACAAGGAGTCCTTTACAAGATAAGTATAAAGCTAACAATATAGAATATACACAAGATCTTTTCTATACTTATCTAGACACGTTTTCCTAACCATCATCTAATAGCA
Organism: Chrysanthemum seticuspe; assembly: GCA_019973895.1. Lineage (NCBI taxonomy): Eukaryota > Viridiplantae > Streptophyta > Magnoliopsida > Asterales > Asteraceae > Chrysanthemum > Chrysanthemum seticuspe. Next base: position 284,822,040 of record BPTQ01000005.1, read on the forward strand.
GTGGTAATAATGTACCAGCAGTGGTAATACGTTCCCACTGCTAGTGTAATCCAAGCAGTGTCTTCCACAACTATCTGTGATAACAGATTATTCCCAACATATTTAATCTCCAAATCAGTAAAAAAAAAAACTCCTTTTTAGTTTCTTGAAGAGACAAAAAACTAATTTTATGCTTATTAGTTAACTCCCGAATCCAATCTTTTTTGGCCTTGGAACCGAGGCCCTGAATATTTAAAGATAAGCAATTCATTGATTACACTCATGTTCTCCATTAGATCCAATGATATTCTCCATATCATTAGTACATCCATCCATAGTAAAGCCCATGGCTTGACCTACTTTAATCATATCATCGAGAGCATCCAAAATGGAACCCCCTTCCTTCCTTACGGTTCTCCCTCCCTTAACTTCATATTGAACATAAATGTCAGAATTCTCCACTTCCTCGAAAACACGTAAGCTACAACTAGCCGACTTATGATGTTCTTGTTGAACCTCCTGTGATATATTAGCAAACATTGTAGTTTTGTTCCCTACTTCAGGTGTGAATCCAGGTGGGTATGGAATGCTAGACTCCGAATTAACACCTACCTTACTCCTATTAAGTAACTCATAAATACCGAAGGGATCCTTAGAAACCTCCTTATCGTTAACCGACTGAATATTCTCCTTTTCTTTCACCGGAACCTCTTCACTATCCCCAAAACAAGTATCTGAAACAGCTTTACAATTACTCTCTTCCTCTACATTGGCATCAGGAATGTCCTCGAAATCGTTAACAGCTGCATTCTTAAAAGAATTAACATCAGGACATTGGATTACCTCGGGAACATCTTTAAAAGACGGAGACCAAACAAAAAGTTCTTTAGCACGAACCATGAAGACTTTCCCTTTAACAATGATTTTAAAACTATCTAGGATATTGTGAACTAGATTAGTCTTAATACACAATCTTTTCCGGGCAAACATCTCATCAGTATTGTCTTCAACTTCCATAACCTCCCCCCATTTTGATCCAATCTTATGAAAAGATTTACGAGACCACGTGTTTAACGGAACCCCCTCAATATCGACCCAGACAATGCGCTCATTAGCAACAAAATCATTCTGAGCATTACACAATTTAGCGAACCAGGAAGCAACCCCCAAATGTTTCATAAAATTAAGTTTGGATTTGTAAGAACCAAGCTTAATCATCACCCATAAACCACCTAGGTACATGATCTCTACATCAGCAAAACCTTCTTTATAAAGCAGCACACGAAGATTATTGAGAGAAGAAAAATGAAGGACCTCCCCCATAACAGAATTATCGAGGTCTCTGTCAACCAGACACTCTTCATCTAGGACAATAGCAGGTAACGTAGCAGCAAGTAAAGGTGTAGACGAACCCTTCACAGTTGACACAAAGGAATTAGAAGGCGGCTGAACATCGTAATTCATACCCCTATTCATTTTCTCATCCGAATGGCTTATGTTTTCTTTTCTCCCATCCTTGTCTTTATTCCTCACCAGATTATTCCACTTACCACCGTTACCTCCAAAAGGTACTGAGGCATTAGTTCACAGAAGGTCTCTGAAATCTTGTGGTATTAGCATGGAGGCGAAATTTACCAATCCAAATAGTGCATAGATTACTTATGAGTCTCTCCACACTAAATACATTAATAAATCTAACGAATCCAAATCGCTTCCCTGATTTTGACCTCTTGAGAGGAATATAGGAATCAACTACGTGCCCGTAGACTTTACACGATTGGAATAGATCTTTGGCAGAGCAAGATTCAGGAAAGTTCGTGACATACAAAAAACTTATTTTATTTCCTTTCTCGTAAAAAAAATTCTAAGATACAAATAAATGGAGAACTTATGTTTGCAAAATTGCAAGGTGTCTCGTACATTGTCAACTTGTCGGTGAAGCATAAACTCGGTTATTGACTTATTGGTGATTTTAGTTTATAAGAAATGACTCGGACATTATTGTTTTCTTTACGTATACACATCAATATTTTAACTCGGTGTTGGTGATATTAGCTTATGGGGGCTTATGGGCTTGAGCTTTTAAAATAAGTCGACTTATAAAATAAGTCTTGCTTGTCACGCGTGCTTATGAAGTCATAAGCTTCTAAAAGGGGTTAAAACTAGTTTTAACCCCTTTTAGAAGCTTATGACTTCATAAGCACGCGTGACAAGCAAGACTTATTTTATAAGTCGACTTATTTTAAAAGCTCAAGCCCATAAGCCCCCATAAGCTAATATCACCAACACCGAGTTAAAATATTGATGTGTATACGTAAAGAAAACAATAATGTCCGAGTCATTTCTTGACAAGCAAGACTTATTTTATAAGTCGACTTATTTTAAAAGCTCAAGCCCATAAGCCCCCATAAGCTAATATCACCAACACCGAGTTAAAATATTGATGTGTATACGTAAAGAAAACAATAATGTCCGAGTCATTTCTTATAAACTTTAGCCAAAGGCTTTTGAACAATAAATTATTTATTTAATTACTCACAAAAATATCTAACATATACAAAAACTCATTTAATTATGTCATTTATAGTAATTTTGCAATAATAAGCTTAAACTTAAGCCCATTTGCCAAACAAGTTTACAAAAATACAAATTTCAATTTCTGCTTATAATAAAAGCCCCAGCCTCAGCCCAAACCCAAACTCCAGCTCCAGTCCCAGCCCATTGCACCAAACATACCCTTCATGCCGTAACTATCAACAAGTGGTCGAAGATTTTATACCCAAGAAATTCGGCGATATGTATTATAATGATTTACAAACAAGCTTTTATAAACACTAGCAGGGTATTTATACGTTGCGGCGATGGGTACTTTAAAATAAAATATTTGGGTAAATCATGTACTTTAATTTATTATGTTCTTTTTGACAATAAATTTATAAATATCAAAAATTTCATGTAACGTATTTCAACTCTTTAACTAATAACAATGTTTTTCATTATACAATTGTGATAATAAATATTTTAGTAAGCAATGTTTTTTCGTCGTTCAAAATATCAGTTTGATTTATATAAAACTAAATTTTAGTAATACTGGTGTTAAAAAAAATCTGTGAAACCGAAAAACCGAGTCGATCCGCTCAATCCAAAACCGTAGAAAACGAAAACTAAGAAATCAAATCCGAAAAAACTAGAAATCAGATAAACTCTCTTATCTCGATTTGATTTCAGTTTTTATTTTTAAATATCAACGGTTACCCGAATCGAACCATGTTTTATATACATGTAGTTTTAAACAAATTGAGTCTAGATTAGAAATATGTGCAGTAGAACTAGAGAAAAATATTTTGTAATTTTACCTTTATTATTTGTATTTCTTAAATTGTTGTTTTGTGTTTGAATAGTTTGTATAATATGTTTTATTATTTGTATTAGTGACATTTGATACATGAATTATGTTTAGGTTTGTTGTATAATATGCTTAATAATGTGTATATCCTATGTAAGAGTGTTTTAATAACTACATTGATTATATTTGTTAACCATTTAACTTATGTATGTAATTGTGCAAAAGTTAATTGTACATAATGCTTTAAGCAGGGTACTCGCGCGTTACGACGGTGGGTACCTATAATTAAAATTTTAAGCAAGTCATACTTTTCAAGTATAAAATTTTCTTAACAATAATTTTATGAAAATTTTCCATTGAAATTAACTTTACACAATAGCCAACTATTATATAGAAAAATCTATTAAGTTTTATAAAAATGTATATTGCAATAGACCACAACATTATTTTGACATAGTTTGTATGTGTTTTAGGATGCGTGGTTTTTTTTAAGTGTTTGGCTTATTGGATTTTAACAATAGATGATTAGTAGTTTAATTAGATTGCAATGTGGTAAAATGATTGTATATTTGAGTAAGGAGGTGATTTAATGAGTGTATTAATTGTATGTGTTAATGTATTTGTGGTTTAAATAGTTGTAAATAGTTTTTTTTTTTTTTTTTTTTTTACTTGTAATGCTTATAACAGATGATTTGTAGCGTGATTAGATTGTATAATGTGATCAAATGATTGTATATTTGAAGCGGTATTTAACAACCAATATTGTTTTCCGAGCAAGATTGGTATTCATATTCAAATTCAAAGCTTCCATTAGCTACAAGCTTCAAAGAAATCAACTCATATCAACATTGTAAAGCGGATCGATGACCCAACTCAACTTCTTTGTTGAGATAAGTTTATTGTTAGAGCAAGTGTCATCTTTCAATGTATGTAGCTAGTTTTTGACAGTTTGATCATTTTGAAGATCCAGTTATCTTGTTAAAGTTTCTGTTAAAGGCAATATATTCAATTTTTTGCCGTTTCAATAAAAACAGTGTATTAATTGTATGTGTTAATTTATTTGTGCTTTAAATAGTTGTAAATAGTGTTTTTTTTTACTTGTAATGCTTAAAATATATAGATAGACTTGTAGTGATTTAATGGCAAAAGTAATACAATTCTTTTAATTATAAGCAAGTGTTGAATCTTAATTTTTAAAGTCTTTCATTATAAGCAAGTTTCAAATGCTTTATAAAATAGTATAGATATACAAAAAAGTTAGAAATAATACACATCACATCTCCCTAACGAGATAAGTTCAAGAAAAAATGATACATCTCAACTAAAAAGAAAGATGGAAGAAGATGCAAGAAACAACTTGATTATACGTATTGACCTCGTCAAAATATCCAAAAACCATCTCATTCCTATTAAAAATCTTGTCATTTGCACAAAATAAAAGGAAAAAAATATTAAAAAAAATAGAGAAATGCTATTTTCTCTTATAAATTGTTCCTATTTATTCTCTTATTTATAGGATTTTGACAAGTATTAAAATTGACGGCTTTGATGCAAAAAAAAATTAATAAAAAATATATATAATATTATTGTGTGTTTAGAAGGATATTATAGGAAGCTAAATACATATATAGAAGACATGAATAGATAGTGTAGTTAAAAATAGTTAAAAAAAAAAATAATAATAATAATAAAGAAAGATAGTGTAGTTAAAAATATCCTCTAGTGATGCCTATATCTGTCCGACGTTGATTGGGTAAAGCACGTGACGAGGACTATGACCCACATTTTCACATGGCATGCAGTCACTTGGATTGTTCCATTCCCATGCTACATCTAATTTTATTTGTGTTAAAACTTAAAAGAACATATTTATTTTGGATTAGTTACTGAAAATATCAAGTAAGTCACGTACATATTATCATAAACATGTTTTTGCAAGTAATATAAACGCAAGCAAAATCATCCGTTTACTTTTCTGATTTTAGATAAACGAAAGAGTTGCAACCAAAAAAAAAGAAACAAAGAAAAAAAGAAAAAAGAAAAAGAAAAAGCTATAAGTAAACTATGTGCTTATATATGACTTTTCATAAGTGTTCTAGTTAAATACATTCAATTTTTATGACCAGAATTGGCAACATTAAGAGAACCCAATCCATTGTGGGCCAATGATAGATTGATAGATGGATAAGTATTTTATTGAATAGGATGTGTGATCTTGATATGAATAACATGCCACCATATGATCTACAAATTGCTCAATTATTTGTTTAATATGTAATATACCTTGAGATATTTGAATCTTAAGGATTCAAATCTTATGTTTTCATATAAAATTCTTGAGTGTAAACATAATTTAAAACGAAATCATATAAGACTGAAAGTGTCAAGATTTCAGGGACAACAAGAGTAAAATAAACCACAAATAATTAAATAGACAAGATATCACTAGCTTAGTTGTATTTCAAACACCGCAGGGCACAAGATATCATAATTGAAACAATAATTTAAGGTTACATGCTTACAAGGTTGTTTTAGCTAGAATCAACATCAAGTACAAACTTTTGACAAAATTCTAAGACACAACATGTGATGCAAATTCCTTACGGTAGACCTCCGTTACCAAGCTCAGTCACGAGCAACTTTCATTTTCGATCAAGAGCCAAATCGAAAACAACAATGGCTCACAAGACGTAAAACGCTTATTCATTTAAGCTAAACAAACTAAAATTACACCATCTAGACAATCACTATTCACTGCCCATGAAAGAAAAAAGAAAAAATTCACCCTACTTTCCCAAAAAATAGGCGGAACAAATTAAATACACACTTATTACACATTAGATGAATTGAGCTTATACATGCAATTGTATAAATACTTATTGTACTAGCTAATTAATTGAAGTTAATAGTATCTTTTGTGATTCAAAGAATTGTAAGTGTTAGTAGTATTGTGATTGTGGTAAGATTCATGAGCAAAGTGTCCATTTGAAGTATCAACATGCCTTTGAGTTTGAACCTTGTTGTTTGAGGCCTTGGATCTTGATTGCTTGCTCCTTCTCGGGTTATTCGATGATCGTGGGATGAAAACTCCCGTTCCTTTGGACGATTCTCTTCTACTACCATTTTGCTCATGATAACTTGGTATTTGGTTATGAATTGGATGAATTGTTTGAGAGAGAACCTATTAGAGAAAACAAGAACATATACCAACAAAAGATTAATAAGAGTTACCTCATAAAGTGAAACTTGACATGTTAGTAAGAATTCTCTTTTCCTTAATTACTCAAAGATATATGATTGTCAATATTTTCATCTTGAGAAACATCACTTTCCACAAATAGAAACCCTATAAACAGTCTTACTAATTCAGGAAGCTTGTGGAGATCACCCTTTACACTTGCCCCTTCCATTCAATATTTATTTGAGAGAGATAGATAGAGATGCAAACCTGAAAAGAAACAGGAGGGCAGTGAAGAGTAGGGTCTTCATCATCATCCATGATCAAAAGAGAGATCCTCTTACTCAAATCTGCAAAGAACAAATCATCTTCAACAATTTCCATGTTTCTTTCACTAAGCTTTTCAACTCTCACAACTTCAAACTAGCTTCTTAACTAGTATCCACTCCACTTCAAGTGTTTTTTTTTCTTTTCTTTCTATTTCCTTTGGTTCCTTCTAGCTTCTTGGAATGAATATATAGGGAAAGCATAAGGCATGGGTAGTGAGTAAAGAATTAAAGAATATGTGTTTAGTATTAAATTCTTCTAAGGGGCTGGACATGTGAGGTAGTGGGACCCATTTAGCCAATCTGTCTATTTATGACCCACAAGAGGATCATGAAGTGTGTTTATGATTCTATCCAGTTGTGGGAAAAGAAGATAGATTAGAAGAGTAGAAGCTAATGCAACTAGCTATCCCACAAACACAGATTTTCTCATCCACAATTACATCAGTCTTGAGAATATACTTGGTTGTCATTCCACACTAGCCTCTCACTTGCATACACTTGCACATATAACACTGCCAAAATAAGGCATGATACTACAACTAGTTATGGTTAAGGACAATAGCAAGAAGCTACAAAAAACCATAGGTGTCAAACACATGCATGCATGGGTGGGAGAATATGTAATGTGCTAGATTTATTTGGGCACCTTTTATCTGATTCTTGTGGTTGATCTCATCTATGCTTTTTATGAGTTGGTTACTGTCAAATATTGTGCTCTTTCTACATCTGTTGTGCACTTTTGCTCTTTTCATTATATCTTATATTTCTAAGAGATCTTGAATTTCAGCCACACACCATCATTTACCTACCATTGTCAATAATATTTACCTCAATGTTAACTTATAACCTAAAAATGAATGTAGAAGGTACTTATGTAATTAGTTCATTCATGCTACACATATAGTACATAGTCATGACACCTACATTTTTGGGACAATTCGCTACCACGTTATGGTAATTCAATTCGTAACAGAACGTATGCTACGAGACTAGCTAGCTAGCATGTGCCCGAGAATGTGAAATCATATCATTTCCACCAATTTTTTTAGTTAAATAGATAGTTTGAATCTTTTAGCATAATAGATCTTAAGATCGAATAATTAGATAAAAAAATTCCCGGATTCAATAAAATAAAGACTATATTATGAAAATGTAAATTTGGCAACCTATACTGTTTTAGGGGGTTTTAATTAAAGCTTATATGTGTGATTATGAGCTTATCTGGTTTCGGCTTATATTTCATAAGCCTCAACTTTCCGGCTTATTTTGATGCTTATCGGCTAATTAATATAAGTTTACTATGACATTATAAACTTATATAAGCCCAAAGGTTATAAAATAAGGCAGAAAATTGTGGCTTATTAAATATAATCCGAAATCAGATAAGCTCGTAAGCTCACGTATAAGCTTAAACAAAAGCCCCTTAGTAGATTTTTCGATGTGGTTCTACACCAATACAACACGGTCAAGTAATTAATTGGTTTGATTCTTTCCCAAGTTATGGTTCATAGAACATTGCCCATACCAATATTCCTGTGATTGATTCTTTCTCCATGTTCTTGAATCCAAACAAAAATTAAATATACATTGGAACCTAGATCTAACTAAAGATACCAAATCCCAAACCATACATGGTCTCTCTCACATGCACACATACAAAACCAATTAAAATACCATAAAAGAAGTTCAATTATAGAGCAACTTAAAAGGTTTTTTACGATCAGTGGCGGTCATACTTGAGCCAAAGGGTATGCACGTTCACACCCTTTGAGTACAATCAGTAGTGTAAAATTTTTGTTTTTAATTTTTATATACAAAAAAATCAGATTTAATCAAGCAGTACATACCTTTTTTTCAAAGAAAAATGTGCATACCTTTTTGCAGAACTCGGGCTTCACCACTGTTGTGTTTAGGATTCAACTAGCTAGTGTTACATGACGTGATGTCGAGTCGTCCATGAGAAAAGAAACAAGTAAACAACTAAATATGGAAAGAACGGTATATAGAAGACACTTACGAACATATCAATCAAATGAAGGAGAAATAAAATTTGACACTGTCAAAACCCGTAGCCCCGACCATGTTCTAATGATGTCCATATATACATGCTACTTGAGACACTTAAGATTTGCCATAACAACTTTGCTAATGGTCTAGCCACAAGCTTGTGTTTAGCACCGTGTATATTGTGTCTTGGTGAGACCATGTTGCAACGGGTTAGGATTGTCTCAAGTTACTTGAATCAAGTTAGGGTATCATGAGCCATTGGATTTGATCCAATGGCTCTAATCAAAAGAAGTTTTTTTGATTTGAACCATTGGATCAAATCTAATATCTCATAATGCCCTGATTTGACTCAAGTTGTGTTTACAATTTGAGAGAATCTTAATCCTATTGCAACATTTGCAATAATTAAACATGTGAGATGTTCACATAAATGGTAACAATAGTTATTATTCACTCAGAAAATCTATGTTGGTATAAATGGTGCAAAACAGTATTAATCTTTGCACAAAATCTTTATAAAGTAGGCTTGTTTTGGCAATTTTGCAAAATATTTAGGCGCATTTGGGCCCCTTAATTATTTGAAATGGGTATAAATGGGACTTTCAAATGTTAATCAGGTATTAAAGGGCATATGCTTTCTATGAAGTCTCAATTGGATAACATGGCAATTGATTTTGTTCAAACACAAAAATAGAGTATATTCAATTATATTAAAATAGAAATGGGCTGTTGGGTTTGTGAAAGGTTTTCTCATCTTTTTGGGTTTTCTTCAAGATCCATTTGACCCGAGCCCGTTAGGATCCGTTCGTCAAATCCGCCCGACCCCAACTGTTTTGCCACCTCTATCCTCTATGTTTTTTTTTTGTTTTTTTTTTTTTTTTTTTTTTTTTTTTAACGGCAATTGTGGCTACATGGCTCCTAGCCCAGAAGGCGTAGCAAGCCCATACAACCAAGTTGGGTCTAGCCCAGAAAGCAATGGCACCCTTCCCTTTACGCACGCGGGAGGAAACCTCTATCGCCCTAGACAAGACTCGAACTTGAGAATTTGCCTAAAAAGGTAAAACCTTCATACCGCTAGACCAGAGGCCCTTTGGTTCCTCTATCCTCTATGTAATACTGTGTTATTGGTTTTGGACTCTACAATAGTTAAATTTTACAGTCTATTATATGTACTCTTAACAACTTACAGGTGGTTATCATAAAGCGTCTTCATAAGTAACTAGTATTCTAGTAACATTCATGGGTTAATAAAATCAAAATTTATGAATTTGGTCGCATCAATCCGGCCTTTTGTTGACAGCAAGGTATTCAATAGCATTTTAATTTCTTACAAGGTTCATACTTCATACCTTTCGGATATTTCATACAAATTTTTGTTTCGATGACTAACGTTTACCTTTTGTCTAACTGATTCACTGTTGGTTTAGCTAAACGGTTAAATGTCCAGATTCAACTAGCTAGTGTTATCTCAGGAGAACGATTTTTTTACTCATATGTTCGCATCTAAAGACGTTTGTCTGAGCACTAAGCCTCCATAATGGTGGTTTACAAAATTTGTTGTAAACAAGAAAATGGTTGACAAGTTATCCAAGTTGCTTCTCTTGTATTTATCTATCGTTATTCTAAGGTCATAATCATATAGAAAAACTGAGATGCTCGAGTAACTATTGACGGTGTGCTCCCTTCCTGTGTGCTCCCTTTTTGGTCATACATTTGACTTTTGTGCACAACAAAATTAAGTCATGGCAACTTCCAACCAATCCTTCTAATCATCAATTAGCTGTCATATTTCGTTTGTTCAAGCATAAATATAACGACATGTATATGTTCGCGCGTTGCAGTCGGTGCAAAAACATATACAAAATAAAGTCATGGTTTAGGTAATGTATACTGAAAAAACAAACATATACATAACATAACTGATTACATTTTATAAGATATTATACATCTGAAGAAAATGATATAAATAAAATAAAATTAGTAACGTAAAAGTAATTTAATTTGATTGATATACGGAAAAGGGGTTGAGATAAAAACATTAAGATGTGAGAGATTTTAAGTTCAGGTCTTGATAGGTGCAAGCAAACTTGAAATGGTCATGTCAACCTTCTCAAAAGTGATGGCTTTTTTTAGTTTGAGTATGTGTGGCGGTGAATTAGTCGGTGAAAAAAAATTATAAACCATGATTACTAACAATTTTAGAAAATAAAAATTTAATGAATTTGAGAGTTAATTTGATATTTTACTAAATGTAAGAGGATTTTAAATCATATAGTTTAATTAGTCTAAAATGTAATTACTAACATGAAAGGGTGTTTATGCATTAAATAACAACTTGAGGGTGTTTTGAAATTTACCAAATGTATTCACTGTTCATGAATAGTGAAATCTCATTTGATTTGATAAAGCGAGCACACTCATATGTAAAATCGGTTAAAGCATTGTATATTTACAGTACAACAATTTAATACACATGATTAAGTGTTCCAATCAAAAAGTAAGAGTGCGTTAGGTATGCTATCATGAATCACAATCGGTATCGGTTTAGGTATAAAGTGGGTCCCTCACCTATGATAGTTTGATACCTTAACTCTCGGAATCTTATAGAGTATGGAAGATATATATATCTTAAACAAACACTTGCATCATATCCATTCCGATAAACCTCTACCAAACGTACCCTAAAATGTGCAAATCATCTCTCTTTGGTAAATGTTATATTATGAATAGAGAGAATTTCTTAAACAACCCATTTTTAATACTATTTTACGAAACTAGACTTCGCTATATTTTTTACAAAAATGAACTTTTAATTATCAGCCATTAGATTCATTTCAGGATACGTTTTTAACCATACACGTGTCAACGATTCTTCTGGGCGACATTTTCACGCGAATGAAAAGTTAAATGGAGATCTGGGCTCGAATCCTGGGCGACATCATGGGCGAGATCTTGGCGAACTCATATCCTGGGCGAGTGGTGGGGCGAGTTATGGGGTGAAGGATGCATTCTAGGCGAGTGGTGGGGCGAGAAATATGAGTCTGTGTGTTTTTGAAGTATTTTAGATCTACAACAGTAATGGAGGAGAATGAAGGAGGCGAGGTTTAGGCAAGGGTTTGAGACTAGTGATATTGGTTACATATGAGATTTGTAATTATGATGGTTGTGTGAAGGAGTTAGATTGGTAAGTGAAGAAGATGAGATGTGATAATATAGTTGTTTGTGTTGGAAGAAAGAGAAAATGGTAGGGATATACTTTGTATATTATAATTTATAAGATATAGTGTCAAAACGTGTTGCTTTCTTTGTGGTGTTTGAATTTCCTTTTTTATTGATATAGATCGACATTAGTTTGTCAGGTTCAATTTTGTAATTTCAAAATTTTTGGTTCAATCTCGAAAATAAGGTAGTGTACAAGATTGTTTTGGTAATTAGCTTTTAAGAATAAGTGATGATGACATATTGTGCCTAACACATACACCAAGTAACATTACTTCTTTTTATACAGTACAGTTACAGTATTATATAATGAGCACTGCACCATGGAAGTAAACTAACATAACTTCAGATATCATCTATTATCCTTTGAAGAGTTTATATAGACTATAAAGCTTCTTCTATGTGAAAAACGCGGCCAATGTTATTAAACGCAACTTAAATATACAGTTGCATGTTTTAGCATCTCCGCAGTACGTCATAACTCAAAGTTCTAACGCAAAAAATGTGCAGAATGTGTTGGGCTAACCATCATAACTCATATATACACTCCGCCTTCAGCCACTCACCAATAACTAAATAAAATATATTCCCTTGCCCCCATCACAAATCTCATAAAAGAATACTAGATGAAGTATTTGTACCAGGTACATCTGTCTGTTTCAATATTAAAGCATAAAGTATCTCATTCCAAGCATCAGGAACACCAGGAAGACACCAATGACTGCAATCTTGCCTGTGTGCAGCTGATGGGCTCAGTTTCGGTCCAAGATAATATAAAGAAGGGTGCCCGTCTTTTCTTTTTGATGACATGATAGTCGTGTTGAGTATCTTCACCATTTTTGTATCATCATTTGATTTATTTTTTGAGTGATCTGAAATCATGTTGCTGAATATGTGATATTGTGGCCAAGTTGAAGATGGTTGCTTTGGTGTAGAGCCGAGATTAGGTAGTCTTTCCAAGTGGCAATTTCCACCGGCTCGCCAGTTCCCGCCTCTGATAAGATTATCATCGTTAGTTGTTTAAGGCATGACAAAATATTTGGAAAAGGGAAAAAAAACTATGGAAAAAAATGAATAATTAAATAAACAAACCTGAAATGTACAGGGGCATATGTGCGAAAAAACACTTGTGTTTTTGTTTTGTTTACTTCAATATTGATCCAGGATATGACGGTTTCTAATGCCTTTCTGTATGCAGTTTCGACTTTCATTTCCATCTTGATTTGCGCTCCTTCTTGGAAGTAACAATCTCTGATCAGTAAAAGAATTCAATAGGAATCAGAAAATCGACAGAAGATGGTGTTTGGATGTCCTACTACTATTTGAGGTTGCAATAATCGGACATATTAGATTTTCTAAATAATCAGATAATCACACGCAAAAATCTATCTATCCAAACAGTAAACTAAATAAACTTAGACAGATAATCAGACGCGAAAATCTATCTATCCAAACACCCCCTATAAACGAACTGAATGACCACATTAAAATGAACTGAATGACCACATTAAAATCATAAGGGAAAAAAAAAAAAAAAAAAAAAAAAAAAAAAAAGTCTCTTTGTTTAAAAAAAAATATATCATTTGACTTTTGTGGTCAAATGCCATATTTTAAGTTCAAAATTCAAATCAAGACATATCATTTGAGATTTCCGAGTTCCAACTGTATTAAGCATATAAAATAATGAGAAACATATTTGAAATAGTTGGTGTTATGTTATTTTAATATAGTCAGATCTTTGTGATTTTCTGAGGTCTATGATTGACCCATAAAAGTCAAACATACCCATATGTTTTAAACTCTCATAAAAACTAACACTTACAAAAAGTTGCCAGCGAGAAACACATTTTGAAAGATTTGGTGGTAGATTTGTGAACTCACTCACATCATTAGTGATTCTCGAAAGTGAAAGATCTGACAATCAAAGTCAAATGGAGAATAATCATAAGATAAAAGAGATAACATACGCTTTGATGGTCTTCTCATTGTTCCACCAATGTCCCGTGTTAAAAACAAGAACATCAGCATCTCGCCATTTCAACGAGGTCCAATCCATTTGGTCCAGCTTAAGTGTCGTCTTTATATTTGAGGGCGAATTAGGAGGCGGTCGGCTTTGCAGCACAAGAAATGGAGCCCTGTAATACTCAATAGTGCAATTATAGTCCCTAAACTTGAACACCAAGAACCCTTTGTGTTTGGTGATCGGGTTCCCATTTACTTCATAGATTGAATCATCGTTCTTATTAAAGGTAACTGCAGAAGATAACATGCAGAGGAGGGACTCCCATTGGTTTCTGCCAATCGAGTCTCCAACAAAGACTACCCGTTTGTCCTTCAGTCTTTCCAGCATTCGTTTCCCATTAAATCTGTTTTAACACAAGAGATGTAAGAAACATAAGACTCACTGCATTGATTTGAAGTAACTAACAAGGTATTTGGATCAGGCTTAAATAGTTAGATGATGAATGCTAAAGTTAAGGAGAATCAGCAACTTTATATTTGTCTCGGTAATCAGTTTTTTACAATTCCTTATTTGCTTTTCACATAAAACGACTAGAGGGTTACATTATAACTGATTATTCTAAATGCATATCCAAATACCAAAAAGAAAGGATTGTTTGGATGCTTATTTTCAATGTGATTATTATTGCAGCTTGATATCAGAAACAAATAATTAGTTGAGCAGATACTAATATGCTTAAAGTCAAGAATAATTGGTAATTTACATTTATCTTAACAATTAGTTTAAAGTAACTAACTATATGGCCAAACATAACTATAACTATACACAGATGCTTTTCACACACTGTATCCGTTGACCGGTTGACCCCCTTCATAAGCACAAGTAGTGTCTTGCAAAGGTTCTTAGGATCTTTATTAAACTGATCAACAACAAAGATTTGCCCTAATCTTGGCATTCATTCAATCATGTTACAGCAAAGATTTTAAAACTAATCAATTGTTACTCTTAAACTGATCAACAACAAATATTAACCATAATACTGCCCGAGGGATGGTGGTTGTTAATGGAACTCAATTGTAAATCCTAAAAACCTTTTCGATGCCGTACTTGGTGCTTATCAGGCGGTGAACAAAAACAGTGTTTGACTAGAAAGTAGGTGAGGAGAAATTGTAAGTTGGTTCCACTAGACACCCCACTGCATGAACTAGCTAAGTACGTGCGAGAGAGTATTATTCTACTTAATAAAAGTAGAGTTATCCGGATTATGATAATAGTTTCTATCTGTCTCTCGTATCTTACAGGATATTACTCCGACAAAGTTAAATATAGTATTTCATGGGTCCTCGCACCCATGTTTTGTTGCCTTTAGCCCTATCCGGAGCAAGGGAAAATATAAAAGGGACCATCTTGGATCCATGATGTATTCCTTACATTTCACCATATTTTTATTGTTTATTCAGCTTCTCCTTATTCTTATACTACGTATTAAATAGCTTTTATTTGCATAAATCCACATTCAAACACCCTTAAATTTTTTCTTTCTTTCAAGTGTTTAAATCTTTTTATTTCTTGTCGATCAAAATACACAATTCTGACAACCAATCTCCCAATCACACACCTTTCGTTCCAGGAATTAAATAGTCAACACTTTGACCCTCCACAACATATTAAGTCAAAATTGGGAAGAAAAAAAAATCAATTGATACTCCCCGACATATTAAATAAATACTAGAAGGGTACCCGCGCAATGCGGTGGCGGGTACCCGATGACTATAATATGATTGGAATAAATGAAATAAATGTTAAAGTTGTAAAAATTTGAATTAAAATAAAATAAACTCACTAAAAATATAAAAACTAAAAACTCATAAAAATATATTAAAATGGATGTTGAATTAAAGAGCCTAAAATTTTAGAAAATATGGTGAAATTAGATTATAATATAAATTAGTAGATATAAAGATATTTTAATTTGAAAATAAAGATGAATTTTTAGTTGAGAAATGACACATGTCATTTTATAATTGGAGCTCCTTATCTTAATTTTTGGTGGTTAGGAGTTAGGCTTGGAGTTTGTTAAAAGTTAGGCTTGGAGTTTGTTAAAAGTTAGGCTTGGAGTTTGTTAAGAAGTGACACATGTCATCTCATGATTGGAGCTCCTTATCTTAATTTTACATGCATTATAATATATCTTTCCATAATAAGCAAGTAAAAAAGTCTGAATTTTTAAGCCTTCTAATTTTAGAAGGCCTAAATGCATTATAAAGTAGTATAGATAGATGATAACAAAATAAACTTCAAGTGAACCGCTTATACTTCCATTAAAAAGGGAGTCATGGCATCGATACAGAATGCAAACTCTTTTTACAAAAAGCAAAAAAGAGCAGAGGTTTAAATTAATATGATAATTCAATAAAAACAAAATTATACAATCTGTAAAGCAACCAAGAAAAAGTTAAGGGGTTAAAAGAAAAGTATGAAATAACAGCTTTAGTACTGGATGGTGACTTCCGTTTCTAAAAATAGGGAAATAGATTGATCTTCTAAATCCTGACTAACTACAAATTAGTAATTACTTACCCTTTTGTGACTGGAAAAGAATAGTAAATCCAGAAATTTCAGCATCATTGTTGATTATGCACTACCATAAAAAAAAGATCTTTTTATTATGCGTTAATGGCTTAATCTACCAAGTAATGTAAACATTTGTCCTTATTTTACGGTAATACATCTTCAGAATGTTTTTTGTGGGTATTTAAATGAATACTCATTCAAAAACGTATGTTTGACAATGCTAAAAAGGAGGCATTTTCCAACAATGTGAAAAGAAAATGTTGCGTAAAAGAACTGTCACTCCCTTAGTTCCGAAAATCCAAGGACTAATATCCCCAATTTCTCCAAAAAGACAACTTGGAGCTTCCATTTTTCAATTTTATTCTCTTAAAAACGATATATATACAAAAAAAAAAAAACGGAGATTTCTTGTTTATTAAAGCCTAAGGGTTGTTTTCATGTCACAGGCTAATGCAAGATTAAGAGCAATACTCATCGGGAGTAATTAATTATTCACACATATAACTACAGAATGTAAAAAGAAATAGTTCTATAACCAGTGGTGGCGAAGAGGGTGTGCAAGTGGTCGCACAGGCCCCACAATCTAAGGGGCCTCATTGTGTGTACTTATGCTATATATCCGACAGCCTCTTTTTTGTAAATCTCATTAGTTAAATACAACCAATCTTGCCACTATAAATAAAACGTCATTAATGGGCCTCATTATAAGAAATTGTTATAAATGAACACCTTTAAGTTTTTTTTTAGTTTTGATGGGGCCTCTTTTTAATTTTCGCCCGGGGCCTCCAAATTCATTTGCCGGCCTTGTCTATAACTAGAGAGATCAGATAAACAGAATTCAGGTCTATTTTAGGAGGCAATAATCACCTTCTACTTTTAGAATAATCTGCGTTATCAAGATTACCTCATGGATCAAATAATCAGTTAAGAGTCAAGTCATCTAACAGTACCTTATTGTTTCCAAAAATAGATTATAACTAATTGCGCACACTTATTGTATACGTCACTTACTAAAACAGCCAAAAACCACCAAGCAAGCAATTTTCATCAATCAACATCACCATGTTTCATTATCTTCCTCGTATTAATTTATTTTTATTAATCACTTTCAAATTGCATAAACAGACCCAAACACCCATGTAACTTTTCTTGCCAATCAAAATGCAATATTTTGACTAACATGGCCAATCTCCCAATCACATCCCCTTCATTCCAGGAAGCAAATAGTCCAACATTTTGACCATCCACAACAAAATATATCAAAACATAACAAAAAACATAAAACTCCTAATTACAAAACAAAATTTAAAGACATAAAAAAAGTGAACATGGTTATTCAAAAACTAACCTTGGCAAGTTACAATCTTTCGGCTGCCACCGCCATTTCGTCCAAAGCAAATCCCTTCTCCCATTTTCAGAACATCTAAACCCTTCATCTAAAAACCTACAATCTCTCGACTCGTATAACGGATACTTATCATCCCATAACCAATCACCATCAAACACATCACACATATCTCCATCTTTACTCAAAAAATCAACTCTTTTTATACCACTAAATTTCAACCACTTAAACTTTTCAGTCTCATTCGATACACTCCCATTAACAACACTTCTATAATCCAAATAAAAAAACCCAAAAATAACACAAATAGTAATCAACAAAAAACCCAATATACCCAATGAAGGCTCTAACAGCTTTATAGGCTTAAATCTTTTAAATGTGGCCATGTAATAAGTTGGTGAATTAACTTCTTGGTAAGATGGGGTTTTCACCATTTTGGTTAAAAAATTGAGGGTTTTGTAGAAAAGCCAAAAGGGTATAAGAAATTATGTGTTTTTGAAGAAAAAGGCTACTAATTTAAAATGGGTTATTTCACCATTTTGCATAAAGATTTGTGGGTTTTGAAGAGAATTTAAAAGGGTATAAAATAATGGGTTCTTTACCAATTTGCTTAAAGATTCATGGGTTTTGTAAAAAGGCTAAAAGGGTATACAAAATGGTGTGTTCTTGAAGAAAAAGACTATTAATTTATGGTTTTCTTGGACAGTTTGCAAAAAGATTTGGGGGTTTTGTAGAAAAGTTAAAAGGGTATAAGAAATGGTGTGTAGATGAAGAAAAAGATGATTAATTTAAGGAGGTGTTGGGATATTGGAAGGTTTGTTGGATTTGAATGTTTGCTTGATGGATGAGTAAAGTAGCATTCATTGGAATTAAAAAGATGGATTTTGCTTCTGCTTTTTATGCAGCGGTTATAGAGATGAAGGTAGTGGAAAAGCCATCATTTTGGGAAGAAAACACCTTGACATTGTTGGTAACTGCATCTTGTGTTTCAAGTGTGTGTACCTTCAATTATGGTTTGTACTTTGTACAAGTAAACCCTTCTAGTTTGGCAAGTTTTTAAAATATGTCATTTATTTATGAAGCTAACGAACTACGCCGTAATATGTCAAACTTTAAAACCATGTAAATGGATGAATTTTTTCTGGGCGAGTCTTTGACTCGATGTGATTGATCTAATCGGGCCATCTCCGTGACCGTTTCAAGCTCATTCTCTGACACTTCCAATATATGTAACTACTAAGTGTTGAATTTAAAATCTCTCGTGAAGATACCAGAATGATCATGACCACTAGGCCATCTTGATGGTGGTATATTAAAGTGTAATTTTTGATGGTATATTTTATGGCATAGCAACACTTTTAAAGATATATAAACTATATAGATGTCCAATCTTCAAAATAATATAATTTACGTTTTTACACAAAATGGATTCATTAGTTTTTGCATATATTAAAAAGCATGTAGAAAGCAAGTTGTCAACTTTTTGTCTTTTAACAACCCCTGAAGGGTACCGACATGGCACATCTTTTAAATAGGTTTTAAAAGCTTTTATTAGTCGATTATTTTCTTGACAAATAACATCGTCATATCCAGCCCCAAAACACAAACCCAACCAAAACCGTCTTCAAGCTTCAAACTTAAACTTTTGCCTAGGAGCTCGGATTCCATTCCTATCGTTAGAAGGCAACATAGTTGGAATTTCTTCCTACAGCGAATAAAGGAAGAGAAAGGGCTAACTGATAATTATCGATGATGCAAAAAAACGATAATAGCATGTCCATGGTATGCTTTTCAAAAGTCTAACCACTATAAACACTAAAGAGTAAAGTCCAAAATACATCCATGTGGTTTGTCATGTGTATCGCTTTACATCCTTAAACTTTTTTTTGGCACAAAATCATCCCTCCGTTAGTAAAGTTGGCACGAATACATCCCTCTGTTAGTAAAATCAGTTAGTGGGGACTAACGGTGCAATAGATATTTGCACCGTTAGTCCTTAGAACTAACAATGCAATAAAATAAATTGCACCGTTAGTCCTAAGGACTAACGGTGCACTCCACCACCACCAGCCACCTTCACCGCCACCCACCACCTCCACCCCCACCCAACGCCACCACCCCCACCTCCACTGCCGCCACCCACCGCCACCACTTCCACCACCACCCACCTCCACCGCCACCTCAACCCACCACCACCCAACGCCACCACCCCCCACCTCCACTGCCGCCACCCACCGCCACCACTTCCACCAGCACCCACCTCTACCGCCACCTACCACCCAACGCCACCACCACCATCACCCAACGCCACCACCCAATGCCACCATCACCACCACCCACGCCACCATCACCACCACCCAACGCCACCACCACCCAATGCCACCACCACCATCACCGCCACCCACCACCACCATCACCGCGGTTTGTGGTGGTGGTGGGCAGCGGTGATGGTGGTGGTGGCAGTGGAGGTGGGTGGCGGTGATGGTGGTGGTGGCATTGGGTGGTGGTGGCATTGGGTGGTGGTGGCGGTGGAAGTGGGTGGCGGTGGAGGTGGGTGGCGGTGATGGTGGTGGTGGCGTTGGGTGGAGGTGGTTGCGGTGGCGGGTGGTGGTTGTGTGTGGAGGTGGTGGGTGGTAGGTGGTGGTGGCGTTGGGTGGTAGGTGGCGGTGGAGGTGGGTGGTGGTGGAAGTGGTGGCGGTGGGTGGCGGCAGTGGAGGTGGGGGTGGTAGGTGGTGGTGGTGGTGGCGTTGGGTGGTGGTGGGTGGCGGTGGAGGTGGTAGGTGGCGGTGAAGGTGGCTGGTGGTGGTAGGTGGCGGTGGAGTGGACCGTTGGTCCTTGACTAACGGTGCAATTTATTTTATTGCATCGTTAGTCCTAAGGACTAACGGTGCAAATATTTATTGCACCGTTAGTCCTCACTAACTGATTTTACTAACAGAGGGATGTATTTGTGCCAACTTTACTAACGGAGGGATGATTTTGTGCCAAAAAAAAGTTTAGGGATGTAAAGCGATACACAGGACAAACCACAGGGATGTATTTTGGACTTTACTCAACACTAAATGAAAGGTCATGTACTACAATATAATTTTGAAAAGAGTAAACTACACCATTCGTCCTTGTGGTATACGTTGACCATCAAGTATCGTCCTTTGACCAAAAAAATTGCACCGTTGGTCCTTAACTGCGAAACGTTACTCAGCGTTGGTCCCTCGCACTAACGACGGTAAATAACGCTTGTTAAGTCGGTTTGCATAAGGGTATTTTAGTCTTTTTCCCTTCATTTTTTAACTTCATCTTCTTCCTTTATCTATCTACATCTTAAATAAAAAAAGAAAAACTCAAATCAAATGTAGTTGCGAAGATTTCTCGTCAGCGCAAAGAAGCAGAAAACAAGAAACAAGACTTAGACATGAAAAACACAGAGTCAAAAAAAAGAAGCTCCAAGTCCATGGCAGATCCAAACAAGCATTTTACGAACTACACTTTTCCTAAATTCACTGAAAAGGTTCTAACTTCTAAGGCAAACCAAAAGTCTCGTTCCTGCTTAGAAGCAGATACAAAAGAATGCACAATAATTTTCCAAGATGAATATAAACATATCTTGCTTTTAATTACTGCAACTGTTTCACCTCAACCCAACTATCACCACCCACCACTATCTCCTCTATTCATTTTTATCACCACCTACCATCATCATCTTATTTCTAAAAACCTATAAAATCAAATTACATCAAAACAATACTTAGTAATTCAAATCGTTAACATTCCACAAATATCTTTCTTTCTTTTATAAACCGAATAAAATAAAAAATAAAAAAAAAAAATAAAAAAAAAAAAAATAAAAAAACTTATCCAACACCCATAAACTCAACGACAAGATCTTTGGTTGTGAATCTGGTTGAGAGGGACGGATCATTAAACTCAAAACCACAAATCTTGATTTTAAGAGGTTCTAGATGCCTTTTTGTGTTATGTTTGATTTGATGGATTTGAGTGGCGGCGGCGGCGGATCTAAGTGGGGTAGAAGCGGCTGCGTGTTTTGGTGGTGGTTATGGCTGCAACAGAGACGGCTGGTTGGTGTTTGTGGCAGCGAGGGTGGATCCGACTGGTGTGTCGGAGGATCCGAATGGTTGTGGTGGTCGGATTTGTTGGGCTTTTAATTGTTGTGGTGATGAATGTATGAAGGTGATAATGGATTGAAATGAATAGTACTGTATGATGTTAAAGTATGTGTGAGGGAGAATGAGTGGTTGGTAATTAAAGAAAATGGAGTAATTTTGGAATGGCTGTGATTGTGTTTTAAGTGATAGGAAGAAGATGAACTTCATGTTAAAAAGACCTAAATACCCTCACGTGGGTTTCATGTGCTACCACTTAACGAGAGTTAGTGTGGTCCGTTAAAGCGAAGAACCAACGGTAGATAACGTTTCGCACTTAAGGACCAACGGTGCAATTTTTTTTATCAAAGGACGATACTTGATGGTCAACGTTACCACAAGAACGAACGGTGTAGTTTACTCTTTTGAAAAACTACTTATAAGTGCACCTTTTGTAAATCCTACATATAGCAATATAGCATACCACTTTAATGTAACACCAAGTTACTTAAAATAGTCAAAGTCATCAAACTAACCAAGATAGAAAACATAGGAAAGGGATAAATTTACAAGGGCCAACTTGAAACAAGTAAAGTATACACGTTTTTCTTACTCTACCTTAAAATGTGGGTCGAAGAATGTAAAGAGTCGATTGTGGACACATGGCGAATAGATAATGGGGAAAGTGGGTGTAGAAGAAAATAACAGACTTAAATAATTAAGGACAGCTGAGAATTAACTGCTTAAATGACTAGTGTGTTAATGATGTTGCAGTGCAGGTTCAGCATTGTGTGATAAATACACGTGCATGTGATCCTGTCTCACCGGTTTGGCCAAGTGACATTTAAAATTATTTGGTCTTTTTTTGGTCTTTTCTTTCTTTAATTTGTACATGGTGCAATGTTGCATTGACCTTTATGAGAAAGATATAAATGTTGGTTATACTTTTAAACCAGAAAAGACCACAAATTAATGAGCTATAATAAGTTTGATTAGTCTAAACATTAAGCATTGTTGATTACATAGCTAGTTGTTACTAACATTGCTATTAGGATAAATGCTATAAACATATAAGCCTTCACACACAAAAATATAAAATATAAAGATGAACACCTCGTTTTGCTAGTTCGTCTCTTTTTCTATAATTGTGTTTTTCAACCTTTTAACCAATTAATTTAAGAGAAAATTACCAAAAGGGGACTTTTTTTTAAGCATGGTCCGTTTTTAAGACTTTTTTCTCACCTCTTTCCCAAAAGAGCCACGCTCAACTGCTCAACTGTTCAACTCCACCACTTTAATGACAAGTGTCAAGAGTTAGGTAAACATGCTTTTTTATTTTTTCATAAATGACAAATATGCCCCCCTATATAAAATGCTACCCTCTCTCTTCAATTATTGTTCTCATACCCTCTCTCTTCAATTATTTTTCTTCTTCTTCTGGTTGGTTTGATAGATCGAAGATGTCACATAGATAATGTCCAAAAATTCCATTAAACAATAAGCTCGAAAACAATAATCGTGGTCACATAGATAGATAGATAGATCGAAGATGCATCGGAGCTTCATGGAATCTGTTTTTTTTTTTCGTCGATCCCATCTTAAACATTATTATCGAGTGTTTGGTTTATATATTTGTGACTTGAGAAGAAACGGTATGAGTGGTTTAATTTCCGACGAGATCTCATAGCAGCAGTAGCAGATTTCGGCGAGATTTTTTAGATTCCGGTCACAGATCTGAATGATACACAAATGGAAACTCGAATAAGTCTCATGGTTACGCGTTCTCTTGATTCGCTACGTGAAGTGTTCAAGTCATTAGTTGTTGAAAAAGTTTCGGTCACAGATCTGAATGATTCCGGCGAGATTCCGGCGATAGCAGCAGATTCCGGCGAGATTTTTAAAGACGAGGCTGCTTGATGTTCTTGTGTTTTCACCATCAATCTTGTTAGTTATATGTCTTTTTTTTTTTTTAAAGACTTGATATATGTATTTCATATTTAAAAGAATGTGTGGGAATCATATTTAATTGAATGGTCCTGTTTTCAATTATTACACATGATACTTGATGCAAGAATAGTGTAAAATGAAACAGGTAACAGTGTATATTTCTTTGACATTATACGAAGTATTTCATTTTTTTCTTCCTTAAATCTTAGTGGTAATAAGCAAGGTTGTCAGGATCGGGATCCTACCTAGGATCGTTTTCGGCTTTGCAAGATCGTAATTGTAGGATCGGATCGGGATCGTAAGATCCTATGAAAATGTATATATTTTTGTATAGGGGTTGTAGATCTATATTTCTATATAATATTTCATATGATAAACAGATCTAAATGGATGATAAAAGAAAAAGTTACATGTTCAAGTACCGTAGTAGTAGAATATTAGATATAGTTCAATGAATACTTACACAAAGTTGCTACATACGTGCACTGTGCACCTATTCCTTGTTTTAATGTTTTTATTATAGGTTTTTCGTGATAACATTTATGCAAAAAGATAATGTTAATTTATTAGCACGTGATTCTGTAACTTTTTTGTTACAATATATAGATTAATGCAAAAAGATAAAAGGATTGTAACTGAAAATGAAACGACATAATTTATAATAGAGGGAAACACAATTTTTTTTCTTGATGACCAAATAAATTAAATTAGATCGAATATTTTGATAATATTATTGAATTTTTTTTCTTGATGACCAAATAAATTAAATTAAAATATTCATGCTTTTATATGTAACATAAAATAAAATATGAACAAAATTGGGTCAAGTATGTAGATAGTTTACTTCAAAAACAAGCTTCTGACATTTTACAAAGCACAAAATCGTTTTTCATAATAAACCGAAGAAGACACATCTAAACTATTTCTAAATAGTCTATAAAAAACATAATTATTTTACACTCATTAATCTTGCAAGAGACAATTAATTAACAACACCAAAATGATATTCTTTTTGAAAAATTCTTAGTCATTGGGCTTTAAGACATGAACTTATACCTAAAAAAAAAAAAAAAAAAAAAAAAAAAAAAAAAAAACCTAGTAATAGGCGATCCTATACGATCCGATCCGATCCTACGATCCTATGCGCGATCCTACGATCCTGCTGCGATCCTACCTGGATTACGATCTTGTTAAGATCTTGATCGTTTTTTGTGTGTAGGATCGTAGGATCGTACGATCCTACGAGCAGGATCGCGATTTTGACAACCTTGGTAATAAGCACATTATTACTGTAATACTAGTGTAATATGATATATTAATTTTTGTAAGTATAGATAATTTTTGTGGTTGAGCAGTGGTGGTGGTGGTGGTTATGGACTGCTAAGGTGGTGAGCAGTGGTAGTCGATCAGTTGAGCAGCGGTGGTGGTGGTGGTTATGGACTGCTAAGGTGGTGAGCAGTGGTTGTCGAGCAGTTGAGCAGTAGTAGTCGAGCAGTTGAGCAGCGGTGGTGGTGGTTATGGACTGCTAAGGTGGTGAGCAGTGGTGGTCGAGCAGTTGAGCAGTGGTAGTCGAGCAGTTGAGCAGTGGTGGTGGTGGTGGTGGATATGGCCGGATCTTTTCCCATGGCCGGAGATATGGCCGGATCTTGGATTGATGTTGAAGAGAGAGAGAAAAAAAAAATTAGAAAAATTGAAATATGTGGTGTCTTTTATATGTGTGTTTGAGGGTAAATTAGTCATTTGAGTTAAAAAGTAAAAAATATCTTCACCTACCACATGACACTTGTCATCAAAATAATGGAGTTGAACAGTTGAGCAGTTGAGCAGGCTCTTTTGGGAAAGAGATGAGAAAAAAATCTTAAAAACGGACCAAGCTTCAAAAAAAGTCCTCTTTTGGTAATTTTCTCTTAATTTAATGAGTTTGAACTCACGCGACATAGACTCAAATCGGATGAAATACTCTTATTTTGAAAGATTGGCGTGACCACTTCAAGGTTATTTGCATCTAATATAAATTGAACATGAAATCTCTCACATTTTAGTGATGATTGTTACAAGTCTTTTGTCAATAGGTATTTGAGTCTCATTTTACATAATACTTCATATAAAAAATGCAAATATTATTATGTTTTAGTTTTAACTTAGACTAACAATCTCTTAATTAACGATAAACCTTCATTTAAAAAAAATGCAAATATTATTATGTTTTAGTTTTAACTTAGACTACAATCTCTTAATTAACGATAAACATTTCAAACTGATTTTCTAAGACGTCTCTTTTTAAAGCGAGTTTCTTAGACGACACTAAACATCACTAAGTGGCTTAATGATTAGGCACTCTCATATGTTCATATGAGGTTTCAAGTTCAAATTTTAGTATGTATGTTTTCTAAAAGTATCATAAAAAGGCGGAAACGATCATAAAATACTTTGATAAAGCATTGTTCATTATTATATCATCCATTTTATTACTTCTATAATTCCACCACACCTAAATGCTATATATCGATTAGATTTAAATTTACACTTTCCTTTACATTTTTTTGCGTTCATTTACAAACTAAATGCATAAACAAAAGTTGGCACCCTTGGAGTACTCCCACATAAATGGTTATGGGTCTTAATAACGTGATTGATTTGTGGGATGTATATCTCTATTGAGAACTTTTATCTTTAGAAGTTTAAAAAAAAAATTAAGTGAACACATCTCCATTATTAGTAACTAGCAGGGTACCCGCGCGATGCGGCGGCGGGTACCCTGTGACTATATTT
Organism: Chrysanthemum seticuspe; assembly: GCA_019973895.1. NCBI lineage: Eukaryota > Viridiplantae > Streptophyta > Magnoliopsida > Asterales > Asteraceae > Chrysanthemum > Chrysanthemum seticuspe. The sequence goes on from BPTQ01000005.1 coordinate 284,848,799, forward strand.
TCTTGCAGTGTGATGTTATGCGGACATATCTTTTTAACAATTAATTTACAAATAACAATAAAATTATATAAGACAATAGTATAATTGCAAGTAGTTAAAAGGTTATGTGATTGTCAACGTGTTGTTGCGGTGAAAAGGAGGCGGAGTTGTGTCTCGACCCTCAGCGACCGACACCACTGCAGCGAAGCAAACTTTTTCAGCTCAAGTAGTAAAAATACGGATAGCATTTAACCCAACAACCGGAAACAAACTTAAACTATTATAACAATAGCTCAATAACAACCATTTTTGGATATTTAATGAAAGCCGAGTCCAGTCTCTTTTAATGTAGATGTTGAGCCCGTCATATGAATTGAAAGACCCGGGCCCAAAATAATACCTAAACATTTGTATCAATCACAAACCCAATATTAGATAAAACCTAAACATTTTTACTCTTTAACCCTACACACACTTTTGGATATCATTGCCCCCACCTCTTCTCTTTCACCAATAACTTTTCACAACCCCCATAAAAAACTCATCTCATCTCACGATTTCTTCCTCTTCAAATCGTCTTCACCATCATGAATTATAACCAAATCACAAATCCAACAATTTTAACGACACAAACATAAGCACAACCGATCCATGAACTTTTCTTCATTTGAGTTCAATTCGAATCAAGAAAGCATATTAATGGCTTCAAGATCCTTTGGAGGGTCTTGGGTAGGTTCATCTTGTATTGTTTTCATTTTTGTTGTTATTTTTGAACGAACCAAAGAGAGATTATAACATAATTGTTATGAATCTTTTCTTTCTTTTTCGAATATAAAGGAAGCTTTAGCTTCGAAAATGATTTGTGAAGATATTCTTTCGTGTAGATGAAAGAAAGTTTTTTGTCAGCCCGTTGAAATCTTGACGTGGGTTTGTATTTTTGCACCAAGTAAAGGTAGTGAAAAATATTTCAAGTCAATAGCTAATGATGTTCCAAGTTAATGTGTATTTATATATTTAAATATAGCATTTGGTAACTTGATTTGAGTAGCTAATAAAAGTTATGCTTGCGGCAAAATGACGGTATTATATTTTTTATTGGGTCTTATACGAACGAAAGATAGAATGAAATTTATTTAGTTTTGTTCTTTTTTTAAAGGTTCGGATATTTCAACATGCTTTATAAGTAGGATGTAGTAAATAGGTTTGTACATTGTGCTTTACATTTTGTATTAATTGGTGATGGGGTGTATTAATTTTATGCATTAATGTGGTTTCTATATTTAATATGTGTATCAATGTGTTGTATATTATGTATATGTGGTTGTAAGTCTGAAATTTTGTGCTTTAATGTGTTGTACATTATGCTTTATTACTTTCAAGTCTGAAAAGTCTGAAAATTAAATAGGAGAGAGAGTCGTTTGTGCATTATAAGTAGTAGTGATTATTAAAATAAAAGTTAAAAATATATTAATTACATATTAAATTAGAGGTTACAATAATAAAATATAAATAAGGGCAAATCACTTGAAAATGTAGTTAACTTGCTACTTTTTATGGTTGTATGCAGCTATCTTTTTTTTATTTTTACATTCTATCACTAAACATGCATCGTTAGTCCTTTGTTTGTACTCGTTACCTGCTAATACTACATTGTTAGTCCTTTATACTAACGGCCGTTAATAAATAACTCAAAGTTTAGTTATCTTACGCTAAACTTGTACCGTTAGTCCTTTATACTAACGGCCGTTAATAAATAACTTAAATTTTGGTTTTCTTAAGTTTTCGTCCGTTTTTACACGTTTTCGTTCGTTTTTGCACGTTTTCGTCCGTTTTTGCATTTTTCATTCGTTTTCATCTGTTTTCATACGTTTTCGTTCGTTTTTACATGTTTTCATCCGTTTTAACACGTTTTCGTTCATTTTTACAGGTTTTCGTATGTTTTTACACAATTTCGTATGTTTTTGTACATTCGTATCTATTTCTAGATGTACAAAAATTGTACAAAAACGTATAAAATGGTATTAATTATTGGTTTTCTTATGTTTTCGTCCGTTTTTACATGTTATTGTCCGTTTTTACACGTTTTCGTCCATTTTTGCACGTTTTCGTTCGTTTTTGCACGTTTTCGTCTTTTTTTACACGCTTTCGTCTGTTTTTCCATGTTTTTGTTCGTTTTTACATGTTTTGTACATTCTTATCCATTTCTAGCTATATAAAAGCGTATAGAAATGTATAAAAACATACAAAAATGTATAAAACGTATTTATTATTGGTTTCCTTCCGTTTTTATACGTTTTCACATGTTTTCGTCTGTTTTTACATGTTTTAATCTGTTTTTTTACGTTCTCGTCCGTTTTTGCACGTTTTCGTCTGTTTTTACATGTCTACATTTGTTTTTACACGTTTTCGTTTGTTTTTACATGTTTTCGTCTGTTTTAACACGTTTTAGTTCGTTTTTGGATGATTTCTTCTGTTTTTATACGTTTTCATCCGTTTTTGCACGTTTTCGTCCATTTTTATACATCCTTATCCATTTTTAGCTATACATAAACGTACAAAAACAATTAAAAAATGTATTAATTGTTGGTTTTCTTACATCTTTGTTCATTTTTACATGTTTTCATATGTTTTTACACGTTTTTGTCTGTTTTTACACGTGCAAAAACAGACAAAATTATGTAAAAATAGATGAAATGTGTAAAATTGGATGAAAACATACTAAAACCCATAATTAATACAATTTTATACATTTTTGTACGTTTTTGTACATTTCTATACGTGCAAAATCGAACGAAAGTGTGCAAAAAAAACGAAAACGTGTAAACACAGATGAAACGTGTAAACATGGACGAAAACGTAAGAAAACCAATCATTAATACATTTTAGACGTTTTTGTACATTCTTATACTTTTTGTACAGCTAAAAGCGGTTAAGAATGTACAAAAACGTATAAAGACATACGAAAACGTGTAAAACTAACGAAAACATGTTAAAACGGATGAAAACGTGTAAAAACGAACGAAAACATGTAAAAGAGATGAAAACGTATAAAAACGAAAGAGAACATGGAAAGACGGACGAAAACGTGCAAAAACGAACGAAAACATGAAAAAACGAATGAAAATGTGGAAAACGGATGAAAACATGTAAAAACGGACGAAAACGTAAGAAAACCAATAATTAATACATTTATATACGTTTTTGTACGTTTCTATGCGTTATTTGTACAACTAAAAATGGATAAGAATGTACGAAAACGTACAAAAAGGTGTAAAAATTGAAAAAAAAAGGTGCAAAAATGAACGAAAACGTGTTAAAACAAACGAAAACGTGTTAAAACAAACGAAAACGTGTAAAAATGACTGAAAACGTGTAAAAACGGATGAAAACGTATAAAAACAGACAAAAGCGTGGAAAAACGTACGAAAACGTGTTAAAACGAACAAAAACGTGTTAAAACGGACGAAAACGTGTAAAAACGAATTAAAACGTATAAAAACGGACGAAAACATGGAAAACCGGACAAAAACGTGAAAAAACAGACGAAAACGTGCAAAAACGAACGAAACGTGCAAAAACAAGCGAAAACGTGCAAAAACGAACGAAAACGTGCAAAAACGGACGGAAACATTGAAAATCAGACTAACGATGCAAGTTTAGCGTAAGAAAACCAAATTTTAAGTTATTTATTAACGGCCGTTAGTATAAAGGACTAACAATGCATGTTTAGCAGGTAACGGGTACACATAAAGGACTAACGATGCATGTTTATTGATAGAATGTGAAAAAATAAAAATAGCTACACACAATCATAAAAAGTGACAAGTTAACTACATTTTCAAGTGATTTACCCTATAACTAATACAATAAATTAATATCTTGATAGTTAAAACTTAAAATTAATCAATTTTAAAATATACATATGATAATATAGCATATTAATTCTTCACAATTTTATAACACAAGCACACAATCTCTAAAAACTAGCATTTGTTATAAAAAATCGTTAAACAATATTCGGAAGAAAAAAAAACATAAAATTGAAAAATCATTGAACAATTTTTGCCCTCCGAACCCACTGCTTTGTGCAAAAACCATGCGTATTGTGAGAGCATGGAGTATCACAACGAGAGCACCTCGCCACTCCAACATGGCACCCTCGCCGGAACTCGCCGCCCTCCGCCACCATACCATCTCCATTCGCCACTTTGGTTCTCGCCACTACAACGACACACTAGAAGACAAACCCAAATTCAATTTTAACGTTTGAATCTTACCGTTTTAATTCAAACGGTCAATTTTTTTTATTTCTTATTTTTTTTTAAACTCAAATATTACCCCACCCACTCTATAAATAATACCCATATTTTACACAAAAATTCACACTTCTCATTCAAAAATATATTATCTTCACCATCTCAATCCACAGCAAAAAATGTCCCAAGATCCAAACGAGATGTCGTTTATGAATCTCCTCAACTCGTCTTCGTCAAACCCGTCCACCCCATCGTCCCAAAGCTCAAACACTTCTTCGCAAGTCGGATTTCAAGCTTTTCAATATACAAGACAATCACCACCACAAGTCTATCAATCACAACTATCACAACCGCAATTTTATCCATCACAACCATCACAACCACAATTCTATCTACCACAATCCCAATACTATCCATTACAACCACCACCAACGCAATTCTACGCTTCACAACAACATTACTTTGAATCACAATTCAAAGTACCTCAACCACCACCAACCGAAACACGTGAAGAACGTCGTCAAGGAAAAATACCGGCCAAAGCGACAAAGAAAAAAAACAAGACCGTGGTGAACTTGGACGCGGACGACGACGAGGAGGAGGAAGAAGAGACTCGAACCACATTTCGTTGGACAAGCGAAGAAGAAAATTTTTTAGCCGAGTGTTGGGTCGAGGTTTCCCAAAACGCCGCTATCGGTAATGACCGACTAAACGATGCGTTTTGGACTCAGATTTGGGAGGACTTCAAAGCTCGTAGTCCAGGGCCTACTCGTACAAAAAATACGTGCACGGGAAAATGGACTCGGATAAACGGTGATTGCCAAAAGTTTAATAGTTTTTACAAGCATTTGCAGCGTAGATCCGGGAAAAATGATGTTGATCACATTGATGATGCAAGACTTGCTTTCAAGTCTCTTACCGGAAACAGTTTACTATGGTCCCGGCATGGAAGGTTTTGAGAGAATATCCCAAATGGGACGCGCCGGACAGGATCAATGAAGATAATATCGCCGAATTATTCGGCCCTGATCCAAGAGCTCGTCCCGCAGGCAAGCCTCGACCAACAAAAAAATCTAAATTAGTGGAGTCGTCAACGAGCACCGGGGGGAGTCAATCGGATGCTATTGCGGAAGCTTTAGCTCAAGAATATAAACGTAAAGTTAACGGAGCCAAAGAAGTGTACGAGGCGAGGATAACGAAAGAAAAGTCATTCCAAGAGTGTCGAGAATTGGAGTTTCTCATGCATGATATTGAGGGGTTGTCGGAGCCAAAAAGATCGATCCTCAAGAAGAAACAAGACGAATTGATAGCAAAATACTACAAGACGAATTAATGTTGTATTTTTTAAGTTTCGTATGGTTTTTTTTCCGTATGTTTTTTTTCTCCGTATTTTTTTTCGTATGTTTTTTTTTTTTTTTTTTTTTTTTTTTTTTTTTTTTTTTTTTTCGTATTGCAGTTGTATTTTTATTTAAATGAATGAAATGAAATTTATTTTGTTTGAAAAATATGGAAAAGAAAAAAAAATGAGGGTGGGTAGGGCCCAAATGAAAATGTTTGAGTTAGTTGTGAACTTGTGATTGGTGAGTATTTTTAAGTGAGTGTGTTGGAGTGATGTGGGAGTGATGTGGCACAAGTGAAGCCCAAATGAAAAGGTTTGAGTGTGCCACCACACCTATGCTCTAAGATAGTTAATTATCTTTCCCAACAAAAAAGAAAGTAAACAAATAGGGGGAATCGCATTATACACACCAAAACTCAAAAATTTCCATATTTTCTCATAATATAAGTTTTTAATACATGATGTACAATGAAATTTAAGCATATTTTGACTTTTGAGTATATATATATATATATATATATATATATATATATATATATATATATATATAGAGTTAGGATCAAATAAGAAGAAAAATTAAAATGAGAAGGATAAGAAGAAACCACAACCACACATTTCAGATGCACCTATTAAAATAGATGCATCTCCCCTTAAATTTCTCCCTCCTATTTGAAATGTGTGGCTAGAAATTCTTCTTATTCTTCCTATTTTAGTTTTTCTTCTTACTTGATCCCTTCCCTATATATATATATATATATATATATATATGCAAATATACAAGTTTTAGTGGGTATTAACAAATACTACAAACGCTATTTTTGCTTAGTACCAAACACCCAAAATTTTACTTATCCCAAACACCCCCTTATTATTCCATCATACACTTTTCTACCATACACCAGTACCACCGTCAAGAACTCTGAAAACAATCCCACAATCCCACTATCAAAATCTCTCTCAAACCCAGTTCCAATTTCAATATTATACGCAATTGTAGTAATAGATACATATGCAACAGTGTTATGGTAGCATACTAAGAAGACAACAACATTTGATCAGGTGTTTGAGCACAAAAATGCAATCTTTTTCAATGAGTGGGTTGGAAGTTGATGCTGTTAGTGTTTTGAGGTCAATTGCACCTGCCCTTGATCCAAATAAGCATAAGGGTCAAGCTGGTGAGCTTCTTTTTTTATTAAAGTTTTCATTTTTATTGTGTTTTTTAACTGAAATTTACTGCTTACTAATAGGGTGCTTGTTGTGTGGGCTTACGAGCTTGTTTGTTTCGGCTTATATAGCCTGCTTATGGCTTATTTGGTTTTGGGTTTATGTTTCATAAACTCACTTTTGTGCCTTATTTTGAAACTTTTTCGGAGTTCATTATGTTATAATGAACTTATATAAGCCAGAAAGTTTCAAAATAAGCCACAAAAAGTGAGCTTATGAAACATAAGCCCAAAACCAAATAAGCCATAAGCCGACTATATAAGCCGAAACAAACACCCCAATCAGCCCCAATTCTCCGGCTAATTTTGTGTATCATGGGCTTGCATAAGTCTCAAAATAAGCTAGAAAATTGGAGCGTATGAAATATAATCCGGAATCTAATAAGCTCGTAAGCCCACATATAAGCTTAAACAACACCCCCTAATGCTTTTAGCTTTATAGCAATTGGGTATGTTAGATTATCGATACTTATAGGATTGCTTATTTTTCTGCTTATGCGTCTGCGTATGAATAAGTACTTATAACCATCAGAGGAAGTAGTTTTTGTTTTTGCTTATTTTGTAAAAAAAATGTAGTAAGACCAAAAAGGTATCCTTTGTGTAAGTTACGGTCTGATTCATTTGTAGTGGCTATTAGGCTAGATAGGATGATAAAAACATAACTTTATTTATTAGTTTCATGTCAAATAAGGAGAAACAGTCTGGATGACTTCAATTGCAAACAGTCTGGTAACATGATACCAACTTACTTTTACAAGTGTACTGTTGTATGCAATTCACTATAATTTCGAAATAAGAAGTTAGGTTTCACATAACGAAATAGTGTATAATACGGAGTATTTATTAAACGTTAGTTACTTTCTCAAGCAGAGTCAAGCTTGTTTAAAACATAGTTGTTACAACTGTTGCAATCGATCTTAAGCTTAAACTTGGTTTTGCTGATTTAATTTTTGACAAGATTTGTTATTCTTAATCAGGAAAGATAGCGGTTTTAGGTGGTTGCCGTGAATACACTGGTGCACCATACTTCACTGCTATTTCTGCTCTCAAAATCGTTAGTATCTCCGGACATCAATACTTTTTATTTGGGCTGTACTTACCTTTTGAATTTATTTGAATGTCTTTTTTCTCCCAATGTCTCCTTAGGGTGCAGATTTATCACATGTTATCTGTACTAAAGATGCTGCACCAGTTATAAAAAGCTACAGTCCTGAGTTGATTGTGCATCCTTTGCTAGAGGAATCATACAATGTGAGGTCAGTTGGTCTCATCCGTTTCTCGAGCTGGTCTTTTAAATACTAAATTGGTTCTGATTTTTGTGAATTTACAGAGAGGAAGACAAACAATCAATATCAACTCAGGTTCTTGCTGAAGTTGATAAGTGGTTGGAAAGATTTGATTGTCTTGTCATTGGCCCTGGGCTTGGAAGAGATCCATTCCTTTTGGTGTGTCATGTTTTCTTCCTCTTCACTTCCTTTTTGCAATAATTAGGCATGCACACTGTTCAGTTTGACAGGTGTAGGCTGAAGTTTAGGCCTATAGTAAGCTTTCTTTGACCAGTCACACCGACTAAATCATCCGTCTTCTGAAAAGAAAACTTTAAACAGAAAAAGAATGAAGAGCAATCGATTGAAGACTCTTTTCTTTAGAAAAAACAATTGAAGTTAATGAGTTACACTATATAGTATATACTATCTAAAGCTTTTTATTAGAAAATTTTATATATTATTAATGTAGAAACTGTTTGGTTTGCACAAATGGTACAGATACAGATTGTATCTATCGGCCGCATCTTGCATCTATGGTCTATAAACATGTCATATGAATCTTTTTTTTTGCATCCAGCTTTTTTGCGGGACATACAGAATATCATTTATAATATTTTTTATACTTGGTAGGATTGTGTCAGTGACATTATGAAGCATGCAAGGCGAAGCAACGTCCCTATGGTCATTGATGGGGTATGAATCCTAAGTAGCTTTAGATATCTTAGTTTATATTATTTCATGCTTGATTTCTAGTTTTTAACGTCTTTTTTCTTCATACGTGTCTTATAGGATGGGCTATTTCTTGTCACAAACTGTCTTGATCTAGTTAGCGGCTATCCTTTAGCTGTTCTGACTCCAAATGTAAACGAGTACAAACGCCTTGTTCAGAAAGTATTAAACTGTGATGTAAATGATCAAGATGGACCCCAGCAATTACTCTCTCTTGCCAATAGGTAATTTGTTTATTAAGACACTCGAGTTTGCTTTTCTACTTTTGCTGATAGTATGTGATCATAAGTTGAACACATGGATTTAGTATTATATTAAGAGTGCCTTTATCTTTTAAAGTCGATACATGAATTGTGATCCAAATTTCAATCATTAATGGCAGCATTGGCGGTGTGACTATTCTTCGTAAAGGGCACTCTGATTACATTAGTGATGGTAAAGAAGGTACTTTTTATAATACAATTTACTTCTATCATCATTATATATTGTATCGAGTACTTTTTTGTTTATTTTTTTGTAAAAGCTTGATCTAAGTTCAATTAAGTAGTGCATTAATATACAAATAAACATGGCAGCTGATATAATTTTTTGGGATGTGATGTGTCAAACTGGTTAAACGAGTAAAATTGGAAAATTACTTAAAAAAACAGGTCAAACCGTTTAGAAGTGTCTTGAAGTAGATTCAACTGTTTATAATCGCATGACTTTTATCTAAAAATTAACTTATTATCTAAATAACAATTATTTAGGATCATATTTAAAATATTATGCTTCCACAAAGGTATAACACAGGCATTGCCATCTTTTAATTGTTTATGGTACATGCAGTTAAATCAGTTAGCATATACGGTTCCCCTCGACGCTGTGGTGGACAAGGTGATATACTTTCTGGAAGGTAACTTGCTAATTTAACGACTTCATTCTTTCAATTAAAGTTTAATTGCCAATCCTTTGTCTTCACATAGTTGGTAAGGTCCCTCATTGTGATTCCAAAGGCTTAAATCAAGTATGATTACATTCGGTTGTTTTTGTTGAGCAGTGTTGCAGTATTCTTAGCTTGGGCTCGACAGCTTGCTAGGAAAGGGGAATACAACATCAACCCGGCAATGTTGGGATGTATTGCAGGATCTGCTCTGATGAGGAAAGCAGCATCAGTTGCATTTGAAGATAAGAAGAGATCAACACTCACCACCGATATAATAGAATGTTTAGGAAGAAGGTATGTACATATGCTTCTTTGGTGACATACAAGGTGTTTGGATTTGCATTTGGGAACTCGTTATCTGAAGTCGCGATAATCAGATATAATCAAACTATTATCTGAAGTCGTGATTATCAGAACAAAACTGTTTCTTTAGCAGAACTAATATAAGTAACTTTTACAACCATTTTTTACAATAAATTCCTTCGTCCCATTTAATCTTTTTTACAACCATTTTTTACAACATTGGAACATCTGACTGACTCGTTAGTCGTTATTACAACTTCAAGCATCAGAAACACATCCAAACACTATATTAAATATTGCATAATTACTTATGAAATGCGCATCCAAACATCCCTATGTCTTCCCTTTTTTGTTGAAATCTTCTAATTTTGTGGTTTCATTCTTGTGCAGCCTGGAGGATATATGTCCAGTTCATTAATACTTTGGATATGCTTAATTACCTCTCATGCACACCTTTCTCTCGTGGGGTGACCAAGGGCGATCACATGGCAATGCTCTCTTTCTCGAGTCAATGAGCGAGCTTGCGTTTTAGTTTGGAATAAATATACAAGTTTATCTGTTTTCTTTTACCGGAGACGGCAAAAAGTTTAGTGTTGTACAAACTACAACGGAAGTGTTGCAATTTGAAAATAAATTGGTTTTCAATGATCAATAAATGCTTGAAATTCATATCAATACCAAGATTTTCTTGTTTGCTTTCATGAAAAGACTAACCACTCTTTTTATTCAATCAAGTACTTCTGTAAGGCAGAAGTAATGACAGCATTACACAAACACTTGAAACCATTGTATGTCGACGTAATCTTTTAAGGACGAGTCATCTAAGGGGAGCAATAGCCACCCTTCCCCGTCATTTGATCCCAAAACGATTGTACATCATCTTCATTGTCCATTTTATGATTATTACTTGAAATAGAAGTGATAAATACAGTGCGGATAACGGGTCAAAAAATAATTTCATGTATAGGTCTAGGTCAAAAGTTCATATTTCAAAGATCCAATGAACCAATCATGGTCATTTATTTATTTTAATCAAAAAAAAAAAAAATAAACTTTCATCATTTTTTTAAAAATTAAATATCTCGCAAACCGTTAATCGTTACGCGAAAAAAATCATACTATCGCAACGAGAATTAAATTATCTTTCTATAGATATGCACTTCTATATATTTTTAACAATTTGTTTTTCAAAATTTCGACCTAGAAAAATCACATGTGATTTGTGAAAATCACATGTGATTTGTGAAAATCACATGTGATTCGATTTTTACAAATCATTTTTGCAAATCATATGTGATTTGTAAATATCATATATGATTTGATTTTTACAAATCACATGTGATTTTTGAAAATCATATGTGATTTTTCTGGTCGGAATTTTTGAAAAAAAAAATTGTCGAAAATATAGAGAAATGCATATCTATAGAAATATAATTTCATTCTCGTCGCGATAGTATGCTTTTTTTAGTTTGAAGATTTACCGTTTGCAAGATATGTTATTTTAAAAAAAAGGTGGAAAATAGTTGTTTTTTTGTTTTGTTTTTTTTTTTTTTTTTTTTTTTAAAGAAAAAACTAAATGACTAAGATTGATTTATTAGATTTATGATAAATATGAGATCTATATTGATCTCAACTCATAGGTCTAGTTGGTTTTGAAATATTTTTGTTCAACTTTGGGTTAGTTTAGCAAATTTGGAGGTGGGAGGAAACAATAGCAGAAACCAATTGTGTTTATATGTCAAACGCTTCTTTGAATAGAATTTGTAAATCTAGCGTTTAAACAAAATCCAAAACGCTACGTACTCTTTGAAAAGCTTTGAAATTCAAACGCTAAACGCTAATTGTTCCAAAACGCTCCAAAATGTTGCACGCCAAACATACCCTTTGTCTAGTTTATAGACATTATAAACAAAACCACATTATTATATGGATTTTTCTAACTTGTGCCCTAAGGGCACAAGTTAAGCACACTAAAAGGATGACGGGACCCACAGAAAAGGCCACATGAATTCACATAAAAGTGCAATTTTTGTGAATCTCTGTGTCCTTTTCTGTGGCTCACGGTGTTCTTATAGTGTGCTTAATTTGTGCCCTTAGAGCACATGTTAGACAAACCCTTATTATATATCTTAATAAATCCATTTAGAGATTACCAGGACACCCAAGTAAGATTATGGATTACTAGATTTTATCACGTCAATGATTCACAATTTCACATTATCAACATAATCACTAATAACTTTCACACCTTAAAAAACCTAAGCTAGGGTCACATGAACTAGTTCAGAAGGGCGAAATTCTAAATGGGCACTAGCGCTTCTAAGGAAATGGTGGTGGCGGTATAGCAAGGGAGGGAGGGTAACTATGTGGGGAAAGATTATTACTAGCATTCATGGGATTGATGAGGCTATAGGAAAGGACTTGGGTACGAGCTCACGGGTAACGGTGGCGGGGTCTAGAATGGAATAACTGAAGTCGGTAGGGCCTTGGATGAGCTAGAGATAGAATTCACTAAGGGTGAGCATATGACCCGAACGGACCGGACCGACCGAAGGACCGACCGGACCGAGACCGGACCGACCACATTCGGTCCGGTCCGCGGTCCCGGCTTTTGGGCTAATTGGTCCTCGGTCCGGTCCGGATCAAAACCGACGAATTTGGCCTTGTTGGACCGGACCGACCGAAGGACCGACCGGACCGAGACCGGACCTACCACATTCGGTCCGGTCTCGGTCTAGGGTTTATGCCGAAATCGGTTTTCGGTCCGGTCCGGTCCGGTTTTTGGACCATGCACACCCTTAGAATTCACTTCATCTTTTGTTCAGAAAATTTGGAATGGTAAAATCAAGGTTGCAAAAATCGCGAATCGGTTGTGAGGCAGTCGACCCCTGTAGCTTGTAATCAGTCTAGGCGGGATTAATCGGTGATTAATCGGATTGGCATTTTTTGCAAGTTTTGGGTATTTCTGGGTAGTTTTAGGTATTTCTGAAAAGATTTTCTTCTCATTTGATCCTAACTCCTTGTAATAAATATAAACAGCAACTATAAGTGATTACATTTGTTCAGCGTTGCAAAAATAGCGAATCCGTGATTAATTGTATTGGCATTTTTGGCAAGTTTTAGGTATTTACGTCAAGTGTTGGTATTTTTGGCATGATTTTTCCTTGGAAAAACATCTTGTAATAGATATAAATAGTGATTATAGGTGAATATAACTAATTTAAGGTGAGTTTAGGGTATTTCCGGTATGATTTCCATGTTTTCGGCAAGTTTGACCATCGTTAATCGTCGTTGACCATGGTTGACCGATTTGTTTGAACGATTTACACAAATCGGAAAGGTCGGTGGCCCAGTAGCACCTAATCGATGATTAATCGGCCTTGTAGACTTTTTTTGCAACACTAGTGAAAATACATGTTTTCGTGATGATAGGTTGATAGTGAGAAATAAGTTGAAAGATACATGTTTTGTCCGGTGCCAAGGAAGGTGAACATATTCATTTGGAGGGCTCTTATAGGAGGAAGACTACCAGTGCAAGCGAATTAATAAAGTGTGGTATCGACCTTCAAACCAAGCTTTGTCCACTTCGTGATAATCAAATTAAGACAGCTAATCATATTTTGCTTCTGTGCGAGGAGTCAATGAAGTTGTGGGATAAGATCATTCAATGGTGGGGGCTAGGATCGATTGATGTGTTTAACACAAAGGATATGATTTAACTGTTGTGCAGAAAGTTACGGGTATTCGAAAGGCAAAGTTTAGCCAACAAAAAAAGTTTTTAAAGAAGTTCAAGTCTTCTGAATGGATATCAGGAAGATCGACAAAAAATGGATTACAATGGCAAGTGCAAAGTCCAAACTTATGCACTGTCAGGTAATCAAAACATTGTTTGCGATAATGGTGTTGTTAAAATTTAGCTGCTGGATAGTGGTGAGATTACTAGAAAATCTGGTGTCCAAGTGCAAGGCTAGCATGAAAGTAAATTGTTGCTGATTGTGTGTGCGGGTAGGTCAACTGGTTCACTGTTGGGGAGGTGTGTATTTGTGTTCGGGAGTTTGCACTTGCCAGTGTTGAATAAAATTATTGTTTCAAAAAAAAAAAAATGGCATAAAAAACCGGATACATAATGCATTCGTATACCGTTTTGGTCCATAGTCACAAATGACTTGACCAGAGTAGTATTAACCTGTTGTCTGACCTGCCCACCTTGTCACCTCTAATAGATAAGTATAAGCACTCAAAAGTTCTGTGTTGGCTAATTTATTGCCATCGAAAGAGCAATCACCATACCTTTTGCATTGGATATGAGTTTAAGTTTTCAAGAACCAGGGTCTAGATATAACACACGTTCGCCGCCAACATCATTAAACAGCAAGTAGACAGAAATACATAGTTAAGTATGACTACAAGCATTCCTAATAACCACATGCAAATTGAACCTTGATACAAATGCCCAAAAGTGAGTACTCGTCTACAGCCACCATCTTCAGGATTTGATCCTTAGTAAACCTCCTGTAACAATAAATTATCAAATCAATGTTGGTCATCAAATGGTAAAGTCAGCCATGAAAAACTTGTCCTACATAGACAATCAGGTACTGTTGTGCTTGTATTAAGATTTCTGGGTCACGATACTAACTTTATAGAAGCCTCTTTGTAACATATGATGTATCTCTTTTTAGCAAACCGTATTAATAATATTAGCATTAGTAAGTTCTTAAGACATTGCTATCAAATGAACTTTCCTTATAGCTTATCATTTAAAGCGAATGACTGCAAACATTGTTGGTCTAGCTTCTAGCCACATGTAAACAAACAAACTGACCACAAATAAAAGGATATTATTACATGTTTATTGCTGGTCATTAAATTCTGCCTAGCTTCTAACTATTAGACTAGTTTTCATTCATGTATATTCTTTAACTCCTTTTCTTTTGCAATGTATAAACACAAGAAAATTGGAATTTTTTCAGATACTGCATGCATTTCTGCAAAGTGTCCATATGATAAAATCTGTATAAAGAAAAGGTCTCACGTAGAAGTTAATATGCTTTAAACACTTCTATTGTGCAAGTGCGGGCGTGTGATGTACAATTTGTAAGCTATAAATAAAAGAAACAGAAGATGCAATAATGGATAAATGTCAGATAAATGCATGCGATAAAAGGGATAGTTAGAGTGGAATTTGTTGTTTTAAGTGATACCTGTTTAAGCATCTTCCTGTGGTTCTTGTTGTTGCTGTTGTGGCCACATAGGCTGAGCCATGTATGGACGAGGCTGCTGTCCATAAAGAGCTTGAGGATCCACAGGCTTACCCATATACATCCCTGAAGCACCAACTTGTGGAGGAGGCATATAGTAATACGGAAGACCCTCGGTTGGAGCTCCAACTGGAAGTGGTCCGCCTCTTGGGACAGTAGAAGCAATAATTTCATCTTTCAGATCCTCTCTTGGTACAATATCAACTAAGAAGTCAAAGATATCAGTCCTTGTGATTGCAGCAGCAATGTCGTTTTTCTGAAGCGTCCTCCTTTTGTTCTCTTCAGTATGATTCCAAGACCTTAAAGTCAACTCAAGGATGAACATTTCACATGCACGAGCAAATATGACAGGTGCTTCAGCAGATATCATTCGTACATCCTCATCTGCTTTCATGATTTTCTTGATTCTAGCCAATGGTAAACTATGGTTCTTGAAATCAGTGGTTTGCTCGATTTCTTGGTACTGGTTTGCCCAGAAATTTTGCAGTTGTTGATGCAACTGTTGTTGCTGTTGCTGGTGAATGTGCTGATAAGCGAGTTGCTGTTGTGCAAGCTGTGCTGGTGGAGACGTAAGACCAGATGTTTGTGAAGGTTGGACCGACCCTCCAACTGATGCAGGGGGTACAATCCCCATCATTTGGTTTGGAGGATAGGGTGCCATATTGTAAGGCATCTGAGCAGAGCTACCAACAGCCCCCATACCTGAGGCTTGCCCATGCCCTTGCTGATCCATCTTAATAATACTCACACCTTTATAACAAACAAATTAGGCTATATTATTTTTATATAACACATTGAACTTCACGAGTAGAAGACCAAAATGGAAAAATATGTAGAGATTCCAAACGCAATTAAATAAATAATCAGGCCATACATTCCCATCTATAGTAAGTCATTTTTTTTATGAAAAGCAACGGCCATTACAAAAAAGAATTAGTAAAAGTCCTCTGACACGATCTGAGATTTGTTATTATACAGGTTATAAAAACAGTCAGATGATTCTCATAACCACAATGTTGAAATGCTTAACCTAGTTGATTCGATATGTTAGATATCACACTATGCGCTCCTTACCAATTGAAAATGAATATTGTTCCAAAAAACTGACTGCACCAGTAAAAAATTAGAAAACATCATCCTACTTAATTAAGTCAATTACTTCAGCAAGTGATGCAGATAAATGTTGGCAATGACGACAAATATATCTTAAGCAAACACAGATTTCTGATAGCTTTCTAGTTTGGTGTCCCAATTTCCCCGAGTATCATAAATACCTAATTAGTAACATAACCTTATCTAATAACCAAATACAGTAAAAGATAGCATGGTGAGCCCTCAAAACAAACTGCTCGCAATTTATAAAATAACTAAATACAGCTACATGGCATGATGATAACCTATCCAAGACACTTTGTAAGCCAAACAACTTTGGTAATTGACTACAAATATGAATCTCCAACACTAAGAAAATCTTATGTTGCTACAAACATACTCCGTAACTCATTTGCTATCGACTAAATTCTGGAATTTTTAGTACTCAAATAAACAAAGTTCATGTCACACGTTCCTGCTTAACACCTTCTATAGAGGAAGGGTTGAAAGAAGAATAGAAAATTCACCAACCCACACTACTTTTACCAACTCTAGAACACTTATTGAAGCATGATAAAGGATGAGTAAAGATTGAAAAATGCTTCCTGAAATCTCGTTGAAGCATGATAAAGGATGATAGGCCTACCAAGTTTTGTGGGCTACATATCCACATACACATGCTAAAACATCTATAGAAAAGTAGACTACGTCAGCAGAACCCAATCAGTAAAAACCTACAAACCCTTTGTTATAAAGAAACCTTTCTGCCAATATTATCTTAACAGGCAATGATTAACCTTTCTGCCAATATTATCTTAACAGTAACTTATATGCCTAAACCATTCATCATGTGACATATGGAACATATATTCTCTAACATAATCTTAACTTTTATTTTGCCATGTGTCTTGATCTTAGAGTTAGGCATATCTATTAGGCATCAAAATCATTTTCCTATTGGCAAATATGCATATTATATTATCATCATATAAGTTTAGATTTGAGAAGATACACTTATAATAAAACAGCTACCGACTATAAATATCAAACCTCACAACCTCAAACCAAGCCATTAACTTTTTTTAGAATATAGCATACAGACAAAAAAAATGGAACAAAAACACCACCTTAAAATCATCTGAAGCTTTCTTTGTTACAAAAACATGCCGCGAAATAATACAGTCACTCTTGTCTTGAAAAGATAAACGGTAAGCATTAATGTATTACTTTTAAATTTTGGTAACTAAAACAAACAGCCAAGTAATAAAACAACAAACAATAAAAAACACTAAGGGTGTGTTTAGTTGGTGAGAAATACCCAATTTTTCGGGAAAATTTTCATAGAAAACTGAAAAAACAGAAAACCCGTTTAGTTACAAATTTTTGAGAAAATTTTCTAAAATAATGAAAATCTCATTTCTCAAACTTTAACCAAAAATCTGAAAAGTCCAATTTACCCTTCTCTACTTTTCTCTTCACCAGAAAACGAAAAATGTAACACCATCTAAACGGATTTTCAAAGTTCTTAACTCTTTCCTAGAGAAAAAAACCCTTCTATTCGCAAGAAACCCAAAAACTAAAAAGTGAGAAAATTTCTCTGCAACTAAACGCAGCCTAAGGATGCATATAGTCGGTGAGAAACGAGGCACTTTTCTAGAAAAATTTTCATGAAAAACAGAAAAAGTAAAAACCTTGTTAAGTTACAAATTTTTAAAGAAAATCTTTCCGAAAAAAAAAAAAGAAAAGAAAAGCTAAACTAGTAAACAAGAGTTCTGAAAAACAGCTCTTTACACTTTTCTACATTTTCCTACATCCCTTTTCACTTTTCAATTCATCTAAACACATTTTCTAAAACTTTAACATATTTCTAGAAAATTATCTACATCCCTAATCAACACTAAATACTATCAAGCAGCTAACTTTATCATCCACAACTAAATTATGCAACAAACCAACTAAAAAGAAGCAATTTTTATACCTTAAAAGAACTACTAATATGCTTGAATCAAACTGAGAAACAGAGCAAAAAGTTGAATCAAGAACCTGCAAAAACAAACGGATCGAGTTAAATCAAACCACTTTCATGAAATTAAAGATATGAATTGTATACAAAAGGAAAAAAGATTCGAACTTGATGATGATTTCAGTAGCTTTTTAGGGTTAGGGTTTGATTGGGAATTGGGTGAAAATGTTGTACCTAAAATGTGTGTGCTGTGTCTGTGACAGTATTTATAGTGTGGAATAAAATAATGGTTTTTAAAAAACAGTATTTATGTTTGGTTTCATACTTTCATGTCTAGATGTTTTTTTTTAATAGTTGTAGTAATTTTTTATTTTTCTTAAAAAAATGAGTTTAGTAAAAGTTAGTTATAGATTTTAGATCTCATATAAAAGTGACACTTGTTTTCATTTTAAAATTCGAAAAATAATACATATGCCTGATTATTGTGCCTATCAAAACCTTCTCTTTAAGGCTGGCCCCAGTAAGGAGGGCCAATTCTTCAAATTTTTTTTGTCACGTCAGCTTTCTTTCTCCAGCGACCTTCAAGTGATTGGATGCCCCAGTAAGACGACCTACACTACAAAAAATATACCCCACAAAAATACCTTTTATATTTATTAAACACACACACAAAACCACACGATATCAATCGGCCAGACGACCCACATCCAAAAAAATGTTGCAATCTATCGATTGACAAATGGAGCCACAGTAGAGACGATCGAGTGAGATTGGCAAATGGATCGATCGATCCAAACTTACTGGGGGCAGCCTAACAGTTTTGACATATAGGCTACTTAAATAGACTTGCTATAACATGCCTAATCATATTAAAATGACACAACCAATTTCATATTTACTTAACTAAAAATGCTATAATGTCATGTTTACCCAAAATACACTTTAACTATATTTTACATCGTTACTACTGAATACTGACACTGTATTTTTGATAACTGTAGCATTAAGAGCTATGGTTTAAGCAATATTTCTAACTTGTGCTCTAGGAGCACAAGTTACATCAAAAAGTACAGAAAAGTACTCAGGGACCTACACAGAAGTACATTGAACTTTTCTCTATAAACTTCTGAATTTCATAATCTCAAAGATGTCCTAAGAATTTCAATTTGAGAAAAAATTCCTAAAATAAGCCAAAAAGTCTTGCATGGTTCGTTAAATGGTCATTTTTTTAGGCTTTTCCCATTTTGGTCATGCTCGACTGCTCAACTGCTCGACTTCAATCAAAATTTTGACACTTGTCATTCTTTTGGCTGGTCAACTGCTCGACTCCACCCAAATTTTGACACGTGTCATTCTTATGTACTTTTCTGAAGAAAAAAAAAGTACAAAAGAATGACACGTGTCAAAATTTGGGTGGAGTCGAGCAGTTGAGCAGTCGAGCATGACCAAAATGGGAAAAGGCTTAAAAGAATGACTATTTAACGGACCATGCAAGACTTTTTGGCTTATTTTGGGAATTTTCTCTTTCAATTTTCGTAGATATCTTTCAATTTCGTTTGCATGAAAGCGATCAAGGGAGGAACGGAACTAGAAGGATTAGAGTTTAGGGGTTTCGGTTATTAGGTAATAATTACATTAATGGTTGATTAGTCATGTTTTTAACTTCGGATTTAAAAGTTTTTTTTTTATTCAGATTTGTTTTTTATAAGGTAAATCGTATAAAAATGTACTCTACTTTAGGTCGATTGAAATTTAGGGCAAATTGCATAAAAAATATCCATCTTAGGTCCAATTTTAATTAAAGGTATTTTTTTCCATCTCTCTCTCAATTTAAGGTATCCAACTTTTTTTTTGTCCGATTTAGGTTTTTTTCTAACTTCCGTTAACTATTTCGTTAGTAAATTACATGTTTGGTCCTTGAGTTTATATAGGCATTTCATGTTTGTTCCATTTTCGTCTGTTTTCATACGTTTGTACGTTTTCGTCCGTTTTTATATATTTTCGTCCGTTTTTAAACGTTTTTGTCCGTTTTGCACGTTTTCGTCTATTTTTGCACGTTTTCGTCCGTTTTTACACGTTTTTTCATGTTTCCATTTGTTTTTACAGGTTTTCGTCCGTTTTACACGTTTCCGTTTGTTTTACACGTTTTCGTCCTTTTTTGCACGTGTTCGTCCGTTTTTACACGTCTTCGTTCGTTTTTACACTTTTTCGTCCGTTTTTGCACGTTTCAGCCCGTTTTTACACGTTTTCGTTCGTTTTTGCACGTTTCCATCCATTTTACACGTTTCCGTATGTTTTTGCATGTTTCCTTATGTTTTTACATGTTTTCGACCGTTTTGTACATTTTCGTGCGTTTTTACACGTTTTCGTCCGTTTTTTTTTTTTTTTTTTTTTTTTTTTTTTTTTTTTTTTTTTTTTCTGTTTTCAACGTTTCGTACGTTTTTATACACACATTCATACACGTTTTTATACACGAGTATAAAAAGTGTAAAAACAGACGAAAACGTGTAAAAACGAATGAAAACGTGCAAAAACGGACGAAAACGTGGAAAAAAAGATGGAAACGTGAAAAAACGGACGAAAACTGTAACACCCCCAAAATATCGCAGCGGAAGATTGTGTCGGGTTGCTACTTAATAATACAAAGTACAAGTTATAGAAAACGACCTCTAAATTATACGTTTTGAAAAGTTACCATTCGATTAATAAATCCAGAGTTACAAACATGAGGTCCCAAAGTATAATACATAAATGTTTACAAAATGTTTCGAATAGTAAATGATAAAAGCGTAAGTCTTCAAACTCTAGCTATCGCCTTATGACCTGAGATAAACATGCTAAAAGTGTCAACACAATGGTTGAGTGAGTTCATAGGTTTGCAAGTAAAACAGTTCATTACAAGATTTCCATGTTTAATATGTCGTAGGTTACGTTGTTATACACCCAAAATGTTGAAAACAATTATTATCGCGCATAAATACAATAAAAATATAGAGATGGTGTTCCCTAAGTTCCTGACACCAAAGCCTTAAGTTTTCTAGTTTCTAGTTCCTATCCGTTTGACATACTAGTCAAGTGGGGAAACCACCCGGAATAGTTTCTGGTAGATGTCCACCTAGGACATCCATAGCTCCTCAAATAATTATGTATCCGTTTGAAATACCAGTCAAGCGGGGTAACCACCCAGATGGGGAGTTCAATCCCAATAGATCTATTCACAGCATTCGCACTCGGTTCCTAACTTAGGCAATTTGGGAATGTTTCGTACATTTGTATTCGTACGTAAAAATAATCGTGTATTTGAGTTATATGTTTCAATAAACAAATAGAGTGTTCCATTAATCGAGTAAAACATTTCTGATAAACGTACAGTTTATAAATAATTGGGATGGTAGTAATAGTTGTAGCATGTATCTCCCTCAAAATAGTTCAAAATAAGTAAAAGAGGGGCTATGACTCACCGTGAACTAATGATATCAAATCGTATAACAGAATCGATGTGTTAATACAAATAAATCGTAAAAACGTTTATTCATATTTAGCGATCTCTTTGTGTTTTGTTGATAACAAATATAAAGTTATCATAAGTAAAATTATAAGGATACGTGTTATTTTTGTAAAGCATTTACATATATAGTCATTTAACATAAATTGTCGTAATAATTTATTTGTTGTAATAGTTTATTAGGATGGGTAAAATCCATAACTCATGACTCATACCCATGGAGCAAATCCATAACCCATAACCCATGAATCATACCCATGATCCAATGTCTAGATACATTGTATCTATTTGGATACCCATGACCCAAAGTCCATGACCCATGACCTATGATCCATGACCCATGATGCAGGTTTTACTGACCAGGTTTTAATATTTATAAAGTCTCGTTATACCTATGGTCTACCCTAATGCACTAACGGGCAGTGTACCCGGTCGTGTGTAGTGTAGTATTCGGTAAAGCCGAAGTCGTCCTAAGAGCTATGTGTGTTGGATTATTACCAAGTCTAAGTGTCACATATTTTAATAATGATTTCGATAAGGAATTAACTAATTAACTACTAAAGCAGAAAACAACAAATAAAGGCAAAGGATAAATCAATAGAGGAGAGTCGTGCCAACCTAGTTATTCCTCCTAGCTAGTAATGTCTACGTCTACTTACTTCCAATTACTTCAGGTGGGGTCAAAGTCGAGAGGACAACATTTGGTCAATTCGCCCTAACCTATTAGCAAAGATGCCACCACAGGAGAAGTCAGGTGTCCCCTCATAAGTCATGTTGTTCCTGGTCCCCTAAGCCAAGTCATTAAGTACCGCTACATGCTAGATTTATAATAGTGAGTGCCCGGGGCGTTAGCAACTTAAACACTCACCCCCTAATTCTTAAGTTCATCCAAACGGTGGGTGATCAGTTGGTCAAATCGCACAAGTAGAAAGGGTCGTCAGTTGGTCATATCTTGCCCTTCCCGTCTCAGTCCGCTCACCTAGGGTCAGTTGGTCATATCTCCTAGGCAATTGGCCTCTACCGCCATTCAAAACTACCGAAACAAGGGTATCTACCAATAAACTATGCATGCATACACTTAGAAATAATTATACGAAAGTAATGTAAAAGCAAACAAAACAATTAAGGAATCATAACTAGGCCAGCACCAAGAGGTGCTTAGCCGCTGATATTAACCATACAAATCAATTCAATATTCAAAGTTACGAAATACATGAATCGAAAGTAAAGAAAAGATAAAATGCTAATGCTTATCGTAGGGGAGTGATTTCTCCCTTGGAGACAGCTCCGTATGCTCCTCTAGACCTGCCTTTGACTTTTTCCCATGTTCTCTGGTTGTCGTGTGTGGAATGGGATGATTAGAAATGCTGGAATTCGTGGGGTATTTATAGGCCAGATCTGGGTTACGGCGTAACTAATATAAGAGTTACGCCGTAACCATCAATTCCTTCGTATTTTGCACTAGATCTGCTGGTTACGGCGTAACCTTATTAGTGGTTATGCCGTAGTCTTCAATATTACTTGGTTACGCCGTAGTTGATGAAATAGTTACGGCGTAGAACCTCATTTGACCTAATATAGTTACGTCGTAATCTTCTGATGAATTGGTTTTCTGAGTCACGCTTTAGTTACGGCGTAATGTGAGAGATGAGTTACGCCATAACTTCTTTAAAATTAGCATACTATGATAAATCTTTGATATTTCTCCAATTCCGCGTCTCTTTAGCTCCAATGCTCGTAATTTACCTGAAAGTGGAAAACAATGGAAAACAAGCGTAAATCCATATAAATGATATAAATTACAAGCATTATCGGGGGAAATTGACATTTAATATTCAGGACTATTTGATGTTATCAAATATCCCCCCACTTGAACTCTACTTGCCCTCAAGTAGACCTTATTAGAAAGATTCGTAAAAAGATATCTCCCAAAACCTGGAAAATATAAGTTTACAAATCCCTTATGCTAGAATAAAACAAAGCCGAACACCTCACGAAATGGGAATGAAACACTCAAATCTCTCAACTATTCTAAGTGTCAATTTCTGGGTGATCACTCAATCGCACAGTTATAGCATGTATTCTATCACAAGCTTGGCGGTTACACAAATCTCCACCACTAAAGTTAAGGGCTAAACAATTCTCGAAGGCAATATGGGTAGACACGACAAAGGTTAAGGGGTGACTCGTCATTACTAACATGTCACGGAGAAGTGGACAAAATCAATGATACATGACCAAATCCATGGCCAAGACACCAAATATTGCTCGTTGCATCACCTAGATACGCTTCATGACTAAATGGTAGGATAAGACATGAGATATATAAATGGTGTAAAATAAAAAACAAGCAGGTAGTCTAAATCTATAACCAAGTCATCACCACTTACCATCCGCCCAAAGTTCAAGCTTTGAAGTCAAGAAACCGGATCATAAAATACTAGGTAGATGTGTCATTAGAGGACGTCGTGATGGGCACACTACCTTTTCTCCAACTGTTGGCATAATTACCAACTCCAATCTTCAAATGTGACCGAGGTGGCCTCCTCGATACTAAATCTATAAAGCTCATGACATAGTGCTTATAACATCGCACTTTACAATAACTAAATAACATAACAACTTTTTTTTTTCCAGCATAACAATAATAACTAAACATAATATCCCCCCACTTGAGATGAACAATGGGAATTCGGGGGGTCTTCAATGATCTTCAGGAATATGTTGTCGATGAAAGCGTGATTTTCGAACCTTTCCACTTGAACCTCGAACTTAGGCAAATGATGACTTCCCAATCACAAATAAAGACTACAGGGTAGGCTAAGGTGTATAGGTGTATCGAAACAATATAATGGGTTAACAA
Source organism: Chrysanthemum seticuspe (assembly GCA_019973895.1). Classification (NCBI taxonomy): domain Eukaryota; kingdom Viridiplantae; phylum Streptophyta; class Magnoliopsida; order Asterales; family Asteraceae; genus Chrysanthemum; species Chrysanthemum seticuspe. The sequence goes on from BPTQ01000005.1 coordinate 284,873,505, forward strand.
AATGAAAGGAATGGCTCAGATGGGCGTATCTAGGGGTATCTTGCACTAAAGGTGAGTGCAACAAAAGGGTTTCACACGGGGGTCGAGAAGTCGAGGTGACTTGTTAATACAAATAAGCCGTAAAAACGTTTATTTATATTTTACGATCTTCTAATGTTTTGTCGATAACAAACGTAAAATCATATTAACGAAACAAATAAAATACGTAAATGGTTTGAACTAATAGTTTATAACATATTCACATTTTCACATAAAACACTAAAACAAGTATAAGTGATTTTATGATTTAGTAATACATATGTACAACAACTAGTGTTTACATTTTTAGATATAATATACACATAACTAGTATGTAGTATATTGGGTAATATAAATGGGTAGAAACTTAAGTATCACAACCCATTGGGAAAATACATTGAATGAAGTTGGGTACAACCCAAAGCCCATAACCCATGGATCTTGACCCATAACCCATTGCATGACATCATGCTTATATCATACATGGATAATATCCATAACCCATGGATCAACCCATACCCAAGTGACTAAGTGCATTGCACTCAAAGATACATTGTATCTAGCCAAAGATCCATGGTTCAACCCATGACCCATGACCCATAACCAAAATACCCATGGGCAAAGAGGAGCGTTCCACGGATCCCTAGCTTTGTGCTAGCCGGATCCCTTGTGGTAGGGATCCGTGGGATCCGGGGAACAGTAGGATTTTTCCTCTATAAATAGTGAGCCATTTCTTCATTATTTCTCACCCCTTTCAACCCCTTTCTAACACACTTCCTCCCCTAAGTTAAATCTCACTAACCTTAGATCCAAGAGATCTATGTTTGTAGTTTTGTTTTTGTGTGATCTTTTAGGTTCCTCTTAAAGGCAAGATCACCACCTTTGAAGTCGAGCAAGCTCAAGCCCATGAGTTGCCATGCTTCCTCATCATCAAGGCTACTGAAGTCTTCTTGTTGATGATTCCTTTCTTTCTTCAAAGAAGTGTAGTGTTGAAGACATTAGTGAAAGATGTCTCAAGGGTCAAGAAAAAGACATTAGTGAAAGGTGTCGATCATCCATATTGTAGGCATTAGTGAAGGGTGCCTAGAAGTCAAGTTACAAGACATTAGCGAAAGGTGTCTTGAAGATCAAGCCACAAGACATTAGTGAAAGGTGTGTTGAAGATTTAGCTAAAGGCATAAGTGAAAGGTTCCTTAGATGTACATTCGATATGGTGTGTTTCGATGTACAAGATAGTTTAGTACTAGATCCAAGGATGGTGATATCCGTGATGGTATTGTAATAAGGAGTGGATCTCCTTGAGATTAGGTGTTGTGTTGTGAAGGGTAGTAGTTCCTCCATAGTAATGGAACTAGGTGCTTAGCCTAGTACCTAATAAAGGGTAGGCGACGTTGTGATAGGATTAGTTCTCCTTGGTGTGAAAGAACTCGGTGGTTTGCCTAACACCGTATAAAGGGTAGGCGACGTTGTGTTAGGTGTGGTTCGCCTTGGTGTGAAGGAACTCGGTATTTAGCTTTGTACCGGAAAAAGGTTAAGCGACGTTGTGAAAGCTTCTCTGCCATAAGGAGTTGGTGTAGTGCTTACGAACTCTCGAGTAGGTGACTCGAGGAGTGGAGTAGGGCAAGGAAGGTGTCCTTGTAGCCGAACCACTATAAATACTTGTGTCGTGGTGATGTGCTTCTTACTCTTTATCTTTCATTACATGTTTATATATCTATCTATCAACGTCCAACATAAACAACAAAATAGATTGACATAAGTCGATCTAAATATTTAAAAGGAAGTTTTAAATTGGTAAAACTATTCAACCCCCCTTCTAGTTTTCTAAAATTGGCATCAGAGCTTCGTTACCAAGTTTTTTTAGAGTATGTTGTACTTTAAAAACTTGATACGATCCGTATATGTTTGAAAACTACAAAGAAGGATTTTTCTTTTAAGTCATGTTTTAAAAATCATTATAATGTTTATTGTTGGACAATGATAGAATGTTCTAACATTTTTCTTGTTAAGTATTCTCCATACTTGGATTTGGGTATCTTAGAAGATCATGAAGTATTTCGCGTCTATGGTTTCTAAAACAATAAAAAGGGAATATAGCAAAGGATTTGGGTATCTTAGAAGATCATGAAGTATTTCGCGCCTATGGTTTATAAAACCATACAAAGGGAATACAGCAAAGGTATGTTCTCTTAGTTACAATTATTAGTTAAAGACGTGCTAAATTGCTTGTGGATAAAATGGTAATATATGCTTCTATCTTATAATAAGCATAATATGAAAAGTGTTTTAGTGATTATTTTTTTTCTCTTTTCTTTGAAGTTTTGTGTTTTGATATATGTTCATTCAAGATTGAATAAAGATTGAAATGGGTAATATAACCTCACTAAAAAGTCTACAAAGGTTAAACCTTTTCGTCGGGTCAAAACATACATTTTTGAATTTCTGTGTCAGATCCGCGGATCCCTCAGTTTACACTGGACGGATCCCTCAAGCAAGGGATCCGTGGTACAAAAGACAGTTTTTGTCTGAATTTCAAAAATTCATAACTTTTTAACCGTAAGTCGTTAGAAGTCGTGCCACCTATAGTTTTAAAGGTATTTGAGTCTACTTTCATTTAAAAATGATTTCATAAACTGATTCAAAACAAAAATTTACAGAATCATTGATTTATAATAGAAAGTCATTTTTTGGTCATAACTTTTGCACAACTTTTGATCTAATTGGAGACGGATGTTTTCATCTTTGAATAACAATGTGTCCTCTTTTCAAATTAAGGTTTTGATTATATTTATAAAAGAAACTAATCAAGCTTGGTATACATGTTTAACACAAAGCGATGAAAAGAACTTTCGTATGCTATGCTAAATGATAAATTGTCTTCCTTGCATTACTTGATTATTTGCTTATCTCAAATAGCTTTTGTGCTTGTTTGATTGAATAACATATGAGGTTTCCCTACCTTGCTATTTTATCTCTTGTTTGTCGATTTAGTAACTTTATTAATCAATATGCTTTTTGAAGGAGTGTTTGGGATAACATCTAGGTGTGTCGAAAATGTTAGTTTAAATACTTAGATAAGTCATATAAGTTCAAAAATGCTTAAAACATGTAATATAGTAAAAGGCTTATTGTTAAGTTTCTCATATGTGCAACATAAATGTTTTATGTGCTTATATTATTTTTTGATTTCATATTTCTTGTGTCATTTTCTAAAAACCACAAGAATGTACATCGGATCATAACCTACACTTGTGTTGATGATGTACTCTCCCGTTTTCCGTTTCATGATCGCTTTCCAAGCTTCATAGTAGGATTGACAACTTGATTATTTCATCCGATATACTCAAGTAAATTATTTTGCAAATGCAAATATAATTGGTCATATCCGAAAATCCAAACTCGAGCTTTCCAACAACATATGTTGAAGTAGCTCACACAACCATTTTTGTTCACCTTATGGACAACTTTAGATTTTTATATTTAAACATGACACCTTCGTCACCTTAGTAGTTTCCGGTATAATATTAATAAAAATGAAGCAAAGTATCATCATTGTTACTCTTCGATAGGCCATTGTAGGAATATAAATTTTCCTAACTTGAGAATGAATACTGGAGAACTTATTGCACTAGAAACTCAATTTGACCTAACGGTTGAATTGCTTCCTTGATGGAAGTTGGGTATGTGGAATCACCCGTAAAAATGGTCGTGTTTAGCCGTAATTGAGCACCGCTAGTAATAGTCTCATATTCATTCTCTCACTTGAGAAATCTATACTCCTATGTTTTCCTAAAGTAAGTTTACAATGGAAATACTTTGCGTCGTCTTAGGATTACTAATCAAACAAGCTGTAAAATTGATTTTTCCTTTAGTTAATCACAACCACTTTCCTCATCAAGCGATTATCTTGCCTTGATCGAGAAGAGCTACATGACTTCACGGATGAAGTTCATTGTATGCTAATCACCATCCGTAATGACTACACATAGCTCATTGCTTCCACTGACCAAAACAACAACTCCGGATGAAGTATAGGATTTTCTTGAACTAGCACCTCACAACTCTATTGTCGTGAATACTATCAATTATTTTTTTTGTATACCTTGCACGCCATTGTTAATACAAACGATTTACTAATCTAGATCGTAAATATGTTTTGAGTTTCTTGAATAGTGCTTGTTAAGTTTGATAAACCTCTGTGTTATTTGTGAGCTCGATCTCATTTGATATCTTAGTGTTAGAACCTCTTAAACTTGAAATATGATGCATTGTCAAAGTCATTGCATACCTTTAGTAAAGGTTCTGCTGAGCAGATGGACGGATCCCAAAGTTTGTGCTAGACGGATCCCTACTTTTAGGGAACCGTGGGATCCGGCAAACAGAAAATGCAATTGCAAGCATTGTATTTCAATCATATCCTTTGAACACCTCACACTGAGCTAAACATAGTGTCTTAAGGCAAATTAAGTCCTTATCAAGATAGGTAGACCCTTCCTACTCACACATAACTCACCTAGATCACACTCTAAGACGCTTGTAGATCTATCATTTCATTTTTAATCCATTACTCTTCCACTCTTAAACTCACACTTCATTTTTCACTTGATCCCTCACATCTAGTCTTAGAAATCTTTTGATTATGGCAAAATTGATCATAAATCATCCTTACCTCAAAATTGATCAATGTTGATCAAATTCTAGTTTCCCCATCTCAAAGCCTTTAGGATACCTTCCAAAACACTATCCTAAGTCACAACCTGATCTCTAGGATCATTTAGCTTCAATTGACACTCTCATCTTTAGTGTCATCCTTGCTCATCTATTGATACTCTTGAAAGTTCCAAATCCTTCCATAAAAGACAATCATTAGCTACATCACTCATTACCTTCAAGTACTTAAGCACCCCTTCATTTAAAGACACTTACGAGAACTGAACACTCAAGATGTTATAGACCTTGGATCTTAGAAACATCATTTCCATTCTTTCATAGCTGCTGAGAGCTTGATCCCTAGGATTAGCCTAGACGGATCCCTCTGAGGAGGGAACCGTGGGATCCGGATGACAGTTTATGTTAAATCTTGCTAAAACAATCATTTCAACTCATCTTCCGAACTCAAACACTCCATCTCATCTTAAATGAGTTCCTAGATCAGTGCAAACTCTGAAGTTGACTCTTGTGCATGTTAATCATCACATTCCAATGAATCCTAGTGGCTTAAGGCTTAAATGCACTTGCCAAATCTCTTGGTTTATAAACCACTTTGTTAGGACCTCCATAGTCATCATTCTCATCCTAACTTTTAGCACTTTAGAAATCTTTGCAAACCTCTTGAAATCATCTCATCATGAGGAAAACCCCAAGTAGTAACTTATCCACCAAAGAACCACCCATGAAAAGGCGCGTGTTATACACGAAATCTCTTCAACCGAATCATCTACGGTCAAGCCAACAAATGATAGAATCCTTCCAATCAAACCAATTCCTAAAAGGATAGTACCCACAAAACTACCAATGCTAAACACCACCATACCTCCTAGGCCAAACAATATTATCTCCACTAAACCATCACCATTGGTTCCTAGAGCTATTTCATTTACATCCCCACTATCATCACCACACCTCTACAATTTAGAGGACTTGTCTCCTAGGCCGTCTCATCCGCTTCCTCCGACAACATTCTCCTCATTAGGAGGAATAATGGTTCAAAATCAAGGTGTTGAGTCAACACTTGCTCCGGCTTCCTTTTCACCGTTTCCATCATATAATCCCATTTGGATTATGAGAAATCATCAAAGTCAACCACCTGACCATATAGAAGTTGACACTTCTCTACCACCACCATCATTCTTGGTTGAGTCATTCTCAAATGCACCTCCACCAATCCCTCCATCGTTTGAATCTCCACAAGCCGCTTCACTTGATCCTTCGCATCAAGCCATTTCATTTCTTCCACCACCACTACCTAGCCATGACAAAGATTGCTATCATTGTTAACATGTTGAAATTTTGATACATGAAGTACGAGAAGACCAACGTTTCATGTTCTATCATCTCCTCGAACGTTTCGACGAGATCAAACCTAAACAAAACTTGAGCTAGAAGATTTTTAGTGGTGTCCTAGCATCAAGCGATATTTGGTTTAGAAATTCCTAGTCATGCATTTTCTTATTTTCTTAGTTTTTAGAGTCATGTATATCATAACTCTAGTTTTATTAAATGAAATTACATGCTACTTGTTACTTTTCTGAGAATATGATCACTTTGTATTCTTATCTCATTTTTGTGATAACATTACTTGTTATATCACCTTTGCTGAAATTGATCAGCCAATACGGATCCCTCAGAATTGCCTAGACGGATCCCTACTAGGAGGGAACCGCGGGATCCGTGAGACAGAAAGCTTTCTTTTTACTAACTTGAACCACATTTGCAGGAAATTGTGAATTACACTTGCTTTCTAACCTTTGTTTTCTAGTTATTCAATTTACACATGAAGACTTTGACATCCTAAAGCTAGGGGGAGCTTTATGTCAAAGCAATACATTGCAAATTACTTGCAATACTAGGTTTACATTTCATAACATCCCCTTGCATAATTGCAATCATCAAGGGGGAGCACATTCGTCTCTTAGACGAAATCTTTTGCAAACTTATTTGCAAATAAACTAGATTAGTATCACTTACTTGACGCCCTTACATAGGGATGGACTCGTCAAGGGGGAGTAAAGATGAGATCCTTTCCCGTTACTTGCTCTCTATCTCTTTTTACTTTTACTTCTTTCACATGTTTTTCTTAAAAACGATGTGTTGCTTTCCTTCAAACACTTTTTGTTTCGACAAAAAGGGGGAGAAGAAAGAAAAAACTACAAATTCAAACTTTTACGAATTTTAGCTTTTCCTTAAAATAATTTTATGTTTTGTCATCAACAAAAAGGGGGAGATTGTTAATACAAATAAGCCGTAAAAACGTTTATTTATATTTTACGATCTTCTAATGTTTTGTCGATAACAAACGTAAAATCATATTAACGAAACAAATAAAATACGTAAATGGTTTGAACTAATAGTTTATAACATATTCACATAAAAAACTAAAACAAGTATAAGTGATTTTATGATTTAGTAATACATATGTACAACAACTAGTGTTTACATTTTTAGATATAATATACACATAACTAGTATGTAGTATATTGGGTAATATAAATGTGTAGAAACTTAAGTATCACAACCCATTGGGCAAATACATTAAATGAAGTTGGGTACAACCCAAAGCCCATAACCCATGGATCTTGACCCATAACCCATTGCATGACATCATGCTTATATCATACATGGATAATATCCATAACCCATAGATCAACCCATACCCAAGTGACTAAGTGCATTGCACTCAAAGATACATTGTATCTAGCCAAAGATCCATGGTTCAACCCATGACCCATGACCCATAACCAAAATACCCATGGGCAAAGAGGAGCGTTCCACGGATCCCTAGCTTTGTGCTAGCCGGATCCCTTGTGGTAGGGATCCGTGGGATTCGGGGAACAGTAGGATTTTTCCTCTATAAATAGTGAGCCATTTCTTCATTATTTCTCACCCCTTTCAACCCCTTTCTAACACACTTCCTCCCCTGAGTTAAATCTCACTAACCTTAGATCCAAGAGATCTATGTTTGTAGTTTTGTTTTTGTGTAATCTTTTAGGTTCCTCTTAAAGGCAAGATCACCACCTTTGAAGTCGAGCAAGCTCAAGTCCATGAGTTGCCATGCTTCCTCATCATCAAGGCTACTGAAGTCTTCTTGTTGATGATTCCTTTATTTCTTCAAAGAAGTGTAGTGTTGAAGACATTAGTGAAAGATGTCTCAAGGGTCAAGAAAAAGACATTAGTGAAAGGTGTCGATCGTCCATATTGTAGGCATTAGTGAAGGGTGCCTAGAAGTCAAGTTACAAGACATTAGCGAAAGGTGTCTTGAAGATCAAGCCACAAGACATTAGTGCAAGGTGTCTTGAAGATTTAGCTAAAGGCATTAGTGAAAGGTGCCTTAGATGTACATTCGATATGGTGTGTTTCGATGTACAAGATAGTTTAGTACTAGATCCAAGGATGGTGATATCCTTGATGGTATTGTAATAAGGAGTGGATCTCCTTGAGATTAGGTGTTGTGTTGTGAAGGGTAGTAGTTCCTCCATAGTAATGGAACTAGGTGCTTAGCCTAGTACCTAATAAAGGGTAGGCGACGTTGTGATAGGATTAGTTCTCCTTGGTGTGAAAGAACTCGGTGGTTAGCCTAGCACCGTATAAAGGGTAGGCGACGTTGTGTTAGGTATGGTTCGCCTTGGTGTGAAGGAACTCGGTATTTAGCTTTGTACCGGAAAAAGGTTAAGCGACGTTGTGAAGGCTTCTCCGCCATAAGGAGTTGGTGTAGTGCTTACGAACTCTCGAGTAGGTGACTCGGGGAGTGGAGTAGGGCAAGGAAGGTGTCCTTGTAGCCGAACCACTATAAATACTTGTGTCGTGGTGATGTGCTTCTTACTCTTTATCTTTCATTACATGTTTATATATCTATCTATCAACGTCCAACATAAACAACCAAATAGATTGACATAAGTTGATCTAAATATTTTAAAGGAAGTTTTAAATTGGTAAAACTATTCAACCCCCCCTTCTAGTTTTCTACATGACTAATCGATAGACACACAATGGTAGGCTATTTGGGTGATAATCCTATAATATTGCCTTCTAAAACTGAAAATACATCGAGCTAACCCAACATACCTCGTCTATGGTCTCGAAATGATGCAAAGGCCAAGTTCTGAAGTTTACAAGCTACCGGCACACTCATGATTTGGTGGATTTGGGGTTAAATATTGGAAACTGATAAGGCTAATCTCACCATATAATATCAAGGGTTGTATGTGCTCGGCTAAGGTCTAATCTAGTTAGGTTAAGAAAAACATGTCAAAATTTTAAAAATGGCATAATTTTTCAAAATAAAATAGAAAAACGAGGGCAAAATAATGTTCAAGATATAATTCTACTCCCGTTCCCCCACTTGAATTGTACAAAGTCCCTTTTGTACTAAGCATTAAATAAAGGTGAAGAGAAAAGTAGAATTAGAGCGAGAACTTCCCTGAAATTTGCTCCATAAAGAAAGAAGGCCCACGAAAAAGAGACGTGCCTTCGTATAAGCATCTTGAACAAACTTCAATCCCTGAAATCACACTACCGACAAGCATAATTCTAAAAAGAAAATATGAAAAATGAAAAACAAACCTAACTCACTTTCGTAGGAATCACGGTTGCATTTAGCATATGCAACAAGCCTTTTAAACCACTTGGTGTCCCAAGTGGACGAGTGAAGTCTCGTGAGGGTTTACAGGGAAAACACCCACAAAGTTCATTTAAAATACTAATACAAGGTTATTGCGTTTTAAAGTGAAAGAAGTAAAGCAGAGGAAGGTTACGTCGTAACTCTTTGAGGGAGTTACGCCGTAACTGGCAAAACCTGACATAAGCTGCAAAGCGAGTGGTTACGGCGTAACCATAGAGATGGTATTACGCCGTAATTAGTAATGCGTCTAAAATTCTGCTGCAAAAGGTAGGTTACGGCATAATCACATAGATGAGTTACGCCGTAACTATGATCAGATTAGCAAACTACAATAGTAATTACTTCCTCGTTTCCTGCAAAAACGGTTAGAAAACACAAAACCCTACAGAAATTGAAATAAAATAAAAGAAAGGGATAATTCGGGTTGTCTCCCGAAAGAGAACTTTTCTTTATTTACGAGTCTTTAAGTTAGACTCAGAGCCGCGGGGCCCTATGGGGGCCTTTGGGCTTGCCCGACTTCCTCAATGTCCTTCATCAAGTTATGCCTCGCCTAGGCGACATTCGTGGCAGTGCGGAGGTATTCATTAGTTTCGATCTTCTGAATTTTGCAAAATTTTTCCTCCGGTCCCAAGTGGTAGCGAGTGAACTCATATTTTTCGACAATAATTGGTGGCAGCCTCTTGTAGGGAATCCCAATGAGTTTGCACCTCCTTTGCTCAAATGCTTCGTCATCGGGGTCAGTAAATTCCTCATTCCCTTGCAACTCAAGGTAATATAAAATCCCCTCAATGTCATCGTCGTCATAGTCGGTACCTTTAAACCATTCTTCATCGAGCAGATTCTCCAATAGTACACGCTTGCATTCTTCCTTTTCATTTCTTACTAACTCCTTGTCATCCTCAACTGTTATTTCACTCGGGGTCGTTAGGCCTCTCGTTGTTTGAATTTTTATTACTCATGTATTCTTTCCAAATCTTTTCTTTTGTTAATGCATCTACATGTCCATACTTGATCTTCACCCAAATGTCAAATCCCAAGTTGTCCAACCAAGGCAAACTTGTCCTTTCCTTATCGTTGGCTGAGGTCCAAAAGAATTCGTCTTTTCCCATTCTCCTTAAGCTGCTTCCCCCGTTACATTTATCATCATAAGGGTTGCATGATGCCCAGAAAACTTCCCCAGGAGATTTTATCCTTTCACACCAGTGACTTCGTGTTTCCTTGTTGTCAGCCTCGCTTAAATGATCTTCCATGCAGTAGATGTCGTTATCAGCCACTTCTTTTTTCTGTTTATGATCCTCGTAGTCAATCTTGAGCTTTTTGAGGAGATTCGGGTTAATCTTAGCATTCTCGAATTGTATTACGTACCAATCATCAAATGTCAAATCTCCGAATTTGATATTATGTCTTTCAAGCTCGTGAGGGCACGTCCATTCTTCTTCTTTTTCACTATCCCCACCGTTGCAATATTCGCGGAAAGGGTCGTACGTAGGCCATGCTCGGGCGGCTTCATCGTCAGTTATGATTATTGGAGTGCACCAATGAGTGATAGGCGCCTCCTCTTCTTCCTCGAAGGAGAGTTTTTCTAATCTTTCTTCATCAGTATATGCAGCCCACATAAATTTGTTATTCTTGATCCTATCCTTATCGGCTCCCCCGTCGCAAGTTTCGTTTCTAGGGTCGCATGAAGCCCATAGATCATACGAGTCCCCCTTAGTTACGGGTATCGCCTTGCACCAATGATATTTCTTTTTAGATGGGGACAAAGGGCATAGATTAATGTCGTAGGACCATCCGTTAATTACCTGTGTTCCTGATTCGTCTACTTTAAGAAAGCTGTCTGCCCATGTATCCCAGTTACGCCGTAACCTTGATGCATGGTTACGGCGTAAATCGCTTGAGTCATCCTTATCAATATCAGTCAAAACTCCTTGATCGCTGTCAAAGACATAGTGATAAGGTTTTAAAATGTACCTTTTTGAGGGGTCGTTTAAGCCCTTATTTGATCACTTTTGTATCCGTTATTACTTAATATCGTTCCTTTTCACTTTTTAGGTCTCTTGAAGGCAAATTGCTGGAATGGCACTTATTTGGACGAAAAGGCGCGGATATACGAAGAAAATGGCCAAAGTCAAGAATCGAGACACTCAAGCTGCTGAAATACAAGGGGACGGCGTCAGGTGTTATCTGCGACACCGTCAGAACACATGTTGTGACGATACAGTAGCCCAATTGCTTATTTTCAAGTGACGGTGTCAGACTTTAAAAGAGTAGGTCCTCGCAACTCAGACGGCCTAGATTTGATCCAGACGGCGTCAGAGACTGAAGGGGACGGCGTCACAAGCATAAGGTGACGTCGTCGCAAGACTAACGTGGCCAAGACGAAACCCTAATGACGGCGACCCGACGACGTCACAATTCATAAGGTGACGCCGTCGCGATTGTAATCTTATATATAGAATCCGAATTTTTCAGTTTTCAGTGTGTAGTCTTTTGGAGTAAAAACCTAAACCGAACCAAGGCTGTCTTGTACAGTATTTTAGGGTTCCAAACCCTATCTTACATCAAGATAAGTGTTTTACTTCATTAATTCAATTATGTCTTCAATTATTTGTGTGTATGCTTGCATGTTCTCCATGTTCGGCTTATTTACTTATGTGTTTGCTTAGGGAATATGAAACTTAATTATTGAATATTGATTGGTTGTCTCTTATCTTAATTGTTAATGATCTAGTAATGCGATAGGTCATTCGTTGTGTAGTTAATGCTTGATTAATCTTTGTGAACCTTAGACTATAACACCTAGAGTAGTTGTAGGCTAAACCATCCAAAGAGTACCTTAGAGTTAGAGTTTATAATTCCTAGAGATTTTGTAGACGAGACCCTTTGGTAGTTTCAAAGAGTTAGGGACAAACGCATACCCTACGACTTTAGACACACAACGCGATTAAGAATAAGGACGTGACAATTCAACCACCAATAGGAGATAATTAAGGAGTAATAAAACCTAAGTAAACACATCTTTAAACCATCATACGAGCACACAATAATTAGACATAGACTACATACACCTTAGATTAGACAATTAGATAAGTAGAGTAATCGGTAGAAATATCAACCCCCAAATCCAAACCCCGAGATTCGTACCTTTCTAATTCCTAAAAAACATAAAAAGATTAAAATAATCTTCCTCAACCCCAACCTTAGCGTAGTAACTTCTCACTAGCATTCCTATTCCCCTAGAGAACGATATCAATACCCGTGGCTTACCCTAATACTACACTACAACGATTAGGTTCACTGCCTAGGGTGTTATAAAACTTGCTCGAAGAAAAGGAAGTTCCTTTGACCCCGAACGACGCATGTAGCGTTATCACATAGTTACGCCGTAACTCTTCAGACATGTTACAGCGTAACTCAAGACTGTCGACAAAATTTTCACCAGTATTCACATCTTCAATGTGAGAATTACCCTGTATCTTTGAGTCATTATCAGCAAAAATCACTTTACATTCCATAGCGGGTTTTGATCCTTCTGGTTTATTGTTATTCATTCTTACTTTCTCACTAAGCTTTTCCACCATAGATTCAAGGTTTTTTTAGGGTTGTGTCGTGATTGGAAAGGCTTTTGTCAGTGTTTTCCTGGAATTCCTTTAACCACTCATCTTGCTCCTTTTGTCTTTGGGCTGAACTTTCCAGGAATTTGTTAATTGTTTCTTCAAGACTGGGCTTTCTTTCTCCATAAGGCCCACGGTTGTAATTTCCATGGTACCCATTATTATTTCAATTATCTCCGTAAAACGGTCGATTTTCTCCATACTTAGCTTCTTCAATTATATTTTCTTCGTCAACGTGAGGACAATTCTTCGTGAGGTGTCCTCCTCCACAGCTTTCACAACCCACTTGGATGGCATGAACGGTTTCTATGACCTTCAGCATATCTCGACTAAGATTTTCAATTTAACTAGCGATTGCTGCAATTCCGTCAAAATTTCCGCCTTGGTTTCTTTTACTTCCTCCGTCGTGCCATTTTTGAGAATGATCAGCCATTTTTTGAATGGCTTCAATTGCAATAGTAGGAGTCATGTTCGGGATAGGTCCTTGATAGTCCAGCATCTGCCTTGTAGTTACGTTGATTCCTTTGTAGAAGATGTTGACCTTTTGTTGGTTGTTCAGATCATGTGTAGGACACTTGTAAAGGAGATCGTTGTATCTATCCCAAGCTTGATACAATGTTTCATCGTCTTCTTGTTTGAAATTAAGGATCTCCAAAAGCTGGTTAGAAATCTTTGACGGCGGACAATACCTCTGAATAATGTGCTTTTTGAGTAGAGCCCAAGTATTAACTGCCCCTGCGGGCAATCTTTCAATCCATCTTCTGGCAGCTCCAGTAAGAGTCATTGGGAATACCCTTAGCATAACAGCATCATGAGACACGCCCGGAATGTTGAAAAGGCTTGCGATGTATAGGACATTTTCAACGTGCTCATATGCATCTTCATCCCTGTTTCCTGAAAAAAGGTTAACACGAAGCTCCCTCATAAATTGGTATTTGATTTCAAAACGGACATCCGCTCCAATTGCTGGTCTTACGAGACCCGACCCTTGTTCTGCTCTTGTCAACGCCAAATATTCCTCAAGAGTGAGGTCATCGATGTTAACAACTTCCATGGTACCTGAAAACTCGAATAATGATCGTGAGAATTATAGAAAAGTTTAAAACAAAACGAAAATAAAAGACTTAATATTAATCCTAATATAACTCCCCGGCAGCGGCGCCAAAAACTTGATGCAGGTTTTACTGACCAGGTTTTAATATTTATAAAGTCTCGTTATGCCTATGGTCTACCCTAATGCACTAACAGGTAGTCTACCCGGTCGTGTGTAGTGTAGTATTCAGTAAAGCCGAGGTCGTCCCAAGAGCTATGTGTGTTGGATTATTACTAAGTCTAAGTGTCACAGATTTTAATAATGATTTCGATAAGGAATTAATTAATTAACTACTAAAGCAGAAAACAGCAAATAAAGGCAAAGGATAAATCAATAGAGGAGAGTGGTGCTAACCTAGTTATTCCTCCTAGCTAGTAATGTCTACGTCTACTTACTTCCAATTACTTCAGGTGGGGTCAAAGTTGAGAGGACAACATTTGGTCAATTCGCCCTAACCTATCAGCAAAGATGCCACCACAGGAGAAGTCAGGTGTCCCCTCATAAGTCCTGTTGTTCCTGGTCCCCTAAGGCAAGTCATTAAGTACCGCTACATGCTAGATTTATAATAGTGAGTTCCCGGGCATTAGCAACTTAAACACTCACCCCCTAATTCTTAAGTTCATCCAAATGGTAGGTGATCAGTTGGTCAAATCGCACAAGTAGAAAGGGTCTTCAGTTGGTCATATCTTACCCTTCCCCATCTCAGTCCGCTCACCTAGGGTTAGTTGGTCATATCTCCTAGGCAATTGGCCTCTACCGCTATTCAAAACTACCGAAACAAGGGTAGCTACCAATAAACTATGCATGTATACACTTAGAAATAATTATACGGAAGTAATGTAAACGCAAACAAAACAATTAAGGAATCATAACTAGGCCAGCACCAAGAGGTGCTTAGCCGCTGATATTAACCATACAAATCAATTCAATATTCAAAGTTACGAAATACATGAATCGAAAGTAAAGAAAAGATAAAATGCTAATGCTTATCGTAGGGGAGTGATTTCTCCCTTGGAGACAGCTCCGTATGCTCCTCTAGACCTGCCTTTGGCTTTTTCCTACGTTCTCTGGTTGTTGTGTGTGGAATGGGATGATTAGAAATGCTGGAATTCGTGGGGTATTTATAGGCCAGATCTGGGTTACGGCGTAACTAATATAAGAGTTACGTCGTAACCATCAATTCCTTCGTATTTTGCACTAGATCTGCTGGTTACGGTGTAACCTTATTAATGGTTACGCCGTAGTCTCCAATATTACTTGGTTACGGCGTAGTTATCAGCGGCGTAGTTACGGCGTAGTTATCAGCGGCGTGGAACCTCATTTGACCTAATATAGTTACGTCGTAGTTACGTCGTAATTTTCTGATGAGTTGGTTTTCTGAGTCACGCTTTAGTTACGGCGTAATGTGAGAGATGAGTTACGCCGTAACTTCTTTAAAATCAGCATACTATGATAAATCTTTGATATTTCTCCAATTCTGCGTCTCTTTAGCTCCAATGCTCGTAATTTACCTGAAAGTGGAAAACAATGGAAAACAAGTGTAAATCCATATAAATGATATAAATTACAAGCATTATCGGGGGAAATTGACACTTAATATTCAGGACTATTTGATGTTATCAACCCATAACCCAAATAGGAGGAGCGTCCTGCAGATCCCCCAGTTTATACTAGACGGATCACTCATGTATGGGATCCGGGGAACAATAGTGATTTTTTGCATATAAACAGTGAGCCATTTCTTCATTGTAACTCACCCCTCTTCTTACAAACTCTCTCATATATTACTTCTCTCTTCTAATCTCAGATCTTTTGATCTATATAGTAGTTCTTCTTTCTTTTGTTGTGATTCTCATATAGGTCCTTCTCAAAGGCGAGATCACGAGATACTACAAGTCATCCAAGCAAGGGGTCCTTGATTGATCTGTTCCTCTACAAGATTTCTGTAGCAAGATCTTGTATTTCATATTTCACATAGTTGTTGTGTTATAGTTGTGTTGGTTTAGTCCTCCGTGTTAAGGACTCGGTATTTAGCTTTGTACCGGAAAAAGTGTAAGCGACGTTGTGAGGCTTTTCCGCCAATTTGAAGGAGCTTGTTGACATAGTGTTTGAACTCTCGAGTAGGTGACTCGGGGAGTGGAGTAGGGCAATGAAGGTGTCCTTGTAGCCGAACCACTATAAATCGGTTGTGTCATTTCTATCCTTTACTTTACTTGCTTTCATTACTTACATTACTTATTGCTTTATACTTTCTATCCATCCCTACGATTTCACATAATATCGAATCTAAATTTTTTGAAACTAACTTAAAATCGGCAAAACTATTCAACCCCCCCCCCCTTCTAGTTTTCCACAATTGGCATCAAGAGCAAGGTTTACAAAAGTTTTAAAGTAAATCGTATTTTAAAAACTTTTCGATCACAATGGGTTCTGAAAATTATAAAGAAGGGCCATCTATGCAACGACCTCCACTACTTGAAACTAATGGTTTTATTTATTGGAAAACGAGAATCGATACTTATGTGAAGTCAAAAGATATTGATCTTTGGTACATCATTGTTGAAGGTGACTTTGAAGCCACTACAAAAGATGATAAAACCGACAACCAAATAGACACACCTCATGATCAACTCTCCGATGATCAAAAGAAAAAGCTTTCCAAAAATAGTGAAGCTAAAATGATTTTATACAATGATTTACCCAAAAAGGAATTCGAAAGAATTTCTATGCTTAAAACCTCTAAAGACATTTGGAATTCTTTAGTTGTAACTCATCAAGGAAATCAACAAGTTAAAAACAATAAAATAGATTTATTTGTTCAACAATATGAACAATTTTCAATATCAGATGAGGATAGTATAAATAATTCTTTTGCTAACTTTAATACTATAATTTCATCATTACAAGCACTTGATGAGTCTTTCTCTAGTCGTAATCGTGTCAGGAGATATCTAAGGGCACTTCCATCCAAGTGGAGATCAAAGGTAACGGCCATCGAAGAATCAAAAGACTTATCAATCCTCACCCTCGACGAACTCATAGGCAATCTAAAGGTCTATGAGCTTGTCATCGCTAAAGATTCTGAAGCCTCAAAAGACAAGAAAGAAAAGCACAAATCTCTTGCCTTAAAAAGCCAAGAAGGTCTCAAGCGATGAAGAAAACTCTTCTTCTGATAGTGATGAAGAAGAATATGCCATGGCGGTAAGGGATTTCAAGAAGTTCTTTAGAAGAAAGGGAAGATATGTTAAGCAACCATATGACGACAAGAAGGGGTTCCGAAAAGGCAAAGACGACAAGAAAGCAAGGGATGAAAGCGCATGATTTAAATGTGGGGACCCTAATCACTTCATTAGTGAGTGTCCCAAACATGACGAACAAAAGGCGTTCGTGAGTGGTTCGTGGGGAATGAGTGAGGAGGAGAACGAATAAATTTGTCTCATGGCAAATGACTCAAACGAGGTATGTCCCGAATCTCTCTATTATAGTAGCTCATCATTAGATGATGAATCATTGCATCGTGAATATGATAAACTTTGCAAAATTAGTCTAAAAGTAATTAACAAAAATAAGATTTTGAAAAACAAAAATGAACGTTTAGAAAAGGAAGTCATCGAGTTAAAAGGAAAATTAAAACGTTTAGAAAAAAGGAAGATAAGAGATGGGGAATGTGAGCTTTGTGTTCAACTTCAAACATTAGTTGATAATCTTGATTCCAAGATTGCCAGAATGAATACTAATACTCTAGATATAATACTAGATAGTGTTACAACAGGAAACAATCAAAAGGGTTTAGGTTTTCAGGAACTTAATGCATCAACTAGCGAGAATAAAGAAAAATAATTCGTCAAAGCAACTAAAAAACAAGCTACTGTAGTCACGGATCCTACGGATCCCTTGAAAAGGGAACCGTCTAGTGTAAAACCAGGGATCCGTGGGTCTGTGCCAGCAAACAGTAGAAATAATGTAGCTACTTCATCTAGAACCGACTTTGTTATCATTAACAAGAAGAAACTAACCCACGTTACTGTTAGACAACCACCTCCACTAAAACAAAATCAACGTTTTATAAGAAACAAAGGTCCACCATTTTCAAAACCAAACACGTTTATATGGAGACCTAATAATGTCTATCCAAGAAGTAATCACCATCAAATGGGATGAAATCCTAATGTACAAAACGACTTTCCATTTCAAAATTTACACCATGGAATGCGTTCTCACCGTTTCCATATATGCCTAACATGAATGAAATGAATAACACCAATGGACCCACGAACAAATGGGGACCAAACTTTTGAGTTAATTGTTTTCTTAGGTGTGCTTAAAGGTCGACCTAGATCCGGATGAATGGATCAAGGATAGCGGGTACACGAGGCACATGACCGGTAACGAAGACTTGTTTTCCACATACGAATCCTTCAATGGAGAGAATGTGGTATTTGGTAATAGCAAGAGCAAAATCATCGGTAAAGGTACAATTTCTCACAAATCTTTAACCATTAACGATGTGTGTCACGTTGAAAACCTAAACTTCAACCTTCTAAGTATAGGACAAAGATGTGATAAAAAGTGCAATGTACTTTTTAGTGAAACCGGTAGTAAAATATTGAAAAACGGTATTACTATAAGAAGAGGCATTAGAAAACATGGAGTCTATGTCATTAAAATCGGTAATGAACCTGAATACAAACTTTGTCTTAATTCTATTGATAATACTTCGACCTTATGGCATCGAAGATTGGGTCATGCCAATCTGCGACTTCTTCAATCGCTATCATATAAAGAACTAGTAAGAGATCTACCAAAATTAAAATACGAACATCATTTTTGTGATGCTTGTAACGTAGGAAAGCAATTCCATGCTAGTTACAAAGCTAAAAATATGGTCTCTACTACTAAATGTATAGAACTACTTCACATGGATTTATTTGGTCCATCCGCTATTCAAAGTTATGTAGGTAACTACTATAATTTGGTTATAGTGGATGATTACTCTAGGTATACATGGATTAAATTTTTAAAGAATAAAACTGAAACGTTCGATTACTTTGAAATATTAAGTAAGAAAATCCAAAGACAATTAGGAAGTCCTATAGTGTCTATTAGAACGGATCACGGTAGGGAATTTGATAATGAAGCGCAATTTGGAGCTTTTTGTGATGCTAATGGTATTACTCACAATTTATCGGCTCCTTGTACTCCACAATCAAATGGAGTAGTTGAAAGGAAAAATAGAACCGTACAAGAAATGAGTCGCACCATGATTAATGAGCATTCTATTCCTCAAAAAATTTGGTGCAATGTCGTTGACACATCAACCTACATAATTAACTGAGTCTTAATTAGACCATTCTTAGGTAAAACTCCATACGAGTTACTTCGAGGCAAAAAGCCTACATTAGAACATTTTAGAGTCTTTGGTAGCAAATGTTACCTACTTAACACTAAAGATTACCTAACTAAGTTTGATCGTAAATCAACCGAAGGTATCTTCTTAGGTTACTCTCCTAATAGTAAAGCTTATGTTATATTAAATAAAGAAACAATGAAGGTTGAAGAGTCATTAAACGTAAAATTTGATGAAAGTCCAGCTAAACCTACCCAACCTCTTGTCGATGACGAGATAATCGAAAGTGAAGCCATAGAAATCAAGGAAAATATAAACAAAGAAGATGAACCATTAAACAGTGAAATCATCAATATTAAAGAGTCTAAAGATCATCCCGTAGATAAGGTCATAGGAAAGTTAAATGAAAGAACCTTAAGATCTCAAGTCCAAAGCCAAAGTAGTTTATTTTGTTTTGTCTCAACCATAGAACCTAAAAATACACAAGAAGCCATAAAAGATGAAAGTTGGGTAATGGCTATGCAAGAAGAGTTAAATCAATTTGTTTCTAACGATGTTTGGGCACTTGTCCCTCCACTTAATAACCAAACCATAATCGGAACTAAATGGGTATATAAAAACAAGTTAGATGCAAATGGTGTAGTGTCTAGAAACAAAGCTAGACTCGTTGCCCAAGGGTATAATCAACAAGAAGGCATAAACTTTGATGAGACCTATGTTCCCGTGGCTAGATTAGAGTCTATAAGAATACTTCTTGCTTATGCTTGTGCTAATGATCTTAAGCTTTTTCAAACGGATATTAAAAGTCCTTTTCTAAATGGCTTTATTAATGAAGAAGTCTATGTAGCTCAACCTCCGGGCTTTATCGATTTCAAAAAACCTAAACACGTGTACAAACTAAAGAAAGCTCTTTACGGTCTTAAACAAGCCCCAAAAGCTTGGTATGATAGACTCAAATCATTTTTAATAAAAAAAACTACACCATGGGGTTAGTTGATAATACACTTTTCACTAAGAAAAAGGAATCACATATAATTATTGTTCAAATATACGTGGACGATATTATATTCGGATCGACTTGTCATGTGTGATGATTTATCAAAAATCATGCATGATGAGTTTGAAATGAGTATGATGGGAGAACTAAGTTTCTTTCTTAGTCTACAAATCAAACAACTAGAAGATGGTATCTTCTTTAATCAATCCAAATACATAAAAGAAATGTTAAAGAAATTTGGTTTAGAAGAGTCAAAACCCTTAAGAACACCAATGTCATCCGATGCTAAAGTAACAAAAGATGAAGACGGTGAATCCGTTAATAACACAAAATACCATGGCATGATTGGTAGTCTTCTCTATCATACGGCTAGTCGGCCGGATATCATGTTTAGTGTTTGTCTATGTGCTAGGTTTCAAGAAGACCCTAAAACGTCACATCTAGAAGTGGTCAAAAGAATATTTAGATGCATTAAGGGTACGACTCAATTGGAATTATGGTATCCTAAGGGAACGGGGGTAGAAACTATTGTATATACAGATTCTGACCATGCAGGTGATTATGTTGACCGAAAGAGTACAAGTGGTTTATGTACCTTTATGGGATGTTGTTTAACATCTTGGTTCTCAAAGAAGCAAATGACATTGGCCATATCAACAACCGAAGCCGAATATGTCTCCGCCGGCAAAGCATGCCAACAAGCACTATGGATGAAACAAGCGTTAGTTGACTACGACATTCATCTAAGTGACATAGCCATTTTATGCGACAACAAAGGTGCTATTGACTTAAGCAAGAATCCGGTGTTACACTCTCGCACCAAGCATATAGAGATCCGTTATCACTTCTTAAGAGACAATGTTTAAAAGGGGAACATTTCTATTGAGAAGGTAGCATCCGAAGACAACATAGCTGACGTCCTCACCAAACCGTTGAAGCGGGAACAATTCAACTTGCTCCGTCTTGGTCTTGGTCTCTTGGAACAATCGTCGTAATTTATCTCTCAACTCTACAAGGTATGTAAACGTTAGCCTTACCTTTTTTTTCTAAGTCTAGGATCTCTATTTCACACACAACTCACAAACAATATGGGGATTTTCAAAACTCAAAATATATTGTCTTGTACCCTTTCAAAACTAACGACAACTTTTTGTTTTCAGGAAACTTTCGAAATGTTTTCTAAAAGGATACTTCTCCCCGTATCATTTATCTAACGCTATTCTCACGTCTAGGGCAAACGTTTTCATTATTAATACAAAGTAAAAACTCGTTTTCATTGCATCTCATGTCTTTTGAATGCTAAAGGGAACATATAACTAATATGTGTTTTCGGGTACATTCATTTAAGCAACAATGAATTAAGGAGCACTCGGGTTATCTCACATAATAATATGCTTTTTCACTTCTTAGTTTATTTTCTTTTTCTTTTTAGGAGTCGAGATAACCGTAACTCCAAATAGTTTGCATATAGGCACACACTAGGCATCAATGTTTCCAAAAGGAAAAATTTGAGTTCCTGAGTCACTAGTACCACGGATCCTAGCATTAACGCTGGACGGTTCCCTAAAGGAACGCATCTGTGGGAACCGTGGGACAGAAGCTAATTTTATCTTCTATTTTTCTCACTTTGACTATAAACCTTTATATTTTCATCATTTTAGCTCTTTCACTAATGGGTATGTTACTTAATGCTTGTGTTCTCATGATCACATGTCTTAAATTCATATCTAATCATTAGATTTTAGTCCACATTTTGGGTCTAGCATTCATTCCAATGCACTATTTTCTCTAAAAATAAGGTTCCCAAAATGCTTGCATATCTATCACTCTCAACCTCACAAACATTCATCATTATGTCATCCAAAAGATCTTCCAACATTGATGAATCACCTAGTGCAACCAATCCTCTTAAGGAAATCCAAAACTTTATCCTACCACCTTCCGTAGTACCACCACCCAAATCTAGAAAAACTGCATGGATTAGCATCTGGCCTTATTGTTTAGCCAAACCATTGTCAAAAAGTTCATCACCAACTACTCATTCACCACCAAATGATTCCATAGTAGCACCTCCATCATCTCCAACAAGCACATCAGTACATCACCACCATCACCTATCAAGTCTCCACCTAAAATCACCCTATCGGAACTTCTTAAGACTCCAAAAACAACCCCACTACCCGCGTCTAGTCCACCACCCACATCATTTCAACAAACTTCCAACCCAAAAGAACTAGTCTTTTTAACACCACCAACATCTCCAAGCACACTTTACCAAAATCTTGCAACTTCACCACCTTTAGCTCCCATTATCTTACACCAACATCTAGGTTCATATATTCCACCACTTACCAACATAATGGACTTTGATCCATATTTTCCAACTTTTCCACCACATATTACGCCTTCCACAAATCAAACTTACCCGGAAACCATCCACACACAATACCCACATCATTTACATTGTGAACATTGCCAATCCACTAGGGAACTTGCAATGGAAATAAGGGACGAGATGCGATTCGTACTTAACCACATCCTTGATCGCATCAACATCATCACTCACCAAAAGTTCCATAATTAACCTTATGCAAGCATGGAAGGAATGATATTACTATTTTCTCTATTTTTTTTGTCATTTTAAAGAACAAACCTTGTTCTTAGTTTTTACATGTTTGTATATGGCCTATATACCACTACACTTTGTCTTTTTATTACAAGGCTTTGTTTACATATCTTGGCTCTCCATCTTGTTTCTCACCAAGTACAAGATTATATTGTCTGTTACTACTAATTTTTTATTTGTAGGTATTATATTTTCTCACTTGACGCCCTATTCTAGGGGGAGCTACCGTCAATGAGGAGTTAGTGCTTCGTGGATTATACTATTTTTTCCACACTTTATTTCTTCGTTAGGTTCGATTTTTGTTTCGATAAAAAGGGGGAGAAGAAGTAAAACTTTTTTATGCTTTCAAAACATACATCTAATCTTAAGTTTTACTCATCATAACATTATGTTTTGTCATCAACAAAAAGGGGGAGATTGTTAATACAAATAAATCGTAAAAACGTTTATTCATATTTAGCGATCTCTTTGTGTTTTGTTGATAACAAATATAAAGTTATCATAAGTAAAATTATAAGGATACATGTTATTTTTGTAAAACATTTACATATATAGTCATTTAACATCAATTGTTGTAATAATTCATTTGTTGCAATAGTTTATTAGAATGGGTAAAATCCATAACCCATGACTCATGCCCATGGAGCAAATCCATAACCCATGATCCAATGTCTAGATACATTGTATCTATTTGGATAACCATGACCCAAAGTCCATGACCCATGATCCATGACCCATAACCAAATAGGAGGAGCGTCCTGCGGATCCCCCAGTTTACATTGGACGGATCCCTCATGTAAGGGATCCGTGGGATCCGGGAACAGTAGTGATTTTCTGCCAATAAATAGTGAGCCATTTCTTCATTGTAACTCACCCCTCTTCTTACAAACTCTCTCATATATTACTTCTCTCTTCTAATCTCAGATCTCTTGATCTATATAGTAGTTCTTCTTTCTTTTGTTGTGATTCTCATATAGGTCATTCTCAAAGGCGAGATCACGAGATACTACAAGTCATCCAAGCAAGGGGTCCTTGATTGATTTATTCCTCCACATGATTTCTGTAGCAAGATATTGTATTTCATATTTCACATAGTTTTTGTGTTATAGTTGTGTTGGTTTGGTCCTCTGTGTTAAGGACTCGGTATTTAGTTTTGTACCGGAAAAAGTGTAAGCGACGTTGTGAGGCTTCTCCGCCAATTTGAAGGAGCTTGTTGACATAGTGCTTGAACTCTTGAGTAGGTGATTCGGGGAGTAGAGTAGGGCAAGGAAGGTGTCCTTGTAGCCGAACCACTATAAATCGGTTGTGTCATTTCTATCCTTTAATTTACTTGCTTTCATTACTTACATTACTTATTGCTTTATACTTTCTATCCATCCATACGATTTCACATAATATCGAATTTAAAGTTTTTGAAACTAACTTAAAATCGGCAAAACTATTCAACCCCCCCTTCCAGTTTTCCACACGATGGATAAGCCTGGAAGTCTCTACGCGTAACCTAGAATATAATGCCGTGTCTTAGGTTTGGAATAACGATGCAAAAGTATAAACAAATATACATCTATATATTGATCAGGATGTAGTACTTGGTAGTTTCGTGTATGTTTGTTTATGAAACATTTATTGTTTGTATATCTCGTACTACCGTTCGGGCCATCATAATCCAGAGGTCATGCAGTAAAAGTTCGAGGAGCCTGGACACTTTAATTCGTCAATCCACAACTCGTCGACGGTTTTACTCTAATGAACCCCTCACATGAAGTTCCCTAGTGTTGTAGTATTCGACATGGAAAAACATATGTTTTGCTCGTTTGATCATTTGACATATAAGTTAAGTGGTTACAAAATATGTTTGGTCATAATCCGCAAGTGAGTTTTAAATGTCTAGTAAGTGTGTAAAGTTTCATGGTTTATCGAGGGAGTAGATCCAAATTGTATTATATACGATTTGGTTTGTCAAGGCTAAGGCCTTTAGTTTATGGTCTCGGCTATCATGGCCTTGAGACCTCAGCCTTGGCCTTAGATGCGGCTGTGGTCTTGGTTTAAGGCCTTTAGGCCATATGGTTTCACCTTAGTTATGACAAAGTGTATAGCCGTTTGGCTATACATAGGCTGTTAAGATTTTTAAAGAAATTAGTCTTCGTTATGCATTTTTAGGCCGAGTTTTCAAAGCGGTAGATGGAAAACGTCGTTCCGGGAAACTTTCGTGCTTTAACTTTTTGATGAAACGGACCAGAAATGCCTCTAAAATTTACTCAGATTCGTTAACAGCAAGCTTTTTACATTTTTTAGTTTCTAGGTTTCGTTAACTTCTTTTTATCGTAAATTTTGACTCGTGTACTCGTTTCGAGTGAATCAAATTGCTAAGTTTTCATTTTGAACTTGTCTACAATAATATATAAAGTACCAAATCTATATGTGGTTGGTTTTGCGGAAATTTTGTACATAAGTTCATTAGTTTACTAGTTTGTTAACATAATATAACATACAAAGGTTTTAGCTTGTTTTTGGGACTTACTACATCATGAATCAATATAAAGAGCATATATAGCATATAAGGATTATGAAAACAAGGAAGAATAACGTTCTTAAGTCTTACAACTTTTGGCCTTAATGAAAAGGGAAATCATGAACTAGGAC